>JAMPIV010009972.1:0-243160 GCA_024509875.1 Oreohelix idahoensis | reverse complement strand
GTGGCACAGCAAGGATCTATCAGAGACTCCTTAACCCCGACGTAGTACATCCCGAATCGAAAAGTTTATCTAAGATGAGAGATCCTCTCCCATCATGCGCAACTGTAGCAGGTAGAGCAGGAAGAGGGTGACCACAACTTAGCGTAGATACAGTTGATGAGTCAAACAATGTTAAGCATTTGGGGCATTCAGTTGCTCTCCCAAAATCGAAAGCACAACCAGTGATAGCCCTAGAGTTACCACTATCATTTACTGTATTACAGGCTCCATCAAACTCTTGTTGCGCAGAGTTTGCCTGTTGGTAAGGTCTTTTCTTGTTAAACCTAGGTCTACCTCGATTATCATTTCCCCTGTAATTATTTTGACTATCATTTCCCCTGTAATTATTTCGACTATCATTTCCCCTGTAATTGTGATCATATTGTCTATTGTACTCATCATTCCGGTTTGAATCCCGGTTTCTAAATTCACCATCGTCATAATCTTGACGTCGAGAATGATTACCTCGAAAATTTGAATAGTTATTATTTGGATAGCCTTTGCGAAAGTGTCTCAAATTATTACCACTAAAATTACGAGAACTACCATCTTGTCTCCACTGCATAGACGAAGAACCATCATGTGTTGGATTACTCCGCTTCTGAGTGTAATTTTGATTACTTCCCCTATTCCAATTTTGTTGAGCACCCTGAAATTTTTTTTTGAAATTAGGGCCATATGGTGTTGCCGACGCAACTGGCAACCCTTCTTTCACTTTAGAATTGCTAACTGTAGCATGGGGATGTGCTGTGGCATACTGACAACAGTATTCCTCCATTTCTTTTAAGTTTTTAGGCTTACGCTCATGAAGGAATGCAAGAAAAGAATCATTAACAGATGACAAAACCTTATCTCGCAATAATAAGTCCATTAGACCTTCATATGTTTTCTCAATCTGAGACAACTCAACCCATCGTGTAAATGTACGACGTATCTTTGTAACAAAATCAGAGAAATCTACTCCATTTTCTGGCAACATTGTCCTAAAACAAAGACGATAGTCTTCTTGTTTTAGTTGATATTTTTTTAGCAATGCTGCCCTGACAACATCATAATTAGTCCTCTCATGTTCGTCTATTGTCATAAGAGTAGTCACTGTGTCACCTGTAAAAAAATGGCATCAGTTGTTCAACATATTTTTCCTTTTTTATGTTATGCGTATCGCACAAAAATTGGAATCTATCTAGATAATCTGCTACGTCATCCTTTAAAGGATTGAAATGAGGCAATTTAATCCTACTAACAAACTCCCTTGTCGTACTCGAAGTTGTTTGCTGAGCACCCGTACTCGCCAATTTCAATTTCTCTAACTCCAAAGTTGCGAGTTTTTCATCAAGTTCCATCTTCTGTTTTCTTTCCTCATGTTCCATTTTTCTGATTTCAGCCTCAGCTTTCCTCTCCTCTGCAGCAGCTTGAGCTTTCCTCTCCTCTGCCGCAGCTTCTTTGTCTAATCTCTTCTGTTCAGCTTCTTTGTCTAATCTCTTTTGTTCAGCTTCTTTGTCTAATCTCTTTTGTTCAGCTTCAAATCTCCTTTCCTCCACCTGCATCTGCAATTTCTTTTGTTCAGCAGCAATACCAGCTTCTCTTTCTAATCTTTTCTCTTCAGCCTGAGCTTTTTTCTCTTCTGCAGCTAATGCTTTGTCATACTGAGCAACAGCCCATTGTTCTAACTGTTGACCAGTCTTATCAAGGGCTCTCCCTTGTGTAATAAAGTAGTCCAATGTAGACATCTTGTCTAATGAGATCAGAAACCTGAAAAAAAAATTAAATAAATTACCTTATCCCACTTCAATGGGAGACAAGTCTGAAATGCTAGACTTGTATACTCACTTCACTTTATTTTACTGTCTTAGTCTTAGACAAAGACTTTGTATGTTCCTCTTGTTTATAATGTACCCAAAAAATCACTTGAGTACCTGTGGAAAAAAAAAATCCCTTATATCCCACTCACTATGGGCACAAGTCTTTTTTATAAAGAACTTGAATATGTATTTCACCTTGTCTCAATCTTTGTAGATAACAAGTCTTTTATCAAAGAACTTGTATAAATATCTTATATAATATTATTTTATTAAGAAACTCTATATGAAGAGTCTATCTTATCAATAATATCAAAACATGACCAAGTATGTGTATGTAGACTGTGTATGACAGTAATGTAGTACAAACAAAAAAAAAAAAACAAAGACAAAGATACAAAACAATACAAATGGCAACACTGTTTTAACCAAAAATGTGTAGAGAAATACACAAGAAAGGAGAGACCTACAGAATACAAACAAAACAAATCGACAATCAAAACTGAAAAACAGACAAAATATTACAAAAACAACGTTAAGTACAATTACATCACAGCTAACATCAATAGCGACCAATTGTCACTAGCAAATTTCCAAATTAAGAAAATTTGCACCTACAGAACGCTTACAGTAAGCCTCGATCAAGTGGCATATTTACCGTAAGACCCACCAACCGAAAAACCCGCAGAAAAATACACAAAACAGTAGAAATAACATAAACATATAGCAATCAATTTCAATGTGTTGCAGAACAAGTTCAGTCACAGCTGAAACTAAAATAAATTCCTTGCTCCTTGCGAACACAGAAACGAAATGTCAAACGCGCACTGAACGTCAAATCCACTGTAACATAAAGTGGTATTCACGAACCAAAGTTACTATGACCTTCTCAAATTAGGGCTTGCACATTGAATGTTTACCATTTCCACGTACTGTTTACAAACACTTGACCTCCACAATGTAGCTTGAATGCTCTGACCTAGAAAAGTCTGTTGTTGAATGAAACGTGTAACAACCAGCAGTACTGTTTACAATAGGAACCCGCCTTCTATGCAGTTATGGTCCACGTAGCAAATGCCTAGATGTTAACTTCAGTACATGTCTTGTTATGGTTTATCTAGCATTATAATATAAATGCTCGTACTGTTTATTTGGGTCAACCGTTGATGACCTATATCTGTCCTGTTGTAGCCAAAACTTGCAAGTGTAGAATTAGCGCTGTGTGTTACGGCTGTCCCGTGTGTAGCTTAGACCCACAGATCAGAAGTGTAATGTGTACTTGTCCTTCTTGTAACTTTCTCGACAAAACTGGAGACATCATACATGTAACAGCCAACCAGGAATGTAAATTTCTGGATCCATAAATGTCAACAATAATGTCAAATGCTCGCTCTGTTCTTTTTAAACCCACAGATCTGGTCCATCAGAAATGTAAGTTTCTAGGCCACATTGGCGACAAGAAATGTATCATAAGAGCCCACGTAACTGGTCCACCAGAAATGTAACTGTCTTTTTTTCTTGTTGATGTGATCACTGGCCCAAGACAGTATACATGTTGTTAGATGTGTAGTGCGAGCGTATGATGAATTGAGTGTGGGTGCGAATGAAGACGCGAATGTGTTTAGGCTCGTATAGATGTAGATCCTGCAACCCATACTCTCACATGCAGTAATCAAGGATGCTTTGACACTGCAGGCATGTTTCAAGACATTTATTGACGGGAACACACATAATATCAACAGGAACAGTCAGTGTAACAAGGTCATGCTGACCTGACATCGATAGGTATACATTTGGCATTCAAAAAGGTAAACATCAGAATAGACGTGCATGGTCAATAGCAAAGTTCTTCAATAATGACAGTTCGTAGCGTCGCCCTTGGCGTCTCTGACTAAACGCGTCAGATGCCTTAGTTACCTTGACACACAGGTGCAACTTGGCACTCCCCGCCAATTGCACATATCAGGCTGTAGTATAATAGCCGAAAGCACAGGCCTCGTTCTGACGTCGGCCGTGTACTTCTGTTAAATAGGTTATCATCAACCCTGCAGTAATACTTATTGTAGATATGAACTCCGCCAATCTGCGGCTCCCACAATATATCTTCGTCACTGGATTTCTGGACAATATAAGACTAACAGTCTTGGATGGCTACCTCGAGCACAAATATATAAGTTCTGAAATGGCGGATCAGTGAGCTGCTGTTCACCCTAGGTAATCCTTTACATGTTCTGCCACCGAAAAGCGTAATAATGCATAAAGGTCGGTATTACCTGGCAAATGAATCCTCAGAACATCACAAGGAATTCTGTCGTCATCCCGACGCACAGAGATTCACTGGGGAAAACTGCCATAGCAGTTACTTCGAAGATTCTCCCCGAAAAACAATGGACTCTTGGTCCCTTCAGAAAAACAGGACCTCCCGGCTTCCCGGAAGTATATCTCACTCCCGCTTAAAAAACCTTCCCATAGGCCTACGCCGAACTGTCAACCTCTGACCCTACAGGTCAAACACAATGAATGAATAAACAAGGGAAGACAACCCCTAATCAACCTGACATCGCAGGTAAAGACACAATTATACTTATGATACAAACATAAGCAAATAACTTGACAGATGACTCCGTCGAAATTGACAGCAACAGTCGGGCTGTTAAATTTGCCTCCCTAAGTCGATTAAACAGCATGTTCAGAGAGTCAATGTGTTCCTCAAATGTTTCTGTTGCTATCAGGATATCATCCATGAAATTTGTTATACATGGATTATTCAGAGGGACCAATAATTTTCTCATCATTCTAGAGAAGACACTAGGCGCATTCTTCAATCCAAATGGCAATCTATTAAACTCATAGTGTCCTTCTGAGGTACTAAAAGCTAGGTATGGTCTAACCTCAGGCTTTACTGGAATCTGATAGTATCCTTTACTCAAATCCACTTTTGAGAAATATTTAGCTTTATTTAATCTGGCAAACAGCTGATTTGTATCCGGCAATGGATCCACCTGTCCTTCTGTAATAGCATTCAGTCTCCTGTAATCTATACAGAGTCTATGTTCTCCAGAGGGCTTCCTTAAGAGTACAACACCGGAACTATACGAAGATTTACTGTGCGAAATAATTCCTTCCTTCAACAGATAGTCTATCTCTTCCTTCAAAGCTTTCTCCTTAGCAAACGGAATCGAATATGGTTTCATACAGACAGGTGTGGGGTCTATCAGTTTCATCTCATATTCCAATAGGTTTGTATGCCCTGGTCGGTCTGTTAACACCTCTGCATGAATATTTAGAACCTGTTGCACTCTCTCTTTCTGAGTTTTCGTTAAATGTGTACTGATTTTCACCTGTGCTGCTGTCTCACAGGGGTGTAATGGATACTCAAATGATGAAAGTGGTTCCTTTTTCATCTCCATGGCGATGGACAAGGTCAACAAGTGTGTCTCCTCCTGATGTTCTCTTTCCAAATATTTCTTCAGGAGGTTCACATGATAGATTTTTTCTTTCCCCTTCTTATCTATCTTATAATTTGTTCTAGATACCTTCTCTAAAACTGTATATGGACCCTGCCATCCAATTTGTAACTTATTCTGACTCCCGGGCAAAAGAAGCAGTACTTTCTCTCCCACAGCCAAATTTCTGTCTTTCGCCTTCCTGTTATAATAGGCAGCATGTTTCTTCCTGGCTTGTTTCAAATTTTCATTGGCAAGTTTCCAACCAGTTTTTAAACGAGTGGTCAGCTCATTCACATATTGGTATGAAGATGTAATGTTTTCCTCTGCCTTTTCATCAGTCCACGTTCTTAGCAAAGCTTCGAGTGGACCTTTTATTGGCCTTCCAAACAATAATGTTGCCGGGGCCATACCGGTTGAACTATGGGGTACCTCCCGATAAGCAAAGAGGGCGGCGTGCAGGTACTGGTCCCATGTATCTGGTTTTTCGTGTGCCAACTTTCTCAGGATCGACATCAATGTGCCGTTAAATCTTTCCACTTGGCCGTTCCCTTGGGGATGATACACACTACAATGGAAGTGTTTGGCCTGGAAGATCCTGAAAACTTCTTCAGTTAGTTCCCCTTGAACTGAGAGCCATTATCAGTCAAGATTTGATTGGGAAAGCCTAACCTTGTGAAAATTGTGAGCAATGCCTCTGCCACATGTTTAGAATCAATCGATGACAGGGCTACTGCCTCTCCCCACATAGAACAAGTGTCCACCAGAGTCAGAATGTAGCTGTTCCTTCTCTTGGTTCGGGTGAGAGGTCCCACAAGATCCACGGCAACTCTCTCAAAGGGTGTTCCCACTATGGGCATTTCCCCCAGAGTTGCTGGTGCAGTCCAATGTTTAGGTGCTACTCATTGGCACTCTGGACAGGATTTTACATATCGTTTGATATCTTCAGTTATTCCTGGCCAGAAATAGTGACAAGCTATTCGCTGTCCTGTTGCGCTGATTCCCATATGACCACTGAAGGGAATCGCATGCCCTAGTTCCAACACTTTAGTCCTATATGAAGTGGGAAGGACCAGCTGTCCGTGACCATTGGATTCAGATCCAGCCTTCCTATATATCAGTTTGTTCTTCATATAAAACTCTCCCTTGCCTGGAGGTGTATGAGATTTGGGCAACTTCTTGAAACATGGCTTGAGTGTTTTGTCCTCAGCCTGTGCCTTCCTCATCTCATCTGGGTGAGTATTTATGGGATTATCCTCCTCCTTTTTTGACTGTGATCTGGTCTGCACTGTTGCCAATATCACAGGTCTCTTGGGATTCCCCAAGAAGACATATCTACACCCCAATATTAGAGGGTAGATTGGCTCATTTATCACTGCTGCTTTTATGATTCCTTCCACATATCGCGTTTTCACTTTTATTCGGGCGACGGGAAGTGTCATGGTAGCTACATCCTTGGTTGCAGTTTGAATCTCCACTGTTTCTGTGGTGTATTGATCGGCCTGCACCAGGTGAGAACTCACAACGGAATCGTAATCTAAACCGGTATCATATAAACATCTTATAGTGACACCATTACAGATGACATCTTCACACACTGGGGGGTGGTATGGTTCCTGTAATTCTTCAGGTTTGCCCTTCTTTTCCTTTTTCCCCGATGTCATAGCAGCAAAATGAGGAGGTTTCCTTCTACAATGGTCAGTGTCATGATTATTCATCTTACAATTTTTACACCACCTTTTTCCTTGGTTGAAAGATTTTCTTTCATCATATTTCCTTTCATCGAATTGTGGGAATTTATTTTTATTTTCATACCGTGGCCTATCAAATTGGTGCTTACCTTTATTTTGATCCTTAGGATCAAATTTATTAAAGTTCTGTGGTGCCCTAAAGTTGTCCACCTGTTTCTTTTTATTACCTGTTACCTCTGCTTGAGCTGCTTGATACCTTTCAGCAACATTTAGCAACTCATCCAGCCTCTCTGCACCTTGTTCCATGAGAAACTTTCTCAGGTCTGGAGCCATGGACTCTCTTAATTGCTCTATAAGGACCATTTCCTTAAGATCTTGGGTTTTCCCCAGAGAAGTCCATTTCTCCAAGTATGTCTCTATTCGTGCAGAGAACTGGTGATAGGTTTCACCTGACAGTAGTTTAGCATTCCTAAATTTTTTCCTATAGAATTCTGCATTCTTTTCATACCTTAACAAAAGAGCCTGCTTTAGCATGTCATAATTTTCCTGATCACCTCTACTCATTTTTGCAAAAACTTCATAAGCTGCCCCACGAAGTCCCTGAGATAACTTTAAGCTCCACCTTTCTCTCTCTAACCCATACGTGGTAGCTAATAGTTCATACCTATTTAGGTAGCTCTCTATATCATCGTCTTTCTCAACAAAATGATCTAAATGAAAATTCATAGCTGAGGTTGAGGCTCCTTGGCTAGCAGTGGCATCAGAGGCAAAGGGACTGGCACCATTTTCAGGAGCATGGCCTTGAAACTCAAATTCCCTGAGTCGTAACTCATGTTCCCTTTGTAATCTCTTATCTTCTGCTTCCCTTTCTGCAGCTAATTTCTTCTCTTCCCTTTCTGCAGCCAATCTTTTGTCTTCTCTTTCTGCCTCCAATTTCTTAGCCTCAGCCTCAATCTGCAACCTCTTAGTCTCAGCCTCAGCCTCAAATTGTAACTTCTTAATTTCCCTTTCAGCCTCTAACTTTCTTTCGGCTTCAAACCTTCTTTCTTCACGTTCAATAAATTTGTCACATTCCGTAGTGACATAGGCAACCATAACTTGCCCATCTAATCCTAACTCTTTTGCAGTCTGAACAGCAGCAGATCGAAACTTGGCCAGGTCCGCCATTGTCTATCAGGTAAATTTATACAATGTCTAACCAACAATTCAATTTCTAACTATATATCTAATGGACAACACAGGCACCGTGAGCTCAATCTTATTTAATTCCACCCAAGGATACCTTTTAATTCTTATATTCCCTGAAGTGAATTACCCCCAATATTTTTAATAGGGAAAGATTCAAAATCCCAAGAGCGAGACCCCAATATATGTGGTGAAGTGGGATGTTATAAATATGTATAGGGGACTTAGTGTACTGACTGAGATCAGCTGTGAAGGTATATATATCTAATAAGAGTAGTGTATGATATATAACCTTACTTGCTGCCACATATGTATACCTCAGTCAGAATTATTCTGGAATAGTGTGATGACTACGTTGTATGTCTAGGGTATGTGTATGATGAAGTGTAAGTCATAACAACAACAGACAGATAAACAATTTAATTTATTCCACCACACTTGACAACACTGTGACACTCACATACATATAACACTCTAAAGGATATCTTAAAGGAGTCACTGATAACTTTTCAAATAACAATATGTATTCATTACTGTTATGAATGAATATGTGTCCTGATTCAAATACAAAGGGAACCAGGAATCACAATCAATTTTACTTACAAGTTATATGTACAGAATTTATCAATATGAATATTGTAATGACATATATTATTAAAAGTATCCTATGTGTGTCAGTTGTGTAGTAGTAATATGAGGCAATACTGGTTTTGTTTTGTTCAAGCTCTGTTGGTATTTGTCATCATGACTTCAATAGTTTGTCTTTATGGGAACTATTATTGGAGATGTTCTCAGTTCCTGATATTAACACAATTTAATTCCCCTCTTAATGTTATTTTTACAAGGTCATTTAAAGCTGGGGTACATAATTTTGAGCTCAGCTGGCCACATCAGCTTATCTTGTGTGATGGCGGCAGGAAAAGACTCCTCTGCTCGATTCTCCCCTCGGCTCTGGAGACACCTCACTGATAGCTAAATGGACCAAGGAGTATGCTGTCCGACTCTGGATTCAGCAAAGCTCTGACCAGGTGCTGCTCAATACCATCAAGACCACGGTCCCTGAAAACAAGAAGGATGTACCTTCTACTTCATAACTAATTTATACTCTCTTTTTACACTGAGCACAATACATCACAAACATTGAGTTCAGAGCGTTAGGCCAACTGTCAGCTTCATCTGAAATATTTTATACCAGTATTTACCTCCTTAATGGTTACTACGCCTCTGCACTTCCAGCATTATTTCTGTCTAATCAATAATCTAGGTGTCAGTGTACTGTTTGGCCATTCCATGCAGTTTTACTTTCCTCCGACACCTTCTGTTCAGGCTGGAGCATATAGGCTTTACATCATGTTTGCTACTGAACTACACATATATACAGGCATAAATTAACAATTCACATTCAATTTTCATTAAAAGATACTGAAGGTTTCAAGCTTACCACAATTCATGGAAACAAACACAGATACGTTGATTAGCAATGAATTCTGGCACAACTACTGGCACAAATTCCGATCTGCTTATGTTCCAGGCTTTTATTTAGCAAAAATATGAGCTGGCTTCAACGCACTGTTGCTTTATCAAGCTTATTTGCACTAGTGGTCTCGAACTAACGCTCCTAAGTGAGTATATCAGCGAGTCTAGCCAATGGAGCCACGTTTCGACAAGTATTTGAAAAAATTTTAACTTCCTACGTCTCCCCTAACAACCAAAGATAGTATTTATAGCCCGACTAATCGTGTTTAGCCTTACATATCATTCCAGCCAATCAGTTCAAATGTAACTTGTGGCCCATTTCCCGTACAATGGTGGTGTAAAAAAATCTACCACTGAGCGATTCTGATTTTGGGTGTTGTCTGACAGCACCATCATTTTATTTTGGCTATAACTTGTTAATTCCTAGACTATTTGCATAACATTGTACATATTCTTTGTCAGCAAGCCCTAAGGAACCCAAATATACCAATTTAAAAGAGCTAAGTGGCTGCGTTCAAAATATGCAATTTCTACTACCTCCTGTTTCGAAGATGTGCTGTCTGGGTACTGTAATGTTTTCAAACGTAAACCCATCTATTGTCATCTTTCCTTATAAGCGTTTTTCAGGATTTAAAAACCTAACTCTGGGAAGGGTAGTGAATTTATCACTGTCCGTCCGAAAAAGTTAGTGCATGCAGCCTTACACGCGTGATAGTAGTAATTGTGTATCGCGTTACGCTTGTTGGGGGTGGCATTAATAGCGAGACGCGTGTTTAATTTTGCATGCGTTCCTGATTTTCAGCCCTCCCTCTCTCTTTATCCTTTAGTCCATCTGTTCGTTCGTTTTGGTAACGTAATATAATTAATGTTAGGATTAATCTAGGTCATTACGCAGTCTGCCTCTCAATGTTTTTCTTAGAAATACAGCACACGTTTCATTGAAGAAAGCGGGTAATAATATAGTAAGCTTTTACTATCAACGTGAAAGCGTTACAATTTGCAGACGAAGCAGAAAACAAGGGGGATTTCGAGTACATTCTTTGTGACAGCACTGTTATTTTACCATTGCTCTTTTCTTTATTAGAATTTATTTGTTAGGCTTTATATTTACCTTATAATTTATATATGTGGATTAGAATATTCCACGACAACCATACCACAACAGCTAACTCACATTTACAACATCCCCATACCACAACAGCTAACTTACATTTACAGCATCACCATACCACAACAGCTAACTCACATTTACAACATCCCCATATAAAGTCATGATAAGTTTGTTCATGGTGCATTGACCATTGACCATTGACCATAAGTCATGATAAGTTTGTTCATGGTGCATTGACCATTGACCATAAGTCATGATAAGTTTGACCGCAAAGTTCCAGTGAAGTTCAAATGGAATGGAAAGAAATGAAGTGACAGGAAGACTAAGCATACGTTTGTTGAAGGCCTATGCTCCTTTTGGGAGCCACGTGGAGCAGTGGTTAGTGCACTGGCTTCCTAGCTCGATGGTCCATGGTTCAATACCCATTTTAAGTGGGATATTTTAGACTGCAAACGGCTCCGGGGTCCACCCAGTCTCATGAATTGGGTACCAGAGTAACTCTGAGAAGGTTAAGGTGGCCAGTGTGATGCTGACCACATCACCACTAGTGTGACGATGGTCAAGAAAATATGGGCCTAACATTTTGTTCCCAATATGCCTCAATGGGCATGTAACGAGATCCTTTAGCTTTACCTTATGCTCTTTTGGGAGTTGAAAGTTCAAAGGTGAAAGAAGAAGAAGAAAATATCTTCATGTAAAATAAACTGCTATAGAAAACATCACGTCAAGAGGCACATAAATGCTTTATGTAGGCTTCCTGTAAGATGGCAAGCTCGAGTGGTGCTTTCATGCTCCATATGGAGCGAAAAGGCAAATTAATGAATGAAACGATAAAGTTGATGAAGAAGAAAATAGATACAGATGAATTACAACGTTCCTGCGTTAGTAAGATGTGTAAGTGAGATACAAGATTGATTGTTCCGCCTGATATGACACAATTTACCGATACATGACATTATTCTGAAAGCTATTATTTATTATTTTATTTGTCAAATTTATTTGAGCAAAAAAAATTGCGTTATATTGATTTCTCTAGTTCGTTTTGTAATTTCGCACACGTGGGTGCAATGAGATTATACACGGCACGTCAAAAACCGATAGGTGCTTTGGGGAAAAGAGCGTGAAGTGAAGATGCAGCGAGAAAATTACAATGGCAAATGAGGTAAATTATATTGAATCAAAATCAGCTAGGAAGGTACACCATTAAATAGGGTGGTGCTGAAATAATCAAAGAAGTAAAGAAGAATTTACATTGGGTAGGTGATGTTGGGATCACTAAGGAAGTGAGACTAACAAGTATGGTAAATAATGTTGGAGTTACCGAACAATTTAGACTGTATAATGGGGTAAGTGTTATTTGGATTCAAGCAAAGAATTTAGAATGCAACAAAATGGGATAAACGATACAGGAATAAGGAAATACGTTAGAATATAATGTGGCGTGGTGGTAGAGTTGTGATGCTGTTTTGTACTATTGACTTGTTGCCACTTCTCATTCACACCAAACCCGTGCACTAATGAAATCAACTCGTGATGTAAAGGCTGGGGTTGTATTTATTAAAGGTTTACAACCCAATCAGTGTTAAATATATTCAAACACCCAGCCAGTACTCATGGTTAAATGTGTCCCCATGTCTTTGCAGGTTGCTTCTGCCGACTTAGTGTGGCCGATACTAGAATTTGCATAGCGGCACTCAGTGAAAAAAGGCCAGTCAGTTTGTTTTTTTTTAGTTTGCGGGTTTTACCTTCTTATGGCGAGGCGCATTCCTTTCAACCTAATTGGTTATATCAGAGCGCAATTTGCCAGTCAAAAATAAGTGAACTCTGTTAACTGAAGCGATGTGTTGATAAAATCTAAGCCCTGAAAAGGACTACTAGCTTCTATCAGCTAGCATGAAGAAGTCCTGAAAAGGATTGCTAGCTCGGTCAGCGTTGATAGATACTAAGTCCTGAAAATGTCTAACATTATCCACCTGCTAGCATAAAGCCATGAAAAGGACTTGCCCTAAAAAGGACTCACCAGCTACGCCAACGCTGCCCGTACTACCTCAGTTTTCAGCGAAACACCGGTTGTATGTGAACTCTCGATCAATCCAACCAGATTGCTAGCCCGGTCAGCGTCGATAGATACTTAGGTCCTGAAAAGGACTAACATTATCCATCTGCTGGCATGAAGCCCTGAGAAGGACTTGCCCTGAAAAGGCTGGTAGTGATTATAATAAAAAGGCCGGTTTTCTTCTTCTCTTTCGTCGACTATATTGCTGTTATACCCTGTTCAACCAAAGCGGTTATAAATGGGGTATATTGTGCGTTAGTTTATTCGTTGCTAGCCGGTTGCTAGTCCTGAAAAGGACTTATCCTAAGAAGGACCACCAGCTGACTGTCTTGATTCCTCTCAGGTTGTTGTCCGTTCGTGGTATCTTGGTGTGTTCAATAGTGTATTTCGCCTCCAGTCTCGCTCGTTCGGTGGCAGCCCTGAGGAGGGCTAGTCCTAAAATGGACTGCTAGCTGGCTTGTGTGGTTTTGTGTGTTTTTAACCTCCTCGTTTCTGTTGCTTGTGTCTTCCTTTTCTCCTGTACCTGATATAACGCTTTTTCTATTATTGTGGGGAGTAGCTTTTCTAGCATTTCATCGATGACTTCTTCGTTTGATTGTTCGTTCATTTTAGTTTCTCGTGTGTTGTTAGATGTAGTTTCCTCAATGGCCATTCTTTCTGCTTCTATTCTTTTGAGTAGTGCTTCGTTTTCCTCTTTCAGCTCTGTCAGCTTCTTGACATCTGCTTCTACCTGCTGCTGAATTCTTTTCATGTCTTCCATCATATTTCTAACGCTCTGTAGGTTTATCACGTCTTTACCACTGTCGGTTTGATCCTCGGGAGACTGCCTGCTTCTGTTCTCGACCTGGAGTTTTAGTTTTATTTCTTTGACTTCCGCGGTCAGCTGATGCAGCTGTCTTCTATCTGTTGTGCGCTGTCTGTTCGCGACATCCGCAACCACTCTGTGTTTTGCCTCTCTGAAGGGGAAGTTTTTGGATACCGCTTCCTTCAATATGCTCTTAGTTTCCTGGAACACAGGGCAGCCATGGTACCTTGCCCCATGGTTTTCTGGAACACAGGGCAGCCTCAGTACCTTGCCCAGTGGTTTCCTGGAACACAGGGCAGCCTCGGTACCTTGCCCCGTGATTTCCTGGAACACAGGGCAGCCTCGGTACCTTGCCCCGTGGTTTCCTGGAACACAGGGCAGCCTCGGTACCTTGCCCTATGGTTTCCTGGAACACAGGGCAGCCTCGGTACCATTGGGCAGCCTCGGTACCTTGCCCCGTGGTTTCCTGGAACACAGGGCAGCCTCGGTACCTTGCCCCGTGGTTTCCTGGAACACAGGGCAGCCTCGGTACCTTGCCCCGTGGTTTCCTGGAACACAGGGCAGCCTCGGTACCTTGCCCCGTGGTTTCCTGGAACACAGGGCAGCCTCGGTACCTTGCCCCATGGTTTCCTGGAGCACAGGGCAGCCTCGGTTCCTTGCCCCATGGTGTCCCAGACAGTTTACACAGGTACGGTTTGTGTTAATTGTGGTCCTCCTTCGCCCTGGGGCAGTCGCCATATTTGTGGCTTCCCGCACAATACCGGCAGACTGTATCTCTCCTGCATGATTTCTTGGAGTGGGAAAATTGCTGGCAGTTGGAGCACTGCATCACCGGAGTGATATAGGCTTCTGTTCTTTTTGATGTGTCTTTGAGTGTCAGTCTTTCAGGTCTTGTCGCTCCTGCAATAGTTACTACCCCTAGATTGGTATCTTTTTTATTCCATGTCTTTAACCTTTCGACTTGTATGATTTGGGCATTTGTGTTTTTCAGTTTGTAGGAAACTTTGGAATTCGTTTGAGGACCATCTGGAATCGACCCCTCTTAGCACCAACTTCTTTGTTGTCTTGCCGGTCTCCGTCACTACTTTTATCTGGTGGGGTAGCATGAATTCCTTCGGTCCGGACTCCAGTTCTGTCATCTGCGAAGTTGTTTTATCCGTGCTGTTGAGAGAAAGCACGACTCCCTTTTCGTGTCTCCCTACTTTGGCGATGCCTCTCCTGTCTGTTATCACTTCGAGGATACCGATCACTTTATCGTCGGGTAGGGCCCTGAGCGAGGCCTCACCTGCAGTCACCTGGGTGATCTTAACAATCCTCTCCTGTAGTGCCTTGTGAGAACCAGCATTGCTTGGCTTGCGCAGGTGACACGCTCTGATTTCCGTCTGCGTTAGAGCGTGTGGTGTGTGGGAAGGTCTCACGTTCTGGTTTGTTGACTGCTTCTGATCACGTTCTGTAGTTGTTAGATGTAGTTTCCTCAATGGCCATTCTTTCTGCTTCTATTCTTGTGCAAAATGGTGATTTCATACCATTTTATTTATTTTTTATTTATATATCTGTAGTTGTTGCCTGATCACTACACAAAAGAGCCTCTACTACGACGTCTTGTTTTGATGGTGATTTTGCCGTCATCGGAGTTTGGAGCAGCTTCCCTGGAGTAGCCACAGCTGTCGACTCGGCATCGTGTGGTGGTGGCTTCGGGGATGTTTTCTGGGTCGTAGGTGTAGTCTTCTGGCTTTTTTCTATATTCTGAACTGTCATCGGGGTTTGGTGCAGCTTCTCTGAGGTAGACACGGTTTCTGCTGTCGATTTGGGTACGTATGGTTATGGCCACATGGCTACAAGCTCCTCTCTTTTTTTTTTCTCTTCTTTCCTGCATCTGTTGTAACGATCTCAAAATGTCTTCAAGTTCAGGGTCTTCGCCCTCTAGGCCAGGGACGTTTGCATCTGCCCCCTCCTCTGCCCCACCAGGAGTCGGGCCACTCAGACTCTCAGTTGGGCCGCCACCCGTCCCAGCTAACTCCGTCGTCGTGTCAAGAGTTGCATTGTTCGGCTTCTGAGAAGGACCGGTCCCGGCGCGAGTACATGGGGCAGTCTTGCTCTCTGGCTGTCTGTCTTTGGCCTTTGAAGGCTCATATTTGCTGTCAGGTGTTGTCGGGCTTCTATAGATTTTTCTCTTTTTAGTTTGTGGCTTGGTACGAACCATTTTAGTATATATATATTGCTGTCAAACGTCAAACTCTGGTGCTGTTTTCACGAGAAAGGCCGGTCTTTCCTAAGCAAGCCTACTTATACACCGCAATCACCGCATCATTCAAGGCATATAAATTTCATGTGTCTGGTGACTTCCCGGTGACTTGGGCTCACGGAAGACTACACGAGTATTCATTGTTGCTACTCATGTAACTCATGTACTCGTGTATGCGATGACGGTGTAAACCCAAACATGGAGATAGTTGCACTAGTGTTGAGCGAAAACACAAATATGAACTTCGGGGTGTTCTTATTGCCCAGTCACAATAACACAGAGTCAGTTATGTTGGATGTGAAAATGGGTTAACTTGAAAGGTGACGTAAATGAAAGTTGGTGAACCTTTATATAACCTTAAAGCAGTCATGTTACAGAGAATCTGCCACTGTAAGGAAGTTTACGACACACGTCAGGAAAAATTTGCGGCCAAAAGAAAGAGTATAGAAGACATGTCAGGGAATATTTTGGGCTCTAAGGAAGTGTACAACAGACAAGTCAGGGAATATATGTGGCTCTAATGAAGTGTACAACAGACATGTCAGGGAATATATGTGGCTCTAATGAAGTGTACAACAGACATGTCAGGGAATATATGTGGCTCTAATGAAGTGTACAACAGACATGTTAGGGAATAGTCTCTCTGAGTAAGTGTACAAAAGCTATGTCAGGCAATATCTGCCGCTTTAAGGATGTGTACAGTCGCCATGCCAGGGAATATATGCAGCTGTAAGAAGCGTATGGTCACTACAGACAGCAAGTGGACATTTTTTAACAGCAATGTTAGCACATCCCGTTTTCTTCGTTCATTAACATTTGTTATGAACCTTATTAAATTACAGCAGTTTGTTCGATGTAAGTTGTTTCCATTATAATAGTGTTGTGTATTTTTTACATTTATTCCAGTATTTCTTTTGTTTCCATTGCGATAACAACTATCGAAATTAGTACTACTACAATGCATAATATGACTGTTAATATTACTGCCACTACCAAGCTAGTTCCTTTCTCTCAACACTTTGAAAATAAAGTTCGTTCGCTCTCTTTCAGTCCCTATTCATACAATCGTAGACTTTTCGAATACTTTATTAGTTTTGATTACATGCCCCCCTAATCAGATTATCTTTTCTTATAATATCAATTGTAGGTTCTAATGACGATGTTTGTACTTTTCTACATATTTTATGTCATGTTTATAAGTAGTTAATGTTAATATGAGTGTGCTATTAGTTGAATGTCTTTCCTATGCGGAAAAAGAAACAAAAGGAAACGGAAGACAATAACTTCCTTTCCGCTTAATTAAAAGGCTTATAAAGTTGTAAGCTGTGATTTATTCCGAGCATCCAAAAGTCTAGCACTTAAGTCTCTCACTCGTAAACCAGAAAATGGCACGGGAACAGCCGCAGTAATAAGTGGGATTCCCGAAATAACGAAACATCTCAGGATAACACCAAGTACTTACATTTGGCTTCTGGGACATCATTTAAAATTTTATTGCTTAGGTTACATTAATTTGAAGCAGCGTAGATGATGGATATTGCTTGCGTTCTTAACTGGCATTCGAGGACGAGAGAGTATTGTGGGATTTTAAAGTAGCTTATTCAATAAGCGGCCTCGTACATTTGTAGCATGTTCACAATTTGGAATCTGACTGGTCGCATGATTTTTGTCTTTGCGCCCCGGCCAAATCCTTGTTTTTTTTCTCTTTCTTTCGTTTCTTTTTTTTTTTAAATATTGATTGATATTCACTTTTTATGATGGTGGAAACAGTAACAGCTTAAACAGGGCTATTCATTTCTCCCCTTTGTTTTATTCCTTTTCTTTTTCTGCTATTTTTTTCTTTTTATCTAAACAATAATAGCAACAACAGCAATTATTACTACTATTGCTACTTCTACTGCTGTTGTTACTAATACTAGTGTTACTACTACTACTATTATTACAACTACGATTACTACTACCACTACTATTATAATACCACTCCTCTTATTTTTCCTCCTCCTCTTCCTCATATCATAACAAGTATGGGAAACTAAGAAGCCAGGAATCCAGACCTCCAGGACGAACAAGAGCCCGCTGGTATGACAATATTGGACAATCTCGGAAGGACCGAAGACTAGATTAGAACCAGGCCAAGAGGAAGACATCCGATAGGATAGTATGGCGCTCTCAAACCTCTACATCCCAGGGTAGAAGAGGAATGACTAAATAAGTCAACCATTAGGATGTGACACAATAATCACAAGCTGAAAGATTCACTCACGAGATAAAGATGTGAACACGACCTGCACGCAGCACGTGACCATCAAGGTGAGAAAACTTGTACAACACATTCTGTATGTGGACAGATAACTGTTTTAACTTTTTCTCTACTAGTGGACAGATAACTATTTTAACATTTTCTCTACCAATAGATAGATAACTGTTGTAACATTTTCTCTATAAGTGGACAGATAACTGTTTTAACTTTTTCTCTACTAGTGGACAGATAACTGTTTTAACATTTTCTCTATAAGTGGACAGATAACTGTTTTAACATTTTCTCTGTAAGTTGACAGATATCTGACAGATATCTGGGAGCGGAGAGAGATCTGGTATAACACCTTCTCTGGCAACGGAGAGATAACTACTGCTTCTCACTTCAGTGTCAACACACCCTCAAAACGACACAAACGCTTTCTCGGTGAGTGGAGAGACAATTGATAGAAGATACCTTTTTTAATCTGGCGGAGATATAACTGGTATAACACTTTCTTTACAAGCCGAAGATAACTAATATAACAGTTTTACACCAGTTATCTCTCCGTTCATAGAGAAATTGTGTCCTACCAGTTGTCTCTCGACTCATTGAGAGTGTGTATCCAATCAGTTGTCTCTGCACCAACAGAGAAAGTGCGCTATGGTAGGTGAATCCCTCCAGTTGTCTCTCCGCTCAAAGAGAAAGTGTATCTTCCAGTTATCTCTCCGCTCAAAGAGAAAGTGTATCTTCCAGTTATCTCTCCGCTCAGAGAGAAAGTGCGTTCTACCAGTTATCTCTACGCTCATTGAGAAATTGTATTCTACCAGTTAGTCGCCGCTCACAGAGAAGTTTTATTTCACCAGTTATCTCTCCGCTCACAGAGAAAGTATAATCTACCAGTTATTTCTTCGCTCATAGAGAACGTGTAATCTACTAGTTATCTCTCTACTTATGGAGAACGTATAACACTGGACAACAGCCAAAATGTATCCGAGACAAAAGTAGCTATTTTTAACTAATTTGGACATGCTGATCAAGAATATGAACTTAAAAATCGCGAATTAGCTCTAGTTTTCAAGATCCGGGGGGGGGGGGGGGGGGGGGGGGGGGGGGGGGGGGGAGGGGGTCTGTAGACTGGTGGCTTTACCTTCCCGACGCAAATGACCTAGTCCTTCTCTCTTCTATAGCCCTGGCGCGTGATTCCCCACGAGATGGATAGCTTTGAGCGCCAATTTGATGACGCAATCTGTAGCATCATTGCAACCACATTTCCTCCTTGTCATCATTTGTGTTGTAGATTCTGTGAGTGCAGACGTGTCGTTCAAGATGCCTCGTGAATGTGTGAACAGTGCGGTTTATTTTTGCTATATTTGCTATATTTGCGGACAAATAACTTTGCTATCACAAAGGCGACCCATTGCACCGATGATAAAGAAAGCTTACAGCCTTTATTTTGGTTGTGAGATCGGTGACTAGGACCGGTATTGGGCCCCACACATATGTTGTCAATCCTGTGCAACGAATCTGCGCTGCTGGTTGAACCGAAAAGGACGATCGATGCGTTTTGCAGTTCCAATGGTGTAGAGGGAACCTACAAACCATCTTAATGATTGTTACTTTTGCATGACTCCTCCAACTGGACATGGTATTTCTAAGAAGAAAAAGCGGCATGTGACCTTTCCGAATATTCCCTCTGCTATGCGGCCAGTGTCTCACGGGGAAGGACTTCCTGTTCCGGACCCACCAGAATCTTATGCTCTGGATGATAAAGAAGATAATAGGGCCAGTGGACATCCGTCACCTGTGAAAGCATCTGCATCAAGAGATCCTGATTTCTTGCCTATTGAAGAGTCTGCACAGCCACATAAAATTACCCAGAGTGAATTGAATGATCTAGTAAGAGATCTGGAATTGCCAAAAAATAAAGCAGAGCTGTTGGGGTCCAAACTTCAGCAATGGTATCTTCTAGAAGAGAATGTGCATGTGTCTGTGTTTCGTGCTCGGCAAAAAGATCTGCTTCCATATTTCAAAATGACAGATAACCTCATATAGTGGGTCTGATGGCAGCACTACACATCAACTACAAAGACGATGATTGGAGGCTGTTCACTGATTCGTCCAAGTTGAGCTTAAAAGCTGTGCTGCTCCATAATGGTAACGTTTTATCATCTGTTCCACTCGGGTCCACATGAAAGAAACGTACAACAACATGAAACAACTGTTACACACCATCAACTATTATAAGTATAAGTGGCAAATTTGTGGTGACCTGAAGGTCATTGCCATCTTGATGGGGCTACAGCAGGGTTACACAAAGTTTTGCTGTTTCTTCTGTCTGTGGGACAGCCGTGCCAGGACTTCCCACTACCAGAAAAAGGATTGGCCCCAACGACAATCACTTGAACCGTGGAAAAAGAATGTACTTAATGAGCCACTTGTAGAATCCCACAAGATCTTGCTCCCTCCTCACCACATCAAACTTGGACTAATGAAGAATTTTGTAAAGGCCATGGATCGAAATGGGGCAGGATTTTTATACCTTCGTGATAAATTTCCTAGACTTAGTGAGGCCATTTGTAGAATCCCACAAGATCTTGCTCCCTCCTCTCCACATCAAACTTGGACTAATGAAGAATTTTGTAAAGGCCATGGATCGAAATGGGGCAGGATTTTTATACTTCGTGATAAATTTCCAAGACTTAGTAAGGCCAAAATGAAGGAAGGTGTATTAGTCGGTCCACAGATACGTCAGCTCTTCCGAGATCAGCGGTTTGATGATATCCTCACAGGTGATGAAAAGTTAGCTTGAAATGCTTTCCAGCAAGTGGCCACAAACTTTCTAGGAAACAATAAGGTTGACAATTACCAGGAGCTTGTAGAAACCCTCTTGCAGCGCTACGAGAGACTAGGGTGCAGCATGTCTTTGAAATTACACTTTTTACACTCTCATCTGGATTTCTTCCCTGCTAACTGCAGTGCTGTCAGTGACGAGCATGGGGAACGATTTCATCAGGACATTACTACCCTCGAAAAAAGGTACCACGGGAAATGGAATGCAGCAATGCTAGCAGACTATTGTTGGACCCTTGTGAGAGATGCTCCAGAAACTCATTACAAGCGACAGGCAAAAAGGCGTCGCTGTGAATTATTTCCGCTATGAGCATTATGATCATATGGTATGTATATGCACATGTGTAAAACTTGTCTTATAGATATTTAAAAAACTAGAGCTAATCTGGTGTTTTAACGGCCATTTTCATATTCAGCAGCCCAAACAATATAAAGGTAACTTGGTTTAATCTCAGATACTCACAAAAAGTCAAAATGTTGTTGTCCAGATTATAATCTACCAGTTATTTCTCCGCTAATAGAGAAAGTATAATATACCAGTCATTTCTTCGCTCACAGAGAACGTATAATCTACCAGTTATCTCTCTACTTATGGAGAACGTATAACCTACCAATTACCTCTCCGCTCATAGAGAAAGTATAACCTACCAGTTATCTCTCTGCTCATATAGACAGTATAATTTACCAGTTACCTCTCAGCTCAGAGAAAGTATACCATTTATCTGTCCACTAATAGAGAACGTATAATCTACCACTTATCTCTCCGCTCATAGAAAAAGTGTAATCTACCAGTTATCTCTCCGCTCATAGAGAAAGTATAATCTACCATTTATCTCTCCGCTCATAGAGAAAGTATAATCTACCATTTATCTCTCTGCTCATAGAGAACATATAATCTACCAGTTAGCTGTCCACTAATAGAGAACGTATAATCTATCAGTAATCTCTCCACTCATACAGAAAGTATAATCTACCAGTAATCTCTCCACTCATAAAGAAAGTATAATCTACAAGTAATCTCTCCACTCATAGAGAAAGCGTTTCACTAGTTATTAGGAAAAATAAATAAATAAATAAAGCAGCCACCACGGAAAATCCTGCTGTGTTTGGGCTCAAAAGACCATTCTAACCGAAAATGATCTTATTAATTTTTCCCGCGTGTGTCTGGGGATGTTGATGCTTAATGCCTCAAGTAGGCTCTCGACTCAAGTGAGTCCAACACAGGACCGTAGTCAGTCAGAATTTTTCCACTCCATTCTGGAATGTACATCTAGTTGTCGGAATAGCGTGCTTTATTAATATTTCAACTCTTCCCTTCAGGATTAATCTAGCTTAATAGCTTTTCCTCAAGTGGTATGTCTTGAGGCTCAGCCGTATCCATGATTACAGTTCTATTCAATGGAAGACATGATTATGGAAATGTGGAACTTGAAATGTGTTATATTTACTCGATAAGCGTTTTCTTATATGCTGAATAATTCAATTACGTTTTCTAAATGTTAAAACATGTGATTCATCTATTTAAAAGGATGTAAGAAGGATTATTTGAAGAAAACTAAATTAGACAAAAACTTACCACTTGTTAAATATTCAGAAATTAAAATGAAAAACTATAAAGTGCTACGTGAAATCTTCATAACTGCGTGATGCAGAAATGCGAATACAAAATAAGCGATTATGCGAAAGAATTTAAAGTTACAGAAAAATGGTTATACCGCAAGACTGAGAATATACACTGTATCAGAAATAAACATGAATTCTGGGAAAGCAGAAATGAAAACAACGAGAAACATAAAAATAGGACAAAAGGGAAATCTATGTTTAGAGTATTTTTTAACTAAGTAGAATTTTACGGAAAACTGTAAAAGAGGATAGGTGAAAAAAATGGGCGGACAAGGTATACGTTGTAAAGGTAAAGGATCCCGTTACACGTCCATTGAGGCAGATTGGGAATATGCTGTTAGGCCCATATTTTCTTGACCATCGGCACACTAGGGGTGATGTGGTCAGCATCACGCCGGCCGCCTTAACATTCCCAGAGTTTCTGGTACCCAATTGGGGCTGGGTCGACCCAGGAGCCGTTTGCAGCCTTAAAAAAATCCCACCTCATCTGGGGATCGAACCATAGACCACTGAGCTAGGAAGCCAGTGCACTAACCACTTTGCTACCGGACACACGAAATAATGGCCCGGAAGTAGTTTGTTGCAGTGTTCCTACACGTAATCATTTTAGATTCACAACATAAAATAGTCTTCCGTTTTACGAAGAAAAAAACTATCCACTTTTGGCCTAGCTATTATGTAGCACGGTGTTCTTTCACCATTTAGAAGATTCAATAACAAAACATATGTTCTTCTAGAAAACTCAGTAACATGGTTTCCCCTTCTAGAAGACACAAGAACATAACATGGTTTTCCCTTCTAGAAGATCAAAGAACATAACACGGTTTCCCCTTCTAGAAGACACAAGAACATAACATGGTTTTCCCTTCTAGATGATACAAGAACATAACATGATTTTCCCTTCTAGAAGATCCAGAAACATCACATGATTTTCCCTTCTAGAAGATCCAGAAACATCACATGGTTTTCCCGTCTAGAAGATCCAGAAACCTCACCTGATTTTCCTTTCTAGAAGATCCACAAACATGACATGGTTTTCCCTTCTAGAAGATCCAGAAACATAACATGGTTTTTCCCTTCTAGACGACCCAGAAACATCACATGGTTTTCCTTTCTAGAAGATCCAGGAACGTAACATGGTTTCCTTTTCTAGAAGACACAAGAACATAACATGATTTTCCCTTCTAGAAGATCAAAGAACATAACATGGTTTCCCCTTCTAGAAGACTCAAGAACATAACATGGCTTTCCCTTCTAGATGATACAAGAACATAACATGGTTTTCCCTTCTACAAGTTCTAGAAACATGTCATAGTTTCCTCTTTCAGAAGACCGAGGAACATATTATGGTTTCCCTTTCTAGAAGAACCAAGAACATAACATCGTTTCCTCTGCTAGAAACCCCAGAAACATAACTCCTTCAAGAAAAGACCCGAAAGACAAAACACGGTTTCTCTTTCTACAAGATCCAAGAACGAAGGACGGTGTAACCTTCTAAAAAACCCAACAATATTACACGATTTCTTCCTCTAGAAGACCTAAAAATAAAGCACGATTTCCCCTTCTAAAAGACCCAAGAATGTAACACGATTTTCCCTTCTAGAAGACCTAAGAATGTAACACGAATTTCCCTTCTAGAAGACCCAAGAATGTAACACGATTTTCGCTTTTAGAAGACCCAAGAACGTAACACGATTTTCCCTTCTAGAAGACCCAAGAATGTAACACGATTTCCGCTTCTAGAAGACCCAAGAACGTAACACGATTTTCCCTTCTAAAAGACCCAAGAATGTAACACGATTTCCGCTTCTAGAAGACCCAAGAATATAATACGATTTCCCGTCTAAAAAACCCAAGAATGTAACAAGATTTCCCTTTCTAGAAGACCCAAGTATATAATACGATTTCCCTTCTACATACACAAGAATGTAACACAATTGTCCCTTCTAAAAGACCCAGGAATATAACACGATTTCCTCTTCTAGAAGACCCAAGAATGTAACACAATTTTCCCTTTTAGAAGACCCAAACTCGTATAATACGATTTTCCTTTCTAGAAAACCCAAGAATGTAACATGATTTTTCCCTTCTAGAAGACCCAGTGAAACAGAGTAGCCCTAGCGTATAAAGAGTAACTCGCTCCAAAACACACCGGCTTGGTAAACTCATTACACAATACGATCTTCAATTCTAGCGACCAAAAACATGAATTGGTGTTCAATTCAAGCACATACAAAAATGTATGTTTCTTATAATAAATTAAATATACAGATCCATTTCCCCCCTTCCCACAACTTTTAATTTTTAAATGTTGACATTTGAAGACCACATTGGGAAAACTTAGCATGTCAAATTTTTTTTTTTTTTAAACTGAGTTACTGACCTCAGCACAATATGCATATTCCAAAGAAAGTGTAAAAAGTAAAGTTATATTTGAAAACACATTCCTCTCCAAGAAAATGAAGCATAAAAACAGACCATCCTTCCTAGGGTCATAATGTTTCAAAGTTTAAAATTCAATTTTCTTGGACTTCATTATTTGTTATACGACACTTTTTTCCAATGAGATCTTCATAACCATTACATGCCGGGATTTCTACTCTAGCATATCCTACATGTCAACTGTCAAGTCAGTCCTATTGTATGGCTCTCAAACATGGAGAACAACAAAAAAACAGCAATCAAGAAGTTATAGATTTTCATAAATGGGTGATTACGTAGTGAATAGAAGGATTGAAGTGGTATGACAAAATCACTAAATGGAGCTGATGACATAAACCTGACCACTGTTACGGTATTGCCTCCCCTGCTTTGCAGTAGTGGTCCAACAGTGGCCAAAACTCAAGAGTATCTAATATGGGCTTCACAGGTGTCTACCTTCGCACAAGATTACTCTTGGCACATTTGTTAATAGAAGGGTAATAACGCTTCTATCTCAATGGAGTTCACAAGATATTCAGATAAACGAAGACAATGCTACATTGGCTGAGTACGTTAAGTCTAGAATCTGCCGACAACTTTTGTGAAAAATTAAGCAATGATTAATCTTAGCTCGTTCAAGCTCTTACCTCTGATTTACTCAGTGAAATTCTTATTATTCAGGTATAACTCTGTTTAGAGTGTGTGTAGTAAACTGACTGAGACAAACATGCAGTATATTTATAATGATTAAATCGAAGTTAAATTTGTAAATTTAACAATAACGAAATTTAATAATCACTTAAGTTTTAACAGTTTGAAAATAATTGCATAGTTTAACAGAAAAGGTTCATCATTGACGGATAGTAGGTTCTATAAAAAAAAATATCACATTGGCAGCTTATATATTGCACTTAGCTGCCGGTGGTTGTTTCTGCTCCCGCTGGGTTGTTTCTTTTTACACTACTCACGCTCGTTGCTGCTCAAGGTTGTAGGGTGCAGCTCGTTCCCAGGAGTGTCAGGGTGAGTCTACAAATTTGGTCCCTCGTCTTAAAGCTCAGGCCACTGTTCCCTTCTTGTTCCAGAGATAGTACCCTTCAACTGGTACCACCACCAACAACTATGGTAAAAGAACAGAAACAAAACGCTGTCTTGAGTATTGCGTTTCCCGACACATACTTATGTGTCCCCTTTCTTATTCCACCATCCAATTCACTCAGAATTTACTCTCGATGAGAATTAACTTTAATCTCTCGAGAGAAAACTTTCTTTACATTTAAATTGAATAGCTTTTATAGTTACTTTACATTTAAATGAAAAGGTTAATAGTACAGATAAAATATGTTTACATTTACATTTCCACTGATTGAAAAGTGTTTACAATATAAATTGAATGGGTTTTCATTTATGTTTACACTGATTTGAAAAGTTTGAAACTTCCATTAAATTTAGTGATTATGTTAACGCCAACATTTACACTGGTTTGAAACTGTAAGTATTTTAATTAAAATGTACATCATTTCTTTCATCTTTCTCTCCCTGCTCCATATGGAACCTGGGACTACTTTATGCTTTTAGTTCTCCTTAAGAAACTAGCAACAAAGCAGTCGCCAGCCCGTGCAGTGGTGGTTAATGAAATCGTCATTCTATGTGCTGAGGTTGCCAGCCTCAGATGACTGGAACATCTACTGGCGATTTTCACATATTAATATTCACAAGGTAATAAATACATATTAGTTCACATGTTAGTAATGAAAATATGGAATGTAAAATGACAACTTACGCCAATCCTGGCTCACAGACTATTTTGCTCAGATGGATGAAGTTAAGGTACTAGCCGATGCCTTTTTACAGGTGTACTTGGGGTCGTTAATTTTAACGTTTATTCCCTCTCTGACTTCGTGTGTTCAGCTTCCTCAGATATTCCGGTTTTCCTTATCTAAAATGATAGAGATTTCCTGGGCTGTTTTTTTTTTTAAGTCCTGATAAATACTCCAATAAAAGGTCCGGTCTGATAAAATGGAATTCTGAATTTTAGGCTTCGCTCTGGCAAGGTCTGGTTGTGTCGTCATGGCAAGCAATCTTCACAGTAAATTTGACTGACTGAAGCGTCAGGTTATATTCAATGTCCTCCCCCGCTCTGTTTGTTATGAAGCTAGGCAAAAGCTCCAATCACATCAAACATGCTGGTTAGGGGTGGGGGAGGGGGGGAAATTCCCAATATTCCTGACATGGAAAAGTTTTAAACGTAATGTAGGGGTCAAGTCTTCCGTATATGGCACGAAAATATCCGATCCCTGGCAGGCGAACTCCCCAACATCTGCAAACTCATACGACAATGTGATTCAGATGTAACAAATTATTACTATCTAAAGTAATCTTGTCATAACAAGTACGACAGGAAGCGATTGTGTGATACGTGTTTGTCCAAAATGTGTTGCACCGACGAGAAATCTTGTTATCTCTCGCTTAAGCACACAACCCTACACGAAAACTAAGCAGACCAATATGGGTTTACCTGCGCTTAAGCTCAGCAAAGCTGTGCCGCGTCTAGCAAATGTGAGGTATACAGCAAGAAGAAGTGTCAAATGTTTTGACAATATCAAATATCTGCTGCCTAGTAGAGAAAGAATAGGGCGCGGCCCGGAAAAATCGCAATAAAATCAGTACAACAAATGTAACTGATTATCTCCGTAGTGGAAGAGATCGGAAAGATGTCGCCACAAAATCCATCGTGTGACAATCACTGCGAGTGGAACAACAGACGAGAAGAATTCGCTTTTACGTAGTGAATGGAAGGATTGAAGTGGTACGATAAGATCACTAATGTGGAGCTGATGACATAAACCTGACAACTGCCAGTGGAACAACAGAAGAGAAGAATTCGCTGGCAATTGATAAGATTGGAGAAACCTGTTGACAGCATTACAAAGTAGTTCTTGTTCTCGAATCCTCGGGGTAACAGAGACAAAGGGAAGGCTAAGAACACATGGAGAAGAGTACTGGAGACAGACATAAAACGGATAAGGAAGACATAGAAAGACCTTGAACTGATGGCACAGAACAGGAAAACTTAGCATTCATTTGTTTAACTCTTTGACTCCGAAACAACGCTCTGAGCGTTGGTCAGATTTGACACCCGTGCCAAAACAACTCTCTGAGCGTTGTTTTTAGTCTATCTCGAATTAAAATTACGGCACAGAGTGGAAAATAATTGCGGAGTCAAAGAGTTAAGGCCTATGCTCCATTGTAGCTGAAGAGTAATGAATGATTGTAATATCATACATTCAAAAACATAAATACATTTTATGATAATATGAATATAGTCCCCACCTACCAAACATTATATTGTAGTGTGCCCTTGTAGCTCGACCAGTCTAAGATTTAAAAAAATAAAGAAGTCCCGTAGAAGAAACTGCGGTAGTGGAGTGAAGTGTTACAGACTTCATAATACTAGGCCTGGCATTTTTATGAGGTCTTCTTCTTCGCTGCCGTTTGTCTTCCCTAACTCAAAAGCAGAGTCATGTACCCATTTACAGCTAGGTAGTCTGGAGTGTGACGCTAGCATGTTTCAATCCCGTAACCCGTTAACAGTGCCGCGAGAAGAAAGCGCTCTAACCGCTTAGCCCACCGGTTGCTCCTGTCTAAGATACGAACCTCTTTTTTTTTAAATACAATTTTGCCTCGTTTTGGCGAGGCGCGTCCCGTTCAACCTAGTCGGTTATATTAGGGCGCAAGTCCAAACATAAAAGACCGTTAGGTCTGGAGTACGTACTTAATAAATAATAATGACAAACCTCTTTTACCACCCATGACCAAACTGTACAAGACCACGATGTCTGTCTCTACCACGCCAGTAATGTTCCTGAACTTTCCCAGTCGACTTCACAAAGACAGGTACTGTCTCCCTAATAGCAGCGAGAATGGAAACACTGTAGTTCCTAACGTCCCATCTTGGGACCCATAATTGCTAATTCAATAAATATTACTCAGATAACAACAGCGATAACAGTTGTAGCCACACAAGACTTCCTTGCCCTGGACTCTATCAATTATTCCATTACTATGATTGTAAATTTTTCCGATGCAGTGTTCATTTCCGATCGTTTATCCGCATACTGTTTCCCGGCGATCTGCATATTTCGTGACCCGGATGTCCCTAGAAAGTTATTTTTGTGTCGTATTTCTGGCAGGCTGTTTAAATAACGTTTATATTGTATCCATGGGGAATTCCGCCCTGTTGAATGACACGAAAACGACATTCCCATCCTGAGCTTTTAATGTAGCGGATTAGACTGGCCACTAAGAAAGTGTTAGCGACTTGGGACCACCAGGGCTGGACAGCGTTCATAAATTAGCCCCACGGAGGGACCTAACCAAAGTGGTAATATACATTTATTAACAGTCAAGAAGGTACGAGCGTGCACACATCTTTTTCTGTGAGCGACTGTGTGTGTCTGAGCGAATTCTCGTAAGCTTATGTAATGTCTTAAAGTGTGAGTACATGAGCTCGTTCATATACTGGGTTGTTGATTTGCGACAGCGCAAGTTCGCGTTAATATCAGTGTCCGGGAAATAGAAGACAGTCCTCTGGATTCATCTGTCATGGACCATTTTTGGAGTCATCGCTGTAAATTGAGAAAACTTATTGACATCTTACCTGGCAGCTCTTGTTCTGAAATCTATATGGTAAGAGGAACAGCCCCAACGGGCTGATCACCCGTTTGCCAGTCACTTTGATTACGGAAACAACAACAAATGGATTGATTTGTCGTTGCCCTAAAGACGCCATTAGGCATGATGGGAACAACGGCAAAGAAAATCTATTCGCTGTTGCCCTTAAGACGCCACTAGGCGTAATGGCCACTGACTGCTTTGCCGGTCGTTGGCTAAGGACGGAAGAAGAAGAAGAAGAGGAACAGCGGTAGACGTGGTAAGAGGAACAGCGGTGGACGTGGTAAGAGGAACAGCAGTAGACGTGGTAAGAGGAACAGCGGTAGACGACAAACGTCATGGAATAGAAAACTGCAGACATAAATTAAAATGATCAGGAAGACGTAGAAACATCTTGAGCTGATTCCTTGTTCCCCAGTAACGGAACCTCGCACACGGGCCACAATGCATTACGAGCTGCCTGTTAATCTGAATCCTCTCTAAGAAGGGAAGAAATGGTTCTTTCCATAGTTTTCCAGGCAGAAGCGTTAGATGCGACGCGGAAGGAATTAAAATACGTCGACCTCAGTCTCAGGAAGAAAAAAGAGAACGCATTCAGGTATAATAATCTGGAAGAAGACAAAAATTAGGACATATGAAGAGAGATGGAGAGCAAAGAGTCACGATGACCGAGGACATGGAATCTGCGGCACACGCAGCCAATGGAGGCATTATCTTTTTTTTTCCTTCAAATGTCTCACCTCGCTCAGTTCAGCCTAGACAACACGGTCTGTGTTTACGTTAACGGGTACGTCGAAATATAGGTGGGCTTTATTTTACATGGGAGCCGCGGTAGCATAGTGGTTAGTGCACTGACTTCCTAGCTCAGTGGTCTATGGTTCGATCCCCAGATGAGGTGGGATTTTTTTAGGCCGCACACGGCTCCTGGCTCGACCCAGCCCCAACTGGGCGACCCAGCCCCAACTAAGTACCAGAGCAACTTCTGGGAAGGTTAAGGCGGCCAGCGTGATGCTGACCACATCACCCCTAGTGTGCCGATGGTTAAGAAAATATGGGCCTAACACCATATTCCCAATATGTCTCAATGGGCGTGTAACGGGATCCTTTACCTTTTACCTTGTTTATTTTACATGATGGATTCATTAATCAGTACAACTGTCAGAACTACATCCTGTATAAAGCACCTAAAGTTACAGAAAAAAGCGGTTTAGGCAGCATCTCACGAGGATGGAGCCCAATCAAATACCTTTACCTGCTTACAAGAGTAGGTGCATATTCAATATTATCCTACAACAACACGGCCGCATATAAGACAGTGTGATACACTTGGCTCAAGACGGTAAACTTCAGCTCCCCACGACGCTTCACGGCAACAGTCGATCGTAAAAGTAAATGTAAAGTAGACTGATTCAAGAAAGGACTATCGATGTGAAAAACGAAAATGTTGCTGAGCATGAAGGAGTCACAGGCTTGTGTGTGCGTGAGCACTGACTCTCTGAATGAAGCACTAGACACGGCTAGAAGAGAGTTTTCAATCTGTGCCTTCCAGTCATGACAAGAAGCAATTTTTCATTCTTGTGCGAGATGTGTGGCCGTAATACCATCTGCCCCTTTTCTATCAGGCGTCCCCTTGCCATGGAGGGGGTGGGGGGGTTTTAAATTACTTGTGAAGGGGTTCACTGAACTGAATTCTGCTGGAAGGTGATATATTGTTTTTACTATTTTTTTTCCTTATATGTGTTAGTACGTATGGTGTTTTCTTACCCGTCCAGACTGCATTCGGAAAAAAAGTGATCACAAATGCTACTTTCTTTCTACATGCATACAGATATGTGTATCTATTTATGTATACATATACTGTATGCGTACCTATTGCTGATGCATACTCTTTTCTCACAGGCTTCATGATGTCTTGGCTTCTCATTGTGTTGTTAAGATATAAAGTAAGTTATCTTCAAGATGTTGTGTAAAGCCTAAGTGAGGAGATACATATATTTTATTTCAGCAATTAAAGTGTAAACTGCCGATTAGCCAGATCTGTTGCTACTGAATTCAGCGCGTGAGAAGGGAGTGAACTCCGGTTTCCTGCGTGAATAGAGATCGTGTTAGCCCATTTCCAGCGGAAGAACCTAACTGAATCCTTCACTAAGGATGTGAAGTATCACTTAAAATACTAAAGTTGCTATCGCTTGGCATTACCTGACAAGAGAAAGACACAAGAGCATATGCAGAACAAAAAATAAAAGAAACCATAGTCCAAGAACTAAGAAAACGCCGTCGTTGGATGGGACACACTGAGGAAATCTGTTGACTGCATGACAAGGAAGTCCTTATTCTGGAACCCCAAGGGTAAGAGAGAAAGAGAGAGAGAGAGAGAGAGAGAGAGAGAGAGAGAGAGAGAGAGAGAGAGAGCGGGAAACCGAACAACACACGGAAAAAGGAGCTAGGGACAGAAATGAAAGTGAAGACACAGAATGACCTTGAACTGATGGGACAGGATAATGTGACGGGGTCATAATTCAGTCGCTAATTTTTCTGTGACCATCTTTGCATCCCCACACTGCGTCATTCCTTTTCTTCCTTGTTCATTTATCTTTTGGTGACGCCGCCACCATCGATATTATCTTCACCTTCCTGGGTTGACCCTATGTACTTTACCAGCTCGCCAGCTTTCTGGCAGGCTTATCTTTCCTTGTGGCCGTCGGTGTTTAGCAAGAAGGGGAACAAAGCCACTTTGAGTTGGTTGATGTTGATCGCCAGACCTATTGTGTACGCGAGACGGATTAAGCTGTCGCCCACACACTAGATTGCATAACTACTTCCGCTCATTTGGTGATGATTTAAAATGAAAAAAGAGTAAACTTCAGTTTAACAATTAGCGCACTAAGTCCGAGGAACCTGCCGCACGTGTCAACAGTTAGGTATAACTGAGGAAATAACTATCCAGATTTGATGAAATAGTCTCGTTAGTAATGACTGTTCAAGAATCCATGCTTAAAGAAACAATACGGGCTCAAATCTATCAATCTGTTGTGTCGGTACGGAAGTCTATCTAAGCAAACAATCTTGATATCCAAAGATTGATATCTGCAGCTGTTGGTGTCAGAAAGTGGAGAAAAGTAAGAAACAAAGTACAGGAGCCGGGACAACTACTAGAAAGTATCAGAAACAACATACATGCGCGATTTGGAACGCTCCAGAATAAACAGAAATGATACAGGTACGTCAGTGGAACCAGAGTTAGCTCGCACAATGCGCGTAACTACACAATTATTTATTGTTCTCCGCAAATAGATTCACTTTCTTGAAACATCCGTGAACGGTTCCCGAAAAACTAGGTCTTATGTTGTGCTTATATAGTTTATTTTCTTTCTTAGAACTTAGCGATGTAAAGATAAGAGTAGGACTCTATCTTGTCTAAAAGTTAAACAAGTCATAAATCGAGTCGGGTTATTCGGCTCAAAGAGTTCACAAGAATGAAATTTTGGAGATAAAGCACAAAATAAAAATAAACCGAAATTATGATGTATATGAACTCAAATAAGTGTTTTCAAACAAAACGGTGTTTTCATTTCATCATTTCTCAGTGGATCTTGTCCCTTTATTTCTTTTTTTTTTCCCCCTGTTAATGTGCAGGAAGAATTTTAGAGAGCGGTAAAAACATGTAAGAATCTGGAATACTTAGGAATCTTAAGTGTGGAAATATTAGGAAACTGGTAATTTTTTTGTTATAGATGATGGTTCACAGCTATTCTTTTTGTTAATATTATTTCTTTTTAATAACAGGGGGTACATGTAATATGAGTAACACCAAGAGGAATACTTATAATAGGATTGTACAATAGTACAAAGGATACAGTTATAACGAACGTTCGTGTGGCTAAGAGGTTATATCGATTTTCTCTCCATACACAGTTAGCATGTTCTGATTGTGTCAATCTCCAGTCTACCCATATGTAAATGAGTACCTAATTATGCTTAGTAAGTTAGGGAAGGCAAAGGCAGTGATGAAGGAAACGGGTCACTTCACCTCATAAAAAGCTGGGCCTAGTATGGTGGTCTCGAACACTTCTCTTCACTACGTCAGTTTCAGCCCTGTGACTACCTTTTCTTACTGTTACAGGTATAAAATTGTATAACATTATAATGGATACTGCTATATGATTGCATAACATACAGGGTATATCTGTATCAATTAATCCTTGAAAATTAAGTTAACATTAAACAGCTATTATCTCTCACACATCCTCTCTCTTTTTCTCTCTCATATTCTTCGTCTACACAGATCCTCGCGCGCGCATATTTACACCCACATGTACGCAAATGAGCAGAGATATGCCTGACAAAGTATACATTCGGTTGTCTCCGAACGGTTAGATGTTGATGAAGGCGCTACCATTCCACAACTTCACAAAACATGATACAGACGTTGGACATTTTGCCATTACCAGCAAAAATCAGTCTATGTGAGTATCAGGATCCAGGCATTGTCCACATTTTCAGCCTTGGATTTTGGAGGTGCAGTGGGGAATATATGAGATCGAAATAAATCAATCCAACACAAAAATAAGAATCTTCAGCTCAAATGCCAAGTTGGTCCTGAAACATGGAGAGAAACAAAAATAATAACTAAGCAGCCACATACTGTCATAAATGGGTGCTCGCGTTGAACAGATAAATTGAAATGGTATCTTCTTCTTCTTCTTCGTACACTCTCAGACGTCCACTTGAATGTTCTCAAAGAAAGCAGTAGTCAGTTTGAGGCTATTTGAATCCCCGTAAAGCTTTTCCACGAAAGGAGCTGGCGTCGGCCATATGCACTTTCTCTGTACCACATATAAGGGGCAACTTTGAAGCAGATTTTCAGCAGTCATTTTATCAGTGCCACAGTTACACTGATCGGTAATTCCTATCTTTAGCTTGTTGAATAGATGGTATCTCAATCTGTTATGGCCAGTGCGGAGTCTGAAGATTAACACTTGTTCTCTTCTGTGGAGCTGGTAGTAAGCATCATTCTGTGTGTGCCCTGGATGTTCTACATTCCATTTGTTTCTGTAACTGATTCTGATAAAACTCTTTGCCTCCTCAAAAGTTATGCTTGCATCAGGCAGAGGTAGATGTGAACCTTCTTTTGCCATTCTGTGTATGCATGGGTCCAGGTGTTGCGTGGATAATGTTTCTCTATGTATTTTGTCGCTATGGATTTTCTATCTGTTGCAGTGTGGCTCTTTTTACTTTCAATGCCAGGAATGTTTTCTAACATTTTAAGGAAACGATTATGTTTCTAAACTGGAAGCTTGTGTGCAGTGTAGATGGGTTTAACAGTGGATATTTCATCTATGGATACTGCTCTCATTTGTGGTTTGGTTGATTCTACAAAATTACTTCGTTTGAGTCTTTGCCTTCTAAGAGCATTTATTCTATGGCACATTGGGTGGTCTGTTAGTCTTTTGAATTTTTCGGCCTGTTGCTGAGCCTGCAGTCTCTTCTATCTGTCATTGGCTGGAGGCAAGTAATCTTTTCGAGTTCTTTTATATGTGTTGACTTCATGCCTCCCGTTATAATTCTCATAATGTGGAACTGATGACACGAGCAAGACAACTGCCAGCGGAAATAGAGATGAGAAGAAGACGCTGCGGTAGACGGAACCCGAAGATCACATGGCGACAGACACACAAGGAATGAGGAAGACACGGAAAAACCTGGAGCTGATGGCATAGAACAGGAAAACTTGGCTTGAGTCTGATGAAGGCCGATGTTCCTTGGGGAGATGAAGGCCGATGTTCCTTGGGGAGATGAAGGGTGATAAACTCCTCGCATTTTAAAGAAGATAGGTAATTACAACGTCATCTTATGTATTGGAACGTCGTGTTGCAAACCGTTTCTTTTGTGACGCTGGAAAATGACAAATCTGAAATATTCTCTCATCGTGACAAAGATTAACAGAACAGTGCCGTTGTTTTTAGCCACCTGCAATATTTCATACGGTAGGAAAACTGTCCTGGAGCAATGTCGATGTGGTAATAATAATATGAAAATAAGGTCCCGTGGGGCTCTCTGATGAGATAAAGAAAGTACAATGCTACTGCTCCCTCTGGCATGTCGTACAAGGCTACTAACATGAGCCTATAGATATGGCTGTTAATTTTATCGTGTGAAACGAATTGATAATAAAACAACTGCTGCAATAGCATGTGAGTGCATCGTTCAGACTTCCTGGAAGGGGGTCAGCGGTAGCGGTGGTCCAATACTTTTAAAGGAGGAAAACGGAAAATCATGAAGAGCATTGAGGATGATGATGTTGATTATGGTGATGATGACGATGATAATTATGATGTTGGTGATTGCGATGATAATGATTTTGATGATAATGATGATGATTTATGATGATGATGATGATAATGATGATGATGACGCTGAAGATGATGATGTTGATTATTATGGTCATGATGATGATGACGACGATGTACTAACAATCACAAGTAAATATTTACAGGAAGCAAACAATTCTAGAAGGTACCTTTCCGCTGCGTCCTGCCATCCTAATCTCAGGTATAAGATCTGAAGTCCGCGTAATTTCATGGCCAACTTTTTAAATGCAGTTCTGATGGGACACTGATTCTCTAGCATAATAGTTCGGAATCTCCACATGTCCAGTAACTCGCTCATTAACACTGCGTATACAAGTTTTTTTGAGAATGTTTCATCCTAATCCGCAGGCTTGGTGCCTACTCTCCTACTATCAGAGGTAGGCCATGACAACTAATTAAGAGTAAGTGGAAACTCTCGTTCTGAGTCGTATTGTAATGCTCCTTTCATGCCAGTCTAGCGTTTCTATAAAGTTATTTGAAACTCTTAAAGAAGGGAGGCCTGTAATCGGAGCAGATATTCCCAGGTGCTCATGACAGGAGGCCAGTTTTTGGGGTCGGTATATTTGAACTGATGAGCGTCAGATTTACAGAGTGGTTAGAGCGCATGTTTCTCGCGGAAAATGTGCCGTGTTCGATTCTCGGTATCGGCACGCTCCGGTCTACCCAGCTGTAAATAGGTAACTGGCTTTTCTCTTGAGTTAGGGAAGGAAAAGGCAGCGAGGAAGAAAACTGGTCACTTCGCCTCTTGATGATGGACCTAATATAGTGAAGTTCCTAACACTTCACTCCCACGCAGCATAATCTGCTATGGGACTACCTTCACCGTATTTTTGAATTAAGTTTTTGTTTTGTTTTTTTTTCATTTTACATGTTATTAATCCTTATTCGGTTCATTTTACTACTATATAACCATACATTATTTACATTTTTTAAAAATAAAAAAATTGAAAACATGGATATAGCCGACTCTTAATCTTTAACACAATATTATCATCAGCAGGTGCTATTTTCACATTGAAGACCGGCTGCAATGAATCTCCAACGTCTTCTGTCCCTTGTCTTGATGGTGCACTTTGATAGACTCTGTCCTGTCTCGTGTCTTGATGGTGCACTTTGATAGACTCTGTCTTGTCCATCTCTTGATGCTATCTTCCCACTTGTGCGCTGTCATCCTCTTGTACGGTAGCCTTCAACTCTGTCGTCTATTATGATCTTCAGTAAGGTGTTATGTCTTTTTTCATGGTCAAAATATTTTAGCTGTCTAATTTTGATCTCCTTCATTAATTCTCTTTTCAGTCCTTCGTTTTCTATAAAAACTCCAAATTGATATAAAATTCCTGGGAAAATCCCGACATCCTTGAAGAGTTCAGTTAACTTAATACAGGGGTCAGCAACAAAGGAGCTTTTTGAGATCTACTCTAGAAGAACTGAGACCTCTAAAGATCTACCATATGTATAATTATATATATATATATATATATATATATATATATATATATATATATATATATATATATATATATATATATATATATATATATATATATATATATATATATATATATATATGTGTGTGTGTGTGTCTGTATGTATATATATATGGGGGGTAAATGGAGACAGTGAACCTTATAAAGAAAAATTGCGTTCCTATTTCATGCAGTTAACGAATATATTTTAGCAGCCATCTCCAGAGATTTCATTGTGAATTTTTTTTTAAAGTAGCTTTGATCCCGGGGACACCACGATTTTAAATGCCAGCGGGAGAGGTCAAGTCTGTGAGTCGCCTAAAGATCTACCATATCGCCCACAGGGATCTACCGGTAGCTCGGGATTGAAAGACTGCCGACCCCAGCCTTAATGCTTTAAAAATAAAACTATGAAACACCACAGATGTTAAATGTGTTGGAAATTATTGATTTATTACTTTGTATTGTATTGTATTGTGAAGATCAAATTATACAAATCACTTGTATTATCTATTCTCTTGTATGGGTGTGAGGGCTGGACACTCACTGCAGATACGGAGCGAAGGATTCAGGCTTTCGAGTATAAATGTTATAGAAGAATTTTGCGCATTTGCTATAAAAAGCACAAAACAAATGTCTATGTTAGAGAGAAAATAAACACGTATGCAGGCCACCAAGAACCACTTTTGTCAGTAGTGAAACGTCGAAAGCTTGCCTGGTTTGGGCATGTAACTCGTCATGACTCCCTTTCGAAAACGAAACTCCAGGGAACAGTCGAAGGTAAACGGAGAAGAGGACGGCAAAGAAAATCCTGGGCTGATAACATCAAAGAATAGGCAGGACACGGTTTTTCCACACTTGTACGCATTGCTGAGGATAGAGAGCAGAGGAGGACCCTGTCTGCTGATGCTTCCACCATGGCACCCCTACGACCCATGACGGGTTACGGGTTGAGATGATGATGGTATTGTCACTTTGTATTTAGAAATTAAGACTATATTCAGTGGACCACGTGGAGTCTCTGATGATGAAAAGAAAGATTAGAACTACTGTTTCTTCTTGTGTAAAATATGGCATTCATTTAAAGCAAGCCTGGGATTCTTCGGTTTGTCGCAGTGTTTATGTTCCACCGATGGTACACTCAGATACGGCGAACATTTAAGAAGGAAGAAAGGCATTATTGTGCCCATACCGAGCAACAAAAAGTTTCGCTGTTATAATTAATCTGCTTCCCAATCCTATATTATGGAACCCTAATGGGAAAACCAGAAGTTATCATCCATTAGCCGGACTGACAGCTGGTTGGGTGAATGCGAACTCTCTGGTAATAGTATTAGGGGAGGTAACACCGAAGCTAGATTTTTAACACAATTTCTGAGCGTCACACGTGGCACCTTTTTTTAATTCCTGAGTTGAATTTATGTTATTCAGTTCCTTCTTGTCTGTATCATCATCATTATCATTATCATCATCATAACCATTCTCCTATTCGCTTCTTGCGGAGCATAAAAGTCACTGTCGTAGATTTTTGATAGGAAATTAAGACTTTGGTTGGTCCCTTCTGAATAGATAGAATCAGTGATAGCTGCAGTGAGAGTTAATACAGAAATAGATCTTTCCACGAGTGCAGTGGTAGCGAATCAATAGAACGGTCCCCTGGAAAAAGACAAGATTCTTCTCTCTCTCTCTCTCTCAGGCCTATCTTCTACGACACTTATGTAAGAGTCGGACAGACTATTGACAACATATGCTAATATGTAATGAACATACCACTCACGTGCACACACACCAGTGACAACAGGTAGACACACAGACGTGGGAAGACTATCAAAATGATTACATATATATATATTCTGAACGAGCTGACCAACACGCTGCTTTTAGTTTCAAAGGGAAGTTTTTATTTATCAGCTAAAAATTTCCTCACAACACATAAAATTCATCAAGACAAGAAAATAAACATATACACGTGGTCAAAACAATAATCACTGAAATTGCTACAAGAAAATGATAGACCCCAATATGATCTCGTCCCCTCAAGGTAAGCCCACAGTCCCGTTATGAGTAAAGTGAAAGCCAGGAGATTCAATGATACATATGAGTTTGTCTAATAATTTTTCTTTCTTTCCTCGTAAACAAATATGAACCGACTTAGATGTAGTAGGTTTTAACCTGAGGGAAGTCAAAAAAAAAATATTCTTGCATTGACAACAAGTTTCATAAATGGAATTACAAACATGGGTGAAATTCACATACCTCACACCGTCTACTTTCACTCGGTTCTTTCATCAGGGCCCTGTACTAATTACATACGTGATGTAGCTTGCCGTCTGGCGCAACCTTGGTAACATTCACACCCTTTGTCTGTTCTGTCGTTCACTGAAGCGGATCCCAGCTCTACAGAGTGGTTTGCTGGTTTTGTTTTTTTCTCAGAAATTTCTCCGGGGAGCATCAGCTTCAGGCGTCAGCTATTTCAGACTAAAGTTAGTGTATCTTGACTCACGAAGTAAGAATTAGGGTTAAGCGAGCACACAATGTCAGAACACGAGGTTTCCCTAAATTAGGAAAATGACCGGTGGGCAGCTTCTCTCAACAGATAATCAGGGTTCACCACACATTTGGTCAAAAAAGATGTCGGCAAGTTTAATGCTATGAATAATGTTACTTGCCACAAAGGCTGTACTTTAGAATATCGTTTCTGGAAGGACTAATTCAGGCACACTGGGCCCGTTATTTCAGTTCACGTTAAAGTTCTTGAAAAGCTTACGACCAAGTCTTTAAGGGAACAGTTTTTTTAGTCTTCACAGGATAGGTTCATCAGTACGTAACGCTGGTATAGTTAGGTTACCACAGAAATCTCTGTATAAAGAAACATATATATCAAATATTTATACATCCTATGTTTAAGGGTATACTTATATTTTAACTGCGGGCGTAAACCTTAACTTATCATTTAACACCTCCCGTGAAATAAGTTATAGTCATAAATCAAACATCATGAATTAGAAAATACATACGTATTTTGTCAACACTCAATGATGTATCTAGCGTTATAAGTTTAGTTTTTTAAAATATATTCTCTCGTCTGATTTATTTAGAAGTTAAATTAAATTTCTTTATTAGCCGACTGAATTTAAGGTTTAATGCTAGAAATATAATTTATCCTGCTTTCCACTGAGACACGTCACTAGAAATTAATACAGACTTATAAATTATTCGCTCTGCACCAGATCTACCTAGAGAAATAAATAGCGATTTAGCACTTTTAAACACTTCACAAAATACTAGATATACTAGATAATAATATATGATACCTCAAACACAGAATTCCTAAGAACTAAACCACTTCGATCAAACTAAAGGCCATCTCTTTTAACAGAGATTTTTAGAAATCGAACGAGGCTTGTTCTAGTCTTGACTGCGAATTTACTGAGTGATAATGAAATCTAGCTCATTCTAGCATATATGAAAACCCAGACAAAGAGATGAACGTTTATTTCGCAAAAACGAAATAATCTCCCCTTTCTCATAACAACTACGTAACTAGAAGAGGCTGTCGTAAACTGCCACTTTCTGCGTGTCAGTTGCGAAATCTCAGACAACCTGTCTCCAATGCGGGGCAGTTTTCACACTACAGCTGACCATGGCCCACAGTGAGCGCCGTGTCAGTTTGGGATTTTTCAGACAAATGTCTGAATACTGACCGGTGCAGATGTAAAGTATCACACCTCACCGGGACTTATGCCGAGAAGAAGCTCGCGCGCTCGGTGAGAATGTAGACTATTGTCTACGTCCTATGTTCAGCGAACCGACTTATCACGCCTTCTGACGCCCTGCAGCCCTGACATCTACGTAATATCGTCCTAGCGCGATTCTCAGTTTTGAGAAAGAAACAGGTAAAGTTTAAAAATACTGAAGAAAATATTTTTCGCAACCGAGTGATGCGAAAAATACAGGAAAAACAAGTATGGAAAGAATATAAATGAAAGGATTAGGGTGAGAGAATAGGAAGAAGATGTATGTAATTTAATGACATAAAGACCTACGTGACAGTCACCTCTACAATTCGTTCCTCTTGCAGGAAACCTGTACAGTTGACATTCATGTACTCTTGCAGTTGTGGTTTCTGCACTGTTTTCTGAGGTTGCCATCCCCGCGCAATATTCCATATTAGTCGCCTCTTACGCATGCTTGAGTAAAAAGTAGTCCTTTTCTTTTATTGTCTCCTCAGATGCTGGCGAGAACTACATATGACCCATCATTTTGAACATCTGTCCAGAGGCGTAACCAGAGTTCATGGCGCCTAAGGCAAATTTAAAAAAAAATAAAAAATGGCGCCCTCATATATATATATATATATATATACCTTTTCATTTATTTTCTTTGTTTCTGTATTAAACGTCATAGCATGTCCCAGTTTATGGAAACAGAAATGAAAGGGGTACAAACGTCATGGTATGAAATTGAGCGGAATTCATAGATCTAAAGTACCTGGCACAAATTTGCTGAAGGCCTAAGCTCCGTGGGGAGCCGAAGGCTAAATAGTCCTGATGATGAAGAAAGTAGTTATATGTTTAATTCAGATTTACCGTATACTGAATATAGCTGTTCCGCTTATTATTTAAGGAGGCCCCCACTTTATTTGTGCCCATGGGCCCTTTACATTGTTGTTTCGCTACTGATAAAGTTCGGTCGTTCGTTCTCTTCCTACAAAAGCTCATATCTTAAACTCTCTCACTCTTTTCTCTCTCTCTCTCTCTCTCTCTCTCTCTCTCTCTCTCTCTCTCTCTCTCTCTCTTCCCCGCCCTCATTCAGACATAGTGATTACAGAATATAGGCTACAGGTTAATTAAAGCATTTCTGTGCCTATTTATTTTTACTTTATATCTCATTATAAATGCTTGCAGCGTTCATCTCGTTTCCCTAGCCTCAGACCATCCCCCCAGTTCTGTCTTCAAAATCTTGATCGGCGCAGCTGTAGATGCAGGTAATATGGAGAAGTTTAATGTCCTCGCTGCAGGCATTCGTTGCAAGAGTCGTTCACACGCCCGCACTGCAAACTCTCTTGGGAATTTTCCCCCCGCACAGCTTGGGTGTGCAGCTAGATCATTCCCAATTGGTCGTTTTTCCCGTAATTGTTAATTGGTTTCTAATGCACTCGAGATCCCTTAATAAATTGATAAAACAGCTCCCGAGCATCCAGGGAGGGCGAATAAGAGTTTCTTGGGTGTGGTCTATGTTGAAAAGATTGAAACGGGAAATGAATAATAAACTTGAAATTAAAAAACAAAAAACGATATAGATATACAGAAGAAACGATTTAAGGGAGACAAAAATTAATTTCACGAGCGAGAAACTTATTTTTTTTTTTAATAATCTCATCAAATGCATGTTATTTTCTCTCCATCCTTTGTTAAAGTCTTTTTTCACATTTTTTAAAACCTTCGTTCATTAGTCATACATGTGATGTAAGCAGAAAGCCATATGGGGTTTGAAGAATATTTTCAATCTCATGAATGTAAGATAAATTCCGAAAGAATTGTTATAGTGGAAAAAATTAAATTAAAGATCGTATAGGTTGCAGTCACATACTGTGACATCTAGCTTAGAAACTAGCACGGCTTTAAACAAATTAATAATAATTTCACCAAAATCTGGGTTTCCTGTAAATCACATAGTATCATTTAAACCTATCTGGCTGTCAACCACATATTTTCATCTAAATATCGGCTCAATGTACATAGAACTGATCGTTAGATTTCTCTAATTTACTTGTATTTGTTTATGTCTCTATGTTTGTTTTGTCTCTAATAAGGCCAGATCAGCAGAGGCGCACGCTGTTTCGTCTATGCTATTCAGTACATGTTTTGCGCTCTGTTTGATGTAATCTAACAACAGTAACTGACCGACAATGAATTATCCGAGCGGATGTTAGAAAATAGATAAGGCTTTATTAAAACTACAGTTCTTGAATGACACCCTGGAAAATACACCATTTTGTTGTTTAAATGATTAAATGATAACTGATACTGAGCAAAACTAAAGAGATGCTGGACCATTCCACCTTTCAGCCCTGATCTGGCACCAAGTGGTTTCTATCACTTCGGACCTATGAAGAAGGACCTTTCCTGTAGGCGATTTGGAAATGAAGTGAAGAACAGTAAGCCGCAACATTCTGGCACTAGGAGCTTTGTCGTGAAATATTCTAATCCCCATATATAAATTAAAACGTAAATGTAAAGCCTAACAAATAACTTCAATAAAAGGAAAGAAGAATGGTAAAGAACAGTGCTGTCATAATGACTGTACTCGAAATCCCCCTTGTTTTCTACTTAGTCTGCAAATTGTAACGTTTCACGTTGATAGTAAAAGCCTACTGCATCATTACACGCTTGCTTCGATAAAACGTGTACTGCCTTTCTAAGAAAAACCTTGAGATACGCAAGCTGATTAATGACCTAAATTAATACTAGCATTAATTACACTACGTTACCATAAACGAACGGACAGATGGACTTCGGATAGAAAGAAGGGAGGGCTGATCGGAGGAACACATGCAACACTAAACACGCGTCGCGCGATACACAATTGCTGCCATCACGCGTGTAAGGCCACATGCACTAGCTTTTTTCAAATCGACAGTGATAAAAACACTACCCATACCAGAGTTAGGTTTTAAAATCCTGAAAAACGCTTATTAGGAAATATGACATTATACTGGTTTACGTTTGAAAACATTACAGTACCCAGACACCACATCGTTTTCGAAGTAAACAGGAGGTAGAAGAAAGTGCATATTTTGAACGCAGCCACTTAGCTCCTTTAAATTTGTATATTTGGGTTCCTTAGGACTTGCTGACAAAAAATATGTTAAACGTTACGCAAATAGTCTAGGAATTACCAAAATTATAGCCAAAAGAAATAGTGAGGGATGTCAGACAACACCCAAATCAGAATCGCTCAGTGGCAGATTTTCACCCCACCATTGTACGGGAAATAGGCTGACATGTTACCTCCTATTTGATTGGCGGAAAATAAATGTAAGGCTAAACACGATTAGTCGGACTATAAATACTACTTCTTTGTTGTTAGGGAAAACGTGAGTAGGAGTACTTTTTTGAAAAGCTGTGTAAACATGGCATGATTGGTTAGACCTGCCAATATAGTCAATTAGAGGCGTCAGGTCAACACCACATTAGCAAATAAACTTACTACAGAATCAGTGCGTTGAGCACCAGTGCATATTTTGCTAAATAAAAGCCTGGGACATCGGCAGATCGAAATTGTGCTATATTCATTGCCGGTCAACGTAATTCTGTGTTATTTCCATGAATTGTGGTAAGCTTGAAATATTTGACATCTTTTAATGAAAATTGAATGTAAATTGATAATTTATGTCTGTATATATGTGTGGTTCAGTAGCGAACATGAGGTGAAGCATATATAGTGCTCCAACCTGAACAGAAGGTGTCGGAGGAAAGTAAAACTGCATGGAATTGCCAAACAGTACACTGCCACCTATATTATTGACTAGAAAGAAATAATGCTGGAATTGCAGAGGCGTAGTAACCATTAGGGAGGAATATACTGGTGAAAATTGTTTCAGATGAAGATAGCAGTTGGCCTACCGCTCTGAACTCAGTGTTTGTTATGTATTGTGCTCAGTGTAGAAATAGAGTATAAATTAGTTCTGAAGTAGGAGGTACAACCTTCTTGTTTCAGGGACTGTGGTCCTAAAGCTATTGAGCAGTACCTGGTCAGAGCTTTGCTGAATCCAGAGGCGGACAGCATACTCCTTGGTCCATATAGCAAACAGTGAGGTGTCTCCAGAACACAGGGGAGCAATCGAGCAGAGGAGTCTTTTCCTGCCGCCATCACGAAAGTTAAGCATATGTGGCCAGCGGAGCTCAACATTATGTAACCCCATCTTAAACTGACATTGTATAAAAATAAGAGGAGAAATTAATTGTTTTAATGAACGGAACTGAGAACATCTCCAATACTAGTTCCAACAGAAACAAACACTTGAAGTCATGATGACAAATACCAACATAGCTTGAAAAAACAACACCAGTATTACCTCATATTACCACTACACAACTGACACACATAGGATAAGATTTTAAAAATATGTCACTACAAGATTCATATTGATAAATTCTGTACATATAACTTGTAATTAAAATTGATTGTGATTCCTGGTTCACTTTGTATTTGAATCAGGACACATATATATTAATGAAAAGTACTTAATACATATTGATATTTGAAAATTTACCAGTGACTCATTCAAGATAGTCTTATAAAATGTTACATGTGTGTGAGTGTCACAGTGTTGTCACGTGTGGTGGAATAAATTAAATTGTTTATCTGTCGGTTGTTGTTGTGACTTACACTTCATCATATACATACCCTAGACATTCAACGTAGTCATCACTATATTCCAGAATAATTCTGACTGAGGTATAAATATGTGGTAGCAAGTAAGGTCATCTATAATACACTACCCTTATTAGATATAGATACCTTCACAGCTGATCTCAGTCAGTACACTAAGTCCCCTATAAATATTTATATATCCCACTTTACCACATATATTGGGGTCTCGCTCTCGGGATTTTGAATCTTTCCCTATTAAAAATATTGGGGTTAATTCACTTCAGGGAATAATAGAAAGTAACAAGTATCCTTGGGTGAAAATAAATAAGGTTGAGCTCTCAGTGCCTGTAGTGTCCTTAGATAAATATTGATAGATTGAATTGTTACATTTGCATGATAGACAATGGCCGACTTGGCAAAATTTCGATCTGCTGCTGTACAGACTGCGAAAGAGTTAGGAATGGACGGGCAAATTATGATTGCTTATGTCACTGCTGAATGTGACAAATATATTGAACGGGAAGAAAGAAGATTAGAAAAAGAGGCCAAAAGAAAGTTAGAGGCTGAAAAAGAAATTAAGAGGTTGCAGATTGAGGCTGACAAAGAGGCTAAAGCATTGGAAGCCGAGGAAAGAAGACAGGCTGCAGAAAGGGAAGACAAGCGATTAGCTGCAGAAAGGGAAGCAGAAGATAAAAGATTACAAAGGGAACATGAGTTACGACTAAGGGAGTTTGAGTTTCAAGGCCATGCTCCTGAAAATGGTGCCAGTCCCTTTACCTCTGATGCCACTGCTAGCCAAGGAGCCTCAACCTCAGCTATGAATTTTCATTTAGATCATTTCGTTGAGAAAGACGATGATATTGAGAGCTATCTAAATAGATATGAACTATTAGCTACCACATATGGGTTAGAGAGAGAAAGGTGGAGCTTAAAGTTATCTCAGGGACTTCGTGGGGCAGCTTATGAAGTTTTTGCAAAAATGAGCAGAGGTGATCAGGAAAATTATGACAGCTAAAGCAGGCTCTTTTGTTAAGGTATGAAAAGAACGCAGAATTTTATAGGAAAAAATTTAGGAATGCTAAACTACTGTCAGGTGAAACCTATCACCAGTTCTCTGCACGAATAGAGACATACTTGGAGAAATGGACTTCTCTGGGGAAAACCCAAGATCTTAAGGAAATGATCCTTATAGAACAATTAAGAGAGTCCATGGCTCCAGACCTGAGAAAGTTTCTCATGGAACAAGGTGCAGAGAGGCTGGGTGAGTTGCTAAATGTTGCTGAAAGGTATCAAGCAGCTCAGGCAGAAGTATCAGATAACAAAAAGAAACAGGTGGATAATTTTAGGGCACCACAGAACTTTAATAAATTTGATCCTAGAGATCAAAACAAAGGTAAGCACCAATTTGATAGGCCACGGTATGACAATACAAATAAAACCCCACAATTCGATGAAAGGAAATATGATGAAAGAAAATCTTTCAACCAAGGGAAAAGGTGGTGTAAAAATTGTCAGATGGACAACCATGACACTGACCGTTGCAGAAGGAAACCTGTGTATATGGCCACCCTTCAGGTCAGGTCGACCTCAAGACAGGAGGAGGATATTATGTTGGATACCACTCCAGAAGAGATGAGGAAGGCACAGGCTGGGGATAAGACCCTCAAGCCTTGTTTCAGGAAATTGTCAACTTGTCATACAACTCCAGGCAAGGGAGATTTTTACATGAAAAACAAATTGATGTATAGGAAGACTGGAGCTAGATCCAAAGGTCAGGGACAGCTGGTACTTCCTAAAAGATATAGGGCAGACTTAATAAGGAGCCTACATGTGAAACCAGATGGGGACCATGAGAAAATAGGTACCATCATCCAAAAGGTGGCTCACAATTATTATTGGCCCAAGGCAAGATGGGACATTGAGAATTTTGTAGAAAGGTGTAGCATAGCACACGAGGGAACACCCACAAGTGGGAACATTGATCAGGACCTGGACATGCCACGGGGCAAAAGTAGGCCTGAAAATAAGAAGAGAAATAAATTTGATAAAGTGGACCAAATGGAATGGGAAGCCCCTTTTCACGGACAAGCTTCACTTAACTGTTTTACAATGGCCACTATGCGGAGAGTGCAAAAAGATGTCTTACCCCAGGATAAGCCGAAAATCCCTCAATCGGACTTAAACAAACTGGAGGAAGAAGATGTAGAGAGGAAATCTCTCATCAAGAATTTTAAGTGGGGAGACAGCCCCAAGAGAAGAATTGGTAGCGGTCGTTTTATGCATGATAATTCTGGGAGGAAAAATCATCACTATAGCGCTTCTAGTGGAAGAGACCATACCGGTGAATGGACAAATAGGTCCACAAAATTAAAGCTCCACATGTAACGCTGTTAAGAACGTGGACTGATGAAAAGGCAGAGGAAAATATTACATCCTCATACCAATATGTGAATGAGCTGACCACTCGTTTAAAAACTGGCTGGAAACTTGCCAATGAAAATTTGAAACCAGCCAGGAAGAAACATGCTGCCTATTTTAACAGGAAGGCTAAAGACAGAGATTTGGCTGTGGGAGAGAAGGTACTGCTTCTTCTACCTGGTAGTCAGAATAAGTTACAAATTGGATGGCAAGGTCCATATACAGTTCTAGAGAAGGTGTCTAGAACAAATTATAAGATAGATAAGAAGGGGAAAGAAAAAATCTATCATGTGAATCTCCTGAAGAAATATTTGGAAAGAGAACATCAGGAAGAGACACACTTGTTGACCTTGTCTATCGCCATGGAGATGAAAAAGGAACCACTTTCATCATTTGAATATCCATTACACCCCTGTGAGACAGCGGCACAGGTGAAAATCAGTACACATTTAACGAAAACTCAGAAAGAGAGAGTGCAACAGGTTCTAGATAATCATACAGAGGTGTTAACAGACCGACCGGGGCATACAAACTTATTGGAATATGATATGAAGCTGATAGACCCCACACCTGTCTGTATGAAACCATATTCGATTCCTTTTGCTAAGGAGAAAGCTTTGAAGGAAGAGATAGACTATTTGTTGAAGGAAGGAATTATTTCGCACAGTGAATCTTCATATAGTTCCGGTGTTGTACTCTTAAGGAAGCCCTCTGGAGAACATAGACTCTGTATAGATTACAGGAGACTGAATGCTATTACAGAAGGACAGGTGGATCTATTGCCGGATACAAATCAGTTGTTTGCCAGGCTAAATAAAGCTAAATATTTCTCGAAAGTGGATCTGAGTAAAGGCTACTATCAGATTCCAGTAAAACCTGAGATCAGACAAAATTGTTAGATGGAAACAATTCGGAGGAACGTAATGAATCCCTGAGTTGCCTCTTTGATTGAGGATATTCCGAATGTTTCATACAGGCTAATAAGAAGATTATGGGATCCACTACGAAAACTCTGCTATCACCAGGTATATGTTATCTCCTCATAACGTACATTTTGAGGAAAATCTAATGAGAAATGGTGAATACGGGTTGTGAAGCAGCATTAAGACAAGCAGTCACACTTGCGGCTGTTCAGTAACATAACCGAAAAATATTATTGGTTGTAGAGGTCTGAGGCAGATTTCATGAGTAGTGCTTACTCTGAATGGACCCAACTACATAAAACCATGATAGCACAACAGCAGAGTAAAGTCAAGTTGACTTACATTTATCTATGTGTATATAGAATAAAGGACTGACATAAGATGTCTGTTTTAAGAGGGGAGATGTCGTGAAATATTCTAATCCCCATATATAAATTAAAACGTAAATGTAAAGCCTAATAAATAACTTCAATAAAAGGAAAGAAGAATGGTAAAGAACAGTGCTGTCACAATGACTGTACTCGAAATCCCCCTTGTTTTCTACTTAGTCTGCAAATTGTAACGTTTCACGTTGATAGTAAAAGCCTACTGCATCATTACACGCTTGCTTCAATAAAACGTGTACTGCCTTTCTAAGAAAAACCTTGAGATACGCAAGCTGATTAATGACCTAAATTAATACTAGCATTAATTACACTACGTTACCATAAACGAACGGACAGATGGACTTCGGATAGAAAGAAGGGAGGGCTGATCGGAGGAACACATGCAACACTAAACACGCGTCGCGCGATACACAATTGCTGCCATCACGCGTGTAAGGCCACATGCACTAGCTTTTTTCAAATCGACAGTGATAAAAACACTACCCATACCAGAGTTAGGTTTTAAAATCCTGAAAAACGCTTATTAGGAAATATGACATTATACTGGTTTACGTTTGAAAACATTACAGTACCCAGACACCACATCGTTTTCGAAGTAAACAGGAGGTAGAAGAAAGTGCATATTTTGAACGCAGCCACTTAGCTCCTTTAAATTTGTATATTTGGGTTCCTTAGGACTTGCTGACAAAAAATATGTTAAACGTTACGCAAATAGTCTAGGAATTACCAAATTATAGCCAAAAGAAATAGTGAGGGATGTCAGACAACACCCAAATCAGAATCGCTCAGTGGCAGATTTTCACCCCACCATTGTACGGGAAATAGGCTGACATGTTACCTCCTATTTGATTGGCGGAAAATAAATGTAAGGCTAAACACGATTAGTCGGACTATAAATACTACTTCTTTGTTGTTAGGGGAAACGTGAGTAGGAGTACTTTTTTGAAAAGCTGTGTAAACATGGCATGATTGGTTAGACCTGCCAATATAGTCAATTAGAGGCGTCAGGTCAACACCACATTAGCAAATAAACTTACTACAGAATCAGTGCGTTGAGCACCAGTGCATATTTTGCTAAATAAAAGCCTGGGACATCGGCAGATCGAAATTGTGCTATATTCATTGCCGGTCAACGTAATTCTGTGTTATTTCCATGAATTGTGGTAAGCTTGAAATATTTGACATCTTTTAATGAAAATTGAATGTAAATTGATAATTTATGTCTGTATATATGTGTGGTTCAGTAGCGAACATGAGGTGAAGCATATATAGTGCTCCAACCTGAACAGAAGGTGTCGGAGGAAAGTAAAACTGCATGGAATTGCCAAACAGTACACTGCCACCTATATTATTGACTAGAAAGAAATAATGCTGGAATTGCAGAGGCGTAGTAACCATTAGGGAGGAATATACTGGTGAAAATTGTTTCAGATGAAGATAGCAGTTGGCCTACCGCTCTGAACTCAGTGTTTGTTATGTATTGTGCTCAGTGTAGAAATAGAGTATAAATTAGTTCTGAAGTAGGAGGTACAACCTTCTTGTTTCAGGGACTGTGGTCCTAAAGCTATTGAGCAGTACCTGGTCAGAGCTTTGCTGAATCCAGAGGCGGACAGCATACTCCTTGGTCCATATAGCAAACAGTGAGGTGTCTCCAGAACACAGGGGAGCAATCGAGCAGAGGAGTCTTTTCCTGCCGCCATCACGAAAGTTAAGCATATGTGGCCAGCGGAGCTCAACATTATGTAACCCCATCTTAAACTGACATTGTATAAAAATAAGAGGAGAAATTAATTGTTTTAATGAACGGAACTGAGAACATCTCCAATACTAGTTCCAACAGAAACAAACACTTGAAGTCATGATGACAAATACCAACATAGCTTGAAAAAACAACACCAGTATTACCTCATATTACCACTACACAACTGACACACATAGGATAAGATTAAAAAAATATGTCACTACAAGATTCATATTGATAAATTCTGTACATATAATTTGTAATTAAAATTGATTGTGATTCCTGGTTCACTTTGTATTTGAATCAGGACACATATATATTAATGAAAAGTACTTAATACATATTGATATTTGAAAATTTACCAGTGACTCATTCAAGATAGTCTTATAAAATGTTACATGTGTGTGAGTGTCACAGTGTTGTCACGTGTGGTGGAATAAATTAAATTGTTTATCTGTCGGTTGTTGTTGTGACTTACACTTCATCATATACATACCCTAGACATTCAACGTAGTCATCACTATATTCCAGAATAATTCTGACTGAGGTATAAATATGTGGTAGCAAGTAAGGTCATCTATAATACACTACCCTTATTAGATATAGATACCTTCACAGCTGATCTCAGTCAGTACACTAAGTCCCCTATAAATATTTATATATCCCACTTTACCACAAGCTTGACGCTGATACCTTCCATGCTGGGACTGGCGTCTTCGTGTTAAAGTGAAGCAAATGCTTGAGATTCCCAGTAATTACGTGGGGAAAAAAATACAATGTGCCCCATACGTTTGCTAAATCCTTCAAGATCTGGCTTCAAGATAATAAGTCTAGCATTGTCCAAGGCTGTCTCTCGAATTTTTGTCATTACTGATTGAAAATAGCAAAAGCCAAAGTCATACAAGGTGATTTATCTATTTGTGCATTTTTTCTTTGCATACGTGAGGAGTTAGCCCAGTGTAGTTCCCGGGGGCCTCTGATGAGACAATGAGGAGTTGGCCCCGTGTAGTTCCCGGGGGCCTCTGATGAGACAATGCGGAGTTAGCCCCGTGTAGTTCCCAGGGGCCTCTGATGAGACAATGAGGAGTTGGCCCTGTGTAGTTCCCGGGGGCCTCTGATGAGACAATGAGGAGTTGGCCCCGTGTAGTTCCCGGGGGCCTCTGATGAGACAATGAGGAGTTAGCCCCGTGTAGTTCCCGGGGGCCTCTGATGAGACAATGAGGAGTTAGCCCCGTGTAGTTCCCGGGGGCCTGATGAGACAATGAGGAGTTGGCCCCGTGTAGTTCCCGGGGGCCTCTGATGAGACAATGAGGAGTTAGCCCCGTGTAGTTCCCGGGGGCCTCTGATGAGACAACGAGGAGTTGGCCCTGTGTAGTTCTCGGGAGACTCTGATGAGACAATGAGGAGTTGGCCCTGTGTAGTTCTCGGGGACCTCTGATGAGACAATGAGGAGTTGGCCCTGTGTAGTTCTCGGGGGCCTCTGAAGAGACAATGAGAAGTTGGCCCCGTGTAGTTCCCGGGGGCCCCTGATGAGACAAAGAAAGAATAGGGCAACTGCTCCCTCAGGCATGTCGTAAGAGGCGGCTTATATGACGTTATGCATTACGCTGGCAACCTCACCATGTAAAACAAAGTGCCACAGAGACCACCATTGTAAAAGAATGTGAATGCTTGGTGCATGTTTCCTGCAAGGGGGATGGGCTGTAGTGGGGGGGCTCCGTGCTCCGTAAAGAGCGGAACGTAGAATGATAACGATGATGATATGGCTGGCAACCCCAATATGTCAAACAAATAGTTACAGAAACCAGCACACACATCAAACCAAGGCGGATTTGCTGGTGCGCCTCCTGGCCTGGTACCTCTGACTTCAGCACCTGTTCTTAAGGCATTGTGTGATCATGCCTCCCCCTCTAGCTGGGTGATTTGACTTCGCCTTTACCTCGTTTGCTGTCCCATCTTGCCTCCCGCTGGGGTTGATACCCAACCTTCGGGTTGATACCCAACCTTCGGCAAGATTACTGGGTATAACGGGGTCCACCAGGAGTAGGTGAGGTAGACAGCCGAACATATCCTGCAAGACTGCCACATGCTTAGTCAATAGCGGACTGAACATTGGCCCACAGAGACGCACATCCACACAAAGCTGTTTGGGAGTCATGACGAACTTTCAACCACAGCAACATACATCCAGAGAACCGGACTTCTTGTGTAGACATTACTAAACAACAGCGAACGAGAAGAAGAAGAAGAAGAGAAACCACCGCGGCAACATTACGCAGATGTTTGGTGCAGGATTCCTGCAAGGACACCAGCTGCAAGGGTGGCTTCGTGATCCATTAGGAGCGAAAGGGAAAATGATGATGTAAGGAATTGGCCAGAAATAAAATGGCTGTAGTAACATCGTTAATTTTGCCTTGACTGGTTCATTGATTAGTCAAGGGAAGGGCGGGAGGTGCAAACATCAGGATGTTCACTCTCACGGAAGGTTAAAGGCAAAAATATTCAGAATCCATGTGTTAAACGATATGGCCAAATCATTGCTAGCAGAAAAGTAAGCGCACCGTATGCCTAGCTGTACCGAGCGACAAAAAAGTGTAACTGACTTCAATGTGGTAAATATAGTTTGGCAATCAGCAAAACAATCCGGCATCAAGCGGAACATGAAAGGGTCGGCGATCTCTTTGGATACGGTTGGTGTTTGCTTATAAAACCCGGGACAATTACCTATCCTAGTCTGATACAGCACCGGAGCTGGTTCTTACGGGAATCCAAAAACAACCCTTAAATACAGCGATCAAATTCACAGCGCGAGCAAAATGAAAACAGAAGTTCTACTGCCATTCGGGTCCATTGGTAACCATTAGCTCCAGGTTAAGTTTCCAGCTCACAGTCAAAACAGGGAGAGTTACAAGGGAAAAGGGAATCTAGGGTTACATTTTACAAGATCCTAAATGCGGAAGAAAATATTATTATTGGGGTAGAAATTATCATTTATGAAAGGTCCTCTTCCTGAACATTATTTCCTACATCTGCGCTCGCCCTCTTTGTGGCAGATACAGGAAAACTACGAATCCTGTTTACTTAGGTGCCAGAAAACGGATTATATTTCAAGGCAAACCGTGTACAACACGGAAAACGCCTTCGTTTATTTATTCAGCATCTTACGAGATGTATCACATTTTGAAAGATTTAGTCCTGGATCAAACATGAAAGGAAGATAGACGAGAAGTAGTTAATAAAGAGACAAAACGTTAATTAATTTGTTTTTAAAGTGACACCTCTGACAGAAGAAGGAAAATGACGAATGACACAGCAGACATGTAAGAAAATGACAAAGGACACAGCAACAGATGTAAGAAAATGATAAATGACACAGCAACGGATGTACGAAAATGATAAATGACACAGCAACGGATGTACGAAAATGATAAATGACACAGCAACGGATGTACGAAAATGATAAATGACTCAGCAACAGATGTACGAAAATGATAAATGACACAGCAACAGATGTACGAAAATGATAAATGACACAGCAACAGATGTACGAAAATGATAAATGACACAGCAACGGATGTACGAAAATGATAAATGACACAACAACGGATGTACGAAAATGATAAATGGCACAGCAACAGATGTACGAAAATGATAAATGACACAACAACGGATGTACGAAAATGATAAATGACACAGCAACGGATGTACGAAAATGATAAATGACACAGCAACGGATGTACGAAAATGATAAATGACTTGAGTCATTCGGCCAGTATATCTTTCTTAACTGGTCATACAGAGGACAGTCCTGTAGAACATGCTCAGCAGTTTGTTCGTTTAATCCACATGTGCACAATGGTGAAGCAGACAATCGTAGCTTGTGCATGTGTTTATTCAGTTTGTTATGCCCTGTCCTGAGTCGAAAAATAGTTATCTGTCCCTGCCGGTCGAGAGTGTGATAGTCGTCTTTGGGTTGGTTCTGTTCTCTTCTGATAGTCTGGATAGCTCTCTTTTTCTCAAAGTATGTGACTTCATTATCTTCTTGTTCACATTCTCCTCCCTTTTTTGCAAGTTTATCTGCCTTTTCATTTCCGGGTACACCACAATGAGATGGTACCCACTGAAGTATGGTTCTCTTTTTGGCAGCTACCTTGTTTAGTTCATTTCTCAGATGCGGGAGTTTACCACCCTTGAGAGCTTGCAGGACAGACAGTGCATCTGTGAGGATGACTACCTGGTGGCAGTCAGAGTTGGTGTTATAAATCATATTTGCAGCTTGCTCTAGAGCTTGAACCTCAGCTGTATAGTTGGAACAGAATTTACCAGTGGGAATGTGCCTAGTCTCATAGTGGTTGTCAGGATATGAGATAAAGATACCGGCACCTCCATTCCTAACAGCATTAGTTGCTGATCCATCTGTATAGGCATGTATCCATGATTGATCGGGATAGCTTTCGTGGGTCATACTCATTGTAGCAGTGCGGTGTTGCAGATCATTCTACACATATCTCCTTGTTGGACCACTGACTGATGTACTATTTTGGAGGGCACTGCTGGCCTGCTTCCTTGGTACCGGGCAAAGAGTGGGCTTCAGTGGTGTTGTCTTCATGGATAGGTCTTCTTGATGCTGACTTATAAGTCTTTTCCCCCGATGCACAAAGCTGCTACGCTTTAGACGTCCCAATGCCAGATCATCTAGTCTTGCCTTCATTGGGTGCATTGGCATACTGTTGTACTTTTCCATCTGGATCATGGTTTTTGTGTCTCTTCTATGGGACAATGTCTGTAATCCAGCAACCTTCTGCATCTCTGTTATTGGTGTAGTTTTCATGGCTCCTGTAATGAGCCTGAGAGCTTGATTTTGCACCTTGTCCAAAGACTGCAGATGTGAGTTAGCAGCTGATGACCATGCTGCTGAGCTAAACTCTAAGTGTGGTCTTATTACTCCATTCTAAATCTTCTTTAGATTTCGTTCATTTGCTCCCCAGTTGGTACCTGCTAATTTTCTGAGTATGCCTAGTCGTCTTCGGGCCTTTCCTTCTGCATTTTCAATATGCTTATTCCATGTAAGCCTTTGGTCAAATGTCACCCCAAGATAGGTGGGGTAGCTTTTCTTCCTTGATCACGGTTGTCCCTAGGTGTATGTTAGCTGATTTGTCCTTGGGGGGCGAGGGAGAAACAGTGTTTGTGTGGAGGTTTTGTCTGTGTTTATTGTGATAAGCCATTTCTCTCTGCCCATGACACTAGCATGTCTGCTGCCCGCTGCATTCTATAATTTGCTGTGGTGACATTTTCATCAGCGCACCAGAGTACTAGGTCATCTGCATATAAGGCAGCTTTAACTCCTGCAGGGAGATCTTTCACCAGGTCATTGATGTCAACAAGGAAGAGTGTTGGGGAAATTACTCCTCCTTGAGGTACCCCCTGATGGAGCAACACTTTTCTGCTCTGCAGACCGTCAAGAGTGACTCTAGTTCTCCTGTTATGCAAGTATGACTGGATCCATTTCATCATGTTGCCTTGGATTCCACTTCTTCCTAAGTTTTGCAATGAGGCCATCTTTCCCACCCCTTGCCAAAGGCCTGCTTGAAGTCGACCCAGATCGTTAGGACCTTTTTCTTCACCTGGAAGGCATCTTCTATTGCTTGAGACAAGTAAGTAACTTGGTCTTCTATACTGTAGCATTCTCTAAATCCAGCTTGTTCCCGGCCACCAGGATCTGCTCTGCTCAGACTCTAAATACCCATTTCAATCTGTGGGTGGGTTGACTATTCGCTCCGTCTCATAGTCTTCCCAACACAGCTTGTGAGACTGATTGCGGTGTAACTTGCAGCACCTCGGTCTTACATTTCCCTTTTCTTTAGTTATGGGTATTGTGATGGCTCTTCTCTCCATTACTTGGGGGGTACCGTTCCTTTCAACCAGCTGTGTGGTTGAATATCTCAAGCAGTTTTGTCTTTTTGCTGCTGAGCTCAGATTTACTAGCATTTCGTTGCTGATTTTTGTCTGGGCCGGGTGTGACTTTTGAAACTTAAGCTTGGAAATAGCCTTCTGTAGTTCTCCTAGTGTGATGGGTTCCCTCATTGGGGCAGGAGTATCTGTCTGTCCCCTTGGTTTGCCAGTATTTCTTTTCTTATCTCTCTCTGATGATCTATGTTAATGGGTAAGTTGCTTTTCTGAACTGTATCTTCTAGCAAACAAGTCTGCAGCTTGTTTTCCTCTGAAAAAGTTTGCCACCACCTTCATCCAAATGTGATAGTCCCTAGTCTGCCTAGGTGAGGAACGCTCTTTCATTTAGAGACTTGACTAATCTCCAAAGTTTCGCCTGCCGTCTTTCTCAAGGTTCAGCGATGCCGTTTTAGTTCTCCCAGCTTTTCCGTTTTTTTTCCCTTCTAGCTTTGTTCTCTGAAACTCTGCTACAGCCTTTTTTCTTCCATTTGTTGTGAGTTTTCAAGGAGTGAAGGTTGAGACTCTGCGTCCTTTCTAGCCCTGTCCCATAGGCCTAGCTTTTTTCCTGACGTTCTTGGAGTGTGCTGGACCAGTATGGTATGTAGTTACGCCGGCATCCTTTGGGAATGGGTTCTTTTGCAGCTTGTAGTATGCATCTGTTGAAGTCTTTTACCACTTCATTAATGTCTCTGTTCTGTACCTTGAGGGTAGACAGCAGCGTGTTCACCTGATGCCTGAATAAACCCCAGTTGGCTTTTTTGTAGTTCGGTTTCCATCTTGTAATGGCTGGGGCCTGTACTGAGAGTTTGCACTCTGGAGACAGTAAGAAAGATTGGCGCGATGGTCGCTTCCCCCCCTAGTTGGTCTCCTACTTCTCCTCTACTAATAGATCCAGCTTTTATATCTGGTGTGGAGAAGGCAAGATAGTACTGGTGTTGAAGTTGTGATGGTTGCCATCCTCTGGAGTAGGAAGGTAGGTAGGTAGTCATCTGTTTCTGTTGGCATTATTGACTAGGATTAGGGAGTGATCATCTTGCCAAGTTTCAACCTCTTCACCTCTGTGATCCAGATGGTTATAGCCCCAGCTCTGGGAGTGGCTATTAAAGTCTCCAACTGCTATAAAGTTGGTGGCTGGTACCTGTATAGAGCTGAGACTCAGAGGTTTGTTGTTCGGACAGTAATAGTTCAGGAGTTCTATTTCCATCTTGTCTACCTTTATCTGCAGCATCTGATATTCTGCTCCATCCATGAAGGTTTTCCTTTCGTGTGCAGGGAATGTTATTCCTTACAAGAGTAAGTACTATTATCTGCCCTCCTTTTTCGTCTATCTTTTTCTGTCTGGATCTGAAGCATTGATGATCCCCCTTATTCCTTATTTTAAAGGTTTGATCTGCTTTCCTTGTCAAGGTGAGTCTTGCTTGGATACAGCAAAAACACTGACTTGCTTCTCATACAAGATGTTTTCCAGCTCTGTCTTTTTGCTGCCTGTATCCAGGCCTGCTTGCTGTTTCACACCCCCCCACTGCCATTCCAGTGCATCATGACAAGTGGCACTCTGGGTTTCTCTTTTTCTGTTTTGTTTTGGTCAGTAGTTCTCCTCCGCCGTCTGCTGACTCCACAAGACGGTCTAGAGGGTCCTCCAGTAGCTGAGGGTGGGCTCTGTCGAGGCTCAGAGCCCGGCACTGCACCTGCCGGGTGGAGCTCCACAGGGCGAGCACCAGAACGAGATTTATTTGACGGTGTACTCTCCATAGAAAAAAAAAGCTAGTTGCATGATACTGTGGTTTCCGGTGCGCCTTCTGGCCCAGTATCTACGACTTTAGCACCTGTTCAACGGGATAGTGGGCTCATCCCTAATCTGTTTATGTTCCCAGTAGTAGACTATTCGCAAGCAGCCTGGGGGTGTCACTGCTCTGCGCGGACCTTGTTTACCGAGGCGGCGTCCGAGCTCGTATGGTGTAAAATTATGGTTTGCATTATCTTCAAAATAGCCCCTGTCTTTCCCTTGGCCCCTTTTCTGCCATCCTGCAAAACTTTGAGGAGTTAGGGAGTTCTGAGCTCCAGTCTCTTTCCCAGGCATTTTTATCCTGGCCTGGCACGCATACAGAGGACCCCACTTCTGGTTCTAAGTTAGCAGTTGGGGGATAGGTGGGGTAGCACACTGTGCATTCCCCGTCATCCAGGGGGCTCTCCAACTATGCAGAGCTTGCACAATGCTGTGCTCTGGTTCTGGGCTCTCCCAAGGAATCCTCACGTCCTGCACAGAGCCACTTCCAGATACCCACCACCTGCCAACCCTCCATTGTAGAAATCTCCTGCATGCGGCCATCCAGTCAAGAGCCAGTATTAAGTCTGGTGCCCAAGTGATCCCCCCCAAGCTCAGTGTGCAATGCTGGGTTCTCATCATGCTGCAACACAGGGGGGATTGTGATGCTCAGCCATCTCTCTCAACTCTGCACCGATAAATGACATCGGGGACTTAACTGTGTCTCAGTACTGGGAGGCCCCGTTTCCGGGTACACAACACACAGCCAGTTGAGGCAACGGTCGCCGTGGGCGTGTCTTCAGTGGGGAAGTTGTGGAGTCTTCCTGTCCATGTTCTTGCACATCCTAACACTGCCCGCAAGACATCGGAGGTTTGGAGAGTGGCCTTCTCTGCTTTTTTGAGCCGGGGTGGGCTCTCCCGGGCAAGTCTCGATGGGGGTGATCGGTACGATTGGCGTGTCCACAGCGCGCCAAGTGGGGCCCAGCATCGGCCGCATCTGTTGGAGGGACTTTGCGCTCTGCCAGGAGGTTGAGTTAGTAAATTCCAACTTTGTCATCTTCTTGGCATTGTGATGCTGGGGGTGCCTGTGGATTTTCCTACTAACGCCCCACACCGGGTAGAAGCCAGAGAGTGTACTGTGCCAGCTCTGGGGGAGATAAAGGGGGTGTGTTTGTCTGCGCGTCTCCTTGTGATAACGAGTAGCCAAGGTTAGGGCTCACAGCTGGCTCTTTCCCCGCGGCACCAAAATTGCCTGCTAGTGTTACGCCGAGTTCTCCGAGGCTCTAGGCATGTGACCAAGAGTTGAGGGCAATAGGATCGTCACGTCCTGAGTCTCTGTGCCTGTACGATGGGTTCCGATCTTCAGGGAGCAGTCCACACTCGTTCCCACTCCCAAGACTTGTTCAGTATCCATCTGGCTCCTTCCCACCCACAGAGGAGTTATGTGTACGCGTGTAGTGACCGGTTTTATTATCGAGGTGTTTGCTCCTCTTAGGGATTGCCCGTTGTGTTTAGATCCTGAAGGATTCGCACCCCTTCAGTATACACCTGGAGCCTATACTCGTAGGGACTTGGGTGTGGACTTCTTCTCATCACGCACAACACGATATTGGGTTTTGGTAGAGAGGGTTCTTGCTCTAGGCCAAAGAAGAGACTATAACCACCGCATTGGTTATCGCGCTCCTTTGTAAGTATGTACAGAAGGTCACTAGGCCTAGGATGAAGCAAGGGTGGGGGAAACGCGCCACGTACACGCACAAACACAGCACAACATCGTACCTCCCGGTCTGTCAGACGTGTGTTGCCCGACTGGATTGTACGAAAAGATGATAAATGGGACTACGCTAGCAATAGCAGGATCGTAGTACGAAGAATTGGATAAAATGACCCAGCGCTGACGGGATGTGTACGAGAGGAAATGATCAATGACACATGCAATCGGGATGTTACTCGGAATAATGATAATTGTACACAGGTGGCTCAAGACGGATATGTACGGGATAAGAATGAATAAGGTTTAAGTTTGACGACTGAGCTCAACTGGTATGTTACAGAATACAGGATGTTACGAATGGAACCAGCAAAAAATGCTGGATCAACGTTGGTTATGTACGATAAATGAATAATGAAATTGACTCAACAGCAGAGAACTACGGAATGTCACGAAGTAGAATGGGATCAAGATGGACAGAGACCAAGAGCAACACGGGGATGTACGCGCGAGAAAAATGCAGTTGAAACATTGACGACAGCACTAAACATGGCGCAGCGCCAAGGATGGGTTTGTCTCGCCATTAGATTGGGGATTGATTGTGATGTGGTTGGAGGAGTACTTGCATATGGCTGTCAGCATGCCTACAGTGCTTTTGTGATTAGCGTTTCGTCTTAGACGACCTGTTGCTCTCGCGACGGCGTGTACGTTGGCGCGGTTTCCTAACTCAGGAGCCAAGACTTTAATGGTACTCCCATTTACAGTATAATGGAGTTAGGTACTTGGAGCTATGGACGACCATCGTTATGTTCGTTCGAAATAAGACTCAAGGTTACCGTTTGTCAAGCTGGAGTGCCGCATCCGCTCTGAAGAAACCATGTCGCTACGTATCTATCGCGGTACTAAAATGGTAAAACAACGCACTGGAAATCGAACGCATGTTGTTCATAGGCTTATAGCTCACGAGTTATTTCAAAAAACGTCTAGGCTACTCAAGATAACAAATAGTAAAAAATAACGATAAAGTCTTATTATATTGTAAGGTCTGTTAATTTTTATCACCTAATTCCAAAACAATTAAACCAGGGTTTGGTAGACCATACTTGAGACGTAAGCTATGGTCATGTGGCATTATTAACGTGTAGAGAAGATTAGTAGGGCCAATTGTATACGTACGGTCCTCGTTTAACTCTATATTACTGACAGAAAAAATCTTATCACTAATAGAATCGTGCTCTTTTTCTGTAACATTTTTTTGTTTCTTCGAAGATAAAAGCAGAACATTGCAAAATCTCCTTAATATCTCTGTGACGATTTCTGGAGAACATGTACAATAATGCTGACGAGATGGAGTGAGTCGAAAGAGATGGATGAGATGTAAGAAATAGATGAGACTGATGGAGATAGAGGTGATGGAGAGAGAGAGATGAGAGAAGAGAGGCATGATGAGAGAGATAGAGATGAGTTGAGATAGAGTTAAGAGGATAGGATAGAGACAAGACTAGACAGGACTCATATACGCAGACAGATGTAGAGGGACGATAGGATCAGGTCGGTAGAGAGTGTTCGGTGACAGACGTAGATCAGCATGGGAGACAAGACAGAGACTCAGATAGACAGACAGATAGAACAGATGGATAGATAGAGAGGGATTAGATAGGATTATGTTGAGGATAGGATAAGTATGACGATTGATCGAATAGAGATAGATAGATAGATAGATTAGATTAGATAGATAGGATGAGAGAGAGAGAGCAGAGAGAGGGGGGGGGGGGAATTATTCTCCAGAGGAGAAATGACATACGGGCATAGTGTACTCTTTTCGTGGAGATTTGCCTTCAATGAACGCTAAGTATTGTATATGGTGTTGTCATGTCATTTGTGAATGTGCCAAATAGACTAAGAGACACTTTTTCGTGAGGTCGTCAATGGTTAGTGTAGTAAATCTGGATTATATGATTTTATACGTGTGCCTGAAGAATTTCTTTTCCGGCTAAGAACTCTGTGACATTTATTTTTAAAGGGATTATCGAGATGTGATGTATGAAGTCGGGCTAAATCGGACACAGACAACTTTAAGAATGATGCCACGTACCAAGTTGTGACGTTGGATCTAACTGGGATTACTGTCAAAAAGAATTAGTTTTTTCGCGATTGCAATACTGTAAGTGTTGCAGTAACATGCGCATGTTTATGTCGTTTTTTTTTTGTCTTTTTTAGTGTTGTTTGTTTGTTGTGGCATGTTTTGGAGTATCTCACGTAACGATAAGATTTGAAAATGAGCGATGAGTACAGAGTATTTTGGTGACTCTGATCGGACGTAATGGCATATTTAAACACCCGATATATGGAACTTTTGTTACAAATTTTTAGGAACTACTGTACCTGGTCTGTATAAGAATAAACGTCTACACTGTGAGTTATAATTAGCGTATATAGGGTTTTTAATTCTATTCTGCGGATTTTATTTATTGAAATTCTACATTGATTGTTTCAGATTACATGTCCGTCACGTTGGTATTGCGATTCTCGTCTGTGGCAATAGTGAACATGATGTTTCCGTCTCTATTATTATCTCCAGATTTTACTAATTTGTCCGGGGGATTATTTTCTTCTAAATTAAAGTTCATAATTTAGCTCATATTACAAGAGGACGAAGTTTAATACGTTTCCCACATTTGATTCTGCTATCATTTTTATCAATCCTTCTCGTATCAAGGGTGGAACTAGATATGACTTGTTTCGGCCTTTAGCAGACAGCTGTTGTCCAAACTCTATCGCATGTAAGACTTTTCTATTTTATGATACGTATTTGTTTTTTACAACCCTGTCCCCCTTTGGACACGGGGGTTCTTCTTTATCAGAGAGGGGTACCATAGATAAAATGTCATGGCTTCTCCGCTCTGTTTGAGAAGTGGCTGAAAATATTTTTTTTCTAAAAAAACGAGATCGACAAGTCCCATCTCTCCGTCACTGTAGAATACGCTTAGTGGCAGAGGTTCGCGCACGACTCGTTTATCGGTGAGGGCCATACTGATGTGAAAAGAATGCGACGCGGGCCGCAAGTGTAATTTTGGGGTGGTATTTTATTAAGAGGAGATTGTGATGGAATTTTGGTTGTGTCCTTTTACTCTCCTTCTTTCCCTCCTATTTTTGTCCATTCATTCTTCATTTTATGTAAATAATCCTGTCCCATCGCCGCGCCTTAGATTTGTTGACCTCTGTTCATACTGCGATAGTGTTATTTCACGGCTAATTGACCATCCTTAAGGATTTATTATATTCGTTTTAGTTGTTGCACCAGATTTGCTTCCTCAGGTAAACGGGAAAATGATTGTTGACTTTTCCGCCAAGACACGCATGTCCGTCTGGGGGCATTGTTCGCTAAAAAAGCGTTCAGACACTGTGGCGGAGAATACAAAAGGAAGACCAGATACTGTCTGCAATATGTCGCAGCTTATCCTACTGGGGGGCCAGGAAAGTACAGGTGATAATTGCTTAACTCACTTCCGTCCGGACATTGTTTGTGCAATTATCACAGAGAAACCCGTGTGGGTAAACAAATTAGCGAGGACCCTATCTGCAGGCGAGGTTAGAAATCGTAATTAAAAGGTTATCTAAGGTGGACGGAAGACGTCGGGCCATATAAGGGAGATGAGATAATGTGTTTAAATTTTAAAATGATATTTTATAACACAAGGGGGGAAGTAAAATTACTGACACCCCGACCCATTACATTCTAGCTCATGGATTGGATCATATGAGAATCAAAAATACACATTCACTCTGATTAGAAGTTTTGTTGGTGGAAAACCGCGCAGGCGGAATGATGAAGTGGTGGAAAGACCTGCAATTGGCTGAATAGCAAATTCAGAGGCTAAAAAACTACATTGCCAAGACTATTCTTTTGAGCCAGAAGGCTAGAGTTCCCAACTAGTTTGGGTTAAGTTGTAAAATATATTTTATACATTGAATTTGATATGCTTGAACTTGCTGATGGTTATACAGGTGCCATAAGAGCCTGGCAACTTTAGCATATGAAAATGATATACTCATGAACCATCACAGCAAAGCGCTGGTGATTGCTTCATGCAAGTTCTCACAGAAAACCAAAAGCAAAGGTAACCCCAGACTCCGAGTGCGGCAGGGAGTGGATGATGATGACATCATTTGTTTATATTTACTATCATTTGTAATAAGTTGTATGTATACTTAAACATGTTCACACAGGCACAAGGCATTGCACTCGCCGCCGACCAGTCGCAACTTTCAATTAATTTAACTAAAAGAATTGTGATTTTTCATCATATCCCCTGAGTTATATGATGTATGCTCAGTGAAATTTAAAAAATCAGAAAAAGGAATCTGTAGACGGACAGCGGGAAAGGCGCCCCTCAGGAAACATGTGTCCTTGCCACATAGACGAATTGACGGAAAAAGCAGCATTAACACTTCAGCGTTTTGGCAGCTAAGTGACATTTCTAGCATGCCACACACAGAAAAACCTTGTTTTTCTTTTCCCCATAAGATTTTCTAAAGCCGACATCTTTCTAGGAAGATAACTACATTTTATTAATCACCAGCACCTATTTATTTGCATTTGTTCAAAAGTAATTGATCATTAAATTTGTTATATGTTGTTTTACAAATTCATAGTTGATTTAGTTATTACATCGAGAAGTGCACACGATTGAATCAGTATCTTTAATTAATATATATCTATATAGAGCCAATAAGAAGAATTTTACTGTTAATTCAGTTGGGGGCTTGTACGAGCTAAATTAAATTATATAATACCTCTTCACAAAAGGCGGCGGGCAGATAAAAGTTAACCTTGCTAAGAAACATTCAGCATTGTTCTTGACTTCTGAAATATCTTGTGAATACTCTCTCGAGGCAGAAGCATCATCATCCTTTTATCTTTATCTCTGCCAAGAGTAATCTTGTGTGAAGGTAGACACCTTTGAAGACCAACATTAGATACTCTAGGTTTTGCCCATTGTCGGACCATCACTGCGGAGCAAGGGGAGGCAACCCGTGACAGCGATTAGTTAATTAATTTTTTTAAAACTGACATATACTTATTTATTAATCACAGGTAAATGAAATATATAAGTTGAATTAAAAGGTGACATCGATATTTTTTCATACTGTCTTTATACTTAATGAGAGACATTACATATCTTTTCAGCAACACGTTTTTTCAAATTGTGGGATTATAGTTGAAGAGGATATTTTCATAATGTCTTCCAAATGGCCGTCAGTGAGTTTGGAAGTTTCCTTGTTTTTGTTAATGTTCATGAGTGAAAATGTTTGTTCACATATGTATGTGCTTCCAAACATGCTGAAGGTTTTCAGTGCGACTTCGATCAATTTTTTTAAAGTTTCACTGTCCGTATTTTTATAGAAATCACATGGGATTCTTACTCTGTGCTCCTTTCCATAAACAGTCGAACATTGTAGTTCAATAAACTCCATCTGGACTTCTTCTGGGTCCACAGAAATGTGATCTTCAACAATCTTCAAACTGAAATCTTCAGCTTTAGATAAAGTATTTTTTCTTTTAAACTCTTCAAACAAAATTACAATTTCCTTTGCATACTGTTCTCATAACTCAGTGTGTCTCTGGTAAGGGATATGTTGTGCACATGTAGAACAGTGATACATTTTTCGTTTGGACAACAAACTCCTGAAAAAGTTTCAATTCTATTTTTAAAAACATGACTGTGTCACACATTTGAAATATAAGTTGATTTTTCCCTGAAGCTGAATGTTGAGATTATTCAAGTGTGCTGTAATATCACTCAGGAACAAAAGAACCTAGATTCCAGGTTTAATTTTCAAGTTCCGGAAATATTTTTGACTCACTTTGCAGGAATGTTACCACCTGCTCCTTCAAAGCAACGAAACTATAAAGCACTCATCCTCTACTCAACCACCTCACTTCAGTATGGTACAGTACGTCGCTGTAATCAGCGACTACCTCTTCAAGAAAGTTTCAAAATGCTCTATGTTTGAGTCCTCTAGAACGGATATACATCACAATGGAAACAATCACTGACATTAAATCCTCAAATTTTAAAACTTTGCTACACAAAACCTGCTGGTGTACGATGCAGTGATGTTTTATTACTGATCTATCAATAAATTGTTCAAGAAGAGTAACTGCTCCAACATTTTTTCAGCACATAGCTGGAGAACCATCAGGACAAATGGCCACCATGTTTGCTAAATCCAGTCCTAACTTATCTTTCACGCATTTTAATGCTTCATAATAGATTTATTTTCCATTTGAGCGACCTGTCATAGAGCTGCTGTTCTCCACTAAGTTTTTCCGCTAAACTTGATGCTTTAATTATTTTCGTTTTCATTTGGGTCTAATTTAGCAAGAACAGGATATTTTGTTTCAAGGTGCCGCCGAAGGTTTTATTCTTTTGGAACAGAAATGTTTCGCGACACTCAAGGCACAGTATTCTGTCTTTGGAAATAATACAAATGTATTTTTATTTTCTGTCGCTCGCTATCTCACTCTCTTGCTTGCTCTGTCTTACACTCTCTACTGTTCATTGCATGTAGGCCATGAACGTGCTCAGAGCGATTGATGTCGAATACCGGTACTAAACTCTTTTTACATTGCAAGCATATACATCAGAATCAATTCCGTAATGATAATTTAATTAGAGAACTACACGAGGTTTTCACATAATTATACTTTAAAAAAAAAAATAAAAAATTATACATTTTTTCAAAACCTGTCGCGGGGCCGAACGATGGGACCCGGCAGGCCGTATGTGGGCCGTGAGCTGTATGTTATGCATGTCTTCCATGGGGACTGCAATGTTTGGGTATAATTAATTCTCATAATTCTTGAGACTTCTTTTTTTTTTTAATAAAATATGTCCCGTTCAACCTTTGATGGGTTCTGATTAGGATATACAGTGTGGCTAATTCAAGATAATAATTCTGATATCAAAATAAGAAGACGCAGCAATAGAGACCGCAGTCAGCGACTCATAGCTTGACTGCCTGCGTCAGGACCAGCGAACCAGAGCTGGTCAAGACCGTGCTCCACCTCCACGTGGTGGTCCTGGAAACAGTCTGCAGCTGTGCAGGCTGGCTGAGCGAGTACGGATCGCAATGGGAAGGCAAACCCGGTCCTAAAAAATGCCGTGCAGAAGTCGGATGTGTCGACCGAAAGGTGCAGATATCACAGCTACGTTGGAAACAGACACAACGCAACCACCGTCCTTTTCAGGGCGAACGAGGAGGAAGAAGAAGATATCAAAATAAGGCATCCTCTGCCCACTCCACTCAGTCCAAATAGAGTTAATCAAAGATGTAAAATTATGTGAATGCATGTGTGTATGCCCTCTCCTTTCCATTAAAAAACCCAAAAAACAAACAAACAAAACCATATATATATATATATATATATATATATATATATATATATATATATATATATATATATATATATAACTCTCAAAACGTTCATGTTGTTAACAAGGGGGAGAAAGGTGGGAAAGCTGGTGTGTCAGGAATGATACCCAATCAACCAATCATCTGCCATCATCAACAAGCATGATGAGACCCAACTCTAGAGTCTCACTTTCTGATCACACCATCACTGACCCTTATATAATAATTTTTTTTCTTGTTAAATACAGTTTTACTATTTTGTGCAATTCTCTAGGTCTGTCTAACTTCAACATGTGTTCTACAGTTATGGATGAATCGCTTGCAGCAAATAATTTAATTTTGGTTATCTCTGTTGTTCACACTTCCTACATTTTAGTAGTTCTTGAGATGATCTTCATTGTAATGATGTGTGACTTCCGATGACTGGTTCCCAAACGAAGTTCTTGCACGCCGTCTTAACAGTACTCATGCACTAAAAATCTACGTTCAAAAACCGTACGCACGGAAAAACATCACGCATTCAAAACGTTCAGATCGTTGGCATACCATGACATCCTGGTTGCTTTGACTTCATCTTTTACTGTTCTTCTTAAGCTTCTCTTAGCTTCGCCAATCTTCTCTTTCCCTGTGAGTTCTAGCGAAGAGCATGTCTAATTATTCTGGTTTGTTGTTTCTTGTGGGTATGTCTTATCTGAATCCTTTGTGTTTAATCTTCAACTGTACTGGTTGTTTCGTGAAGTTACTAATCGTTTCTTAGAAGACAATGAAAAAAACAGGACCACTCTTCTTTCAGGCATGTCGTATAAGGCGTCTAATATGAGGTTGTGCATGGGCCTGACAGCCTCATAATGTAAATTAAGTTGCTACAGAAACCATCGCTGCAGGAGCATGAGTGCAGACATATACTTCCAGCTACAATTGTGGTCCATGCTCCGTAAGTTGCGAAAAAAGATGATAATAATGATGTACTGGTTGTGATCTGTCCCATTGCTCTGTGCTTGTTCTTTAATGTAGCATTTGATGTAGAGTAAAGCCGCGAGGGCACCTGATGCTAATGTTTATAGTTTGGGCGGTATAATCTTGGTAGTATGCCACGCTTCTGGTCCATAAACTAGGACATACTTTACATTTGTGTTCAACAACTTAATTTTAGTTTACTAGAGAAATGTTACTGGTTGGAGACAGTTGAAAACAAATCTGGTTTTATTAATCATAACATACATTGCATTATAATTTACATTTTTTTTAAACATTTGAGGGAAAAATACAAACAGCCAGATTAAAAACGAAGGGGAAATTAAACTATGTTATTAAGCACGATGGTAAAGCTCAGTACAACCAATGATACACATACAAATAGGAGTACGCAAACATATGTATTTATGTTCTGTGTAGTCCAGTGGAATTAAGGAGAAAGAAAAAGAATAGGTTACTGCCTCCTCACACAACGCTTGATATGCGACTGATGTGAGAATGTGCATATTGCTGGCATCCTCATAACGTAAAATTAATTGCTACATAAACCAAAAAGGAGCATGTGCTCTGATATAAAATTCCTGCAAGTCGACCTGCTGCAGTAGTGATTCCTCGGTTTGTAGGGAACGAAACAATAGAGATGTGTATATATATATATATATATATATATATATATATATATATATATATATATATATATATATATATATATATATATATATATATATATACATACAAGTTGTAAGTACCCGACGATGCCCGGGTTCTAGTAACTGTTTAGGAAATGTAAAAATCAAACTATATTTTAATATTCGAGTGAAAATGAATGTTCGTTTAAGTTAATGACTACTGCTTTAAGTGACTATCCTCGTGCCTTGTTTACAGTAATTGCAAATGCAAGCCGCACAAAATAGTGTTATTCTTTATGGTTCCACCGGAAGAGTGATTTCACTTTGCTTTTCACTTTGCTACCGAGTTTTACCAAAATACTCTTATTTCTTATGCATGCAATCGCAAAAACAATTTTTTTTTCTGTTCCCGAGTTTTACAAGAAGCAAATTAATAAGACACATGTTCCCTTTCCAACCTGGCGCACCGAGAAAGAATAGTCCAATTCATCCTTTTTTAACGTTCTTACTATTGTTTTTCGTAGCACGTTCTTTTCAAACATATAGACATTATTGCTTGTAAAAGAAAACATTATTATTTTCTGTCATACATACTTCCAATATAAAAGACATAGTGATTGTGTTGAGCTGTATTTTTTAAACAGAAGTTTCTCTTTTCGGTGAGACACGACCCATTCAATCGATACATGCGGATAATGCCTGTTATATTAGGACACATGTCTAAATAAAGAAGCTCTTTCGTTTTAGTGTATTGTTTAGCTTTGAGTAGTTTCTTTTTTTTAAGGACCAAAAATAAAATTAAAATAAAACTTAAATGTTGCCTTATTTTGGCGAGACGCAACCCGTTTAAGATTGGCATATGTCCAATTATAGAAGACTCTTTTCTGTTTTCTTTTACAAAAGATGTTGCAGTTTGTTTCAGGTATAAAGTTCTTAGTCTTCGAAAAACTATGTAATATTTGCTAAATAAACAGAAACTGATTGATAAAATGTAATTAAATTTCATATTTACAGTAATAATAACTTAAATACTTCATAAAAGTAATATTTTTATTTTATTTTTGCATAAAGATTCAGTGTCTGTTTAAATAATTTAAATTGCTATGTAAAATAAAGAAATGTAGAGTTGTAAATTACGACTTTTTAATAATAATTTTATCATTTTGATTGTTTCCCTTGCTTTAAAATTTTACCATTTGGATTGCTTCCCTTGATTCAGCTAGACATTTGTTTAATTTTATATTGATTACGGCCCTGTTTTACGCATAGGAAAATAAAGCAAACCACGTGGAGAGTGCTTACTTTTATTCGGATATGCATCCACATAGTATAGTCACTTTTTAAAAATTTTCTTTTAAATTAAAAAGTGTATGGGTAATAGTTCTGAATTATGTTGTAAAATATAGAAAAGTATGGCAGTTGCTACAAAAACAAAATAATAGTTTTTACATTTATATTACTTCCTTTGATTACTATTGAATTTTTATTTAACTTGATTATAGCCTCTGATTTGTTTACATTTCTCTACGGAAAACTTTAATTACTCATAATATCATAATAATAATAATAATAGCCCCTTCAGTCATAACTGACTATGGGAATGCGCCCCTGAGGTGACAGCCCTCAGCTGCTTATTTTCCTGGTGCTCCTTTCGACGTTTTCTCCTCACCTCTGCTTCTTGTGTGAGCCTCTCTTCGCCCAATCTGAGGTGGCGCCGTAAATAGCATCGCCACTTAGTGCGATCGGCAGCTTCATCCTCCCATGTTGCTGGATCCATGTCCAGTGCCCTCATATCTCTCTTGCACACATCTTTGAACCTCAGCTGTGGTCGCCCAACTGTTCTCTTGCCATCTGCTAATTGTCCATAGAAGATATCTTTTGGGATGCGACCATCTTCCATGCGGCGAACATGGCCAAGCCAGCGAAGTCTGCGCTGTCTAAGAAGCGTATACATACTTTGAAGGCCAGCACGTGACAACACCTCGACATTTGTCACTTTATCTTTCCACGAGATGCCGAGGATGCGGCGTAGACACCGCAAATGGAAGGTATTGAGCCTTCTTTCTTGCTTAGCATAGGTCGTCCAGGTCTCGCTGCCATATAGGAGTGTGCTGGTGACGCAGGCATTATAATAATAATATCATAACTGCAATAATAAATTATGAAATAATTACATGGCGTTACCCGGCAGTAACTAAAGAGACTCTCTGCCAAAATTCATTAAGAAATAAGAAAGCATGCGGCGGATTTGTATTAAGAACATTGAAAGAAACAAACAACTGTATTTTGCCTTATATATATATATATATATATATATATATATATATATATATATATATATATATATATATATATATATATATATATATATATATATATATATATATATATATATATATATATATATATATATATACAACAGTACAATACACTATTAACGACATAAACAGACATAAACCACAGTGACGAAGGTTTTACACAAGAACTCACCTCTCTTCTGCATGAAAGCGAAAAGTTCGTCAAGAAACTCCTTTCGTTTTGGGTCCTCGCTAAGCTCGTACAGCTGTAAATAGAGGATATACGGTAGCCTCTAGTATAAATAAAGCATCTTCATAAACTAATCACTATTATTATCATGTGCCATATTAATTAAACTTCTCGGATCTCGATTTCTCGTGTATTACATGAAATAAGCTTTCTTCAATCACTTTTATGTTCGCAAGTATGCTACATTTCTCCCTCCCTCTCTCTCTGTCTCTCTTCTCTCTCTCTTTCTGTCTACGTGTTCCGGCTTATTTTCCCCATGGATGTGTATCTGTTGCTACGATGTTTCTAATAGCTCATTTTCTCATTAAAAAAAGCTTGATTATCTCATTATTGTCTTTGTTTAAATTTCATTTTATTTAATTTCTTACCAGTGTGACAACAGTGGTTTCCATTTACGGCTACAGTCATTAATGAAATATTTATGTTTTTAAATTAGTCCTCTCTTTCTTTTCTTTACTGTCATCAGTTGTAGCTTTGTTTGTTTGTTTGTTTGTTTGTAGACTTAAGCTACCCATTTTCGCGTACACAACTATTTATTATCTTGGCAATTAGATGATATATACATACATCTTTAAAGGAAATATTCAAATTCTTATCTTTCCACACAACCTGCCTAAGGAAAATTCTTCAAATTTTTTGGCCGAATACCATCTTCAACCAGGAACTGCTTACACGGTGCAGTCAAAAAGGCATGGACACCATCACCGCGGGCAGACGCTGGAACTGGGTTAGCCATGTCCTCAGACGGGACCCTGACACCATCACCAGAACTGTGACCCCACAAGGACGGCGAAAGCGAGGAAGGCCAAAGACAACCTGACGAAGAACACTGGAGGCTGAGATGCAAAGAATGAACCAGAGTTGGGGCACGGCACAAAGGACGGCCACCGATCGAGCAAGATTGAGGCAGTTTGTTGCTGCCCTACAGGACACCACTAGACTTGATGGCCACGGACTACTTTGTCAGCGAGGGGTTAAGAATCCAAGAAGAACAAGAAAGAAGAAGACATACATCTTTACTAGCTGTTCTCAAGCCTTGTTCACTACTCGTCGAGGCTGTCCACTTGAAAACTAACAGTTTTCTGATCTTTTGAGAAAATGAAGGAAACTTGATCCCGATGACTAATAAATAATAAAAGCAATTAACCGACACTCGTTAAACAGAAGGGAGGACAGCAGACAACAGAAAAGAAATATTTGTGATAGGCTTACCGGGAATCGAATCAACGATCATCCAAACGGCGTCATCGCCTCTGCTGTGAAAGTAGTTCATGAAAGGACGCACATCTAATTTAGCACACCTACGAGTGCTGGTTATTTATCTTTTGAGAAACCAACCGCACATCTATGAACGTGAATCATCTCTAATTATTTTCCATTATCCACTTTCATAAAATAAGACTAGTTCGATGTAACATTATAGTACTCTTTTTCTCGCATTAGTGAATTAATAAATTATCACAAACGCGCCCCTCCCCTCCACCCATTTTTTCCCCAATTATCAGGTATTGTCCAAGACTTGTAGATAACACACGTGACTGACGTCGATTGCCCTCTTACACCACTAGTAACGGTCTATCCATAATGGAAGACACAGCTTCTTATGTTGCTCTATTTAATTCCAAACTCGAGACCATCTAACAGAAATAATTCATAACAAAAATTGAGGACTCAAGCAACAAAGAAGATTGAGTCAAGGCCGTTCGTCTGATGAAACCGTCTATTTCAGCTTTAATAACGGATTATGACTGGACAAGTAGGATCCAGCTGAAGCTCTAGCTCAGGGTTTCTTAACTTGTGGTTCGTATACCCATTGGGGTACATAAATGGATTCTAGGGACGTCCGTGCACATAACCTAAACACGTAAATTTTATTACTCAGAAAAGTATCATAGACTGTTCCATTAAAATTTTAAAAAATTATTTTACATATTGTTTTTATATATTAGTGTGACTATATGTAAACTAAGCGATTTTCTTTGTAACAAAATGTATTATTTGTATGCTAAAAGTTTAATTATGCGTCTATGTACATTTTTCCTAAGAAGAGGTCCGTGGCCTTCACCGGACAATGAAAGGGGTCCATGACACACGAAAGGTTAAGAATGACTGTTCTCGCATATCGTAGTCATTCAACTGCTGCTGTATGTGAGGTCTGTTCAAGATTAGCAACCTATTTTATGTTCGGCCAATCAAATTCGTATTTATTATTGAGGTCAGGGATGCGGTTATGAAAGGCCAGGGCACCTGAACAGTTCTAGCTAGCTATGTGTGAACAGAATAAGTGACCGTCTATAGTGTGAGGATACACGGCCGTCTATTGTGATTTGATAAACATATTGTGCATTCTAATTCATTAAAAAATTGAAAGAACAGAAGATCTAGTAATATTGAAATAAACACGAATATGGCGAATTTGGGCGTTCTGTTGGCAGATTGATTAGTGCGCTGGCCTGTCTCGGCAAAGATGGCGGGTTTGAAATATGGTAGCGTCACACTCCAGCATATCTAGCAGTAAATTGGTGCCTGACTCTGCTCTTGAGCTAGGGAAGGCAAAGACAACGAAGAAGGGAACTTGTCACCCCACCTCTCGAAGCTGGACCTGGTAAAGTGAAGTCTCTAACGCTTCACTCCCCCACGGCAACATCTGCTATTGTATTACCTTCACCTTTTACTGCGAATTTATGGAAATTGAAACATAAATAAACAAGGGTCATTATAAAATGAGAAATGACTATGAACATTTTGAAAACGGTCAAAATATACCAATTAAAATGTTTTCGATACATTGACATACCTTATAGTTTACTGAAAATCTGGCTAGGGTGGTAGATAGGGTACGCTTAAAGGTAGTGAGTGTGGTAAAGTGGGATGATATAAATATTTATAGGGGACTAGTGTACTGACTGAGATCAGCTGTGAAGGTATCTGTATCTAATAATGTGGAGTATTACAGATAACCTTACTTGCTACCACATATATATATCTCTCAGTCAGACCTATTCTGGAATATTGTGATGACTACGTTGAATGTCTAGGGTTATGTAAATGATGAAGTGTAAGTCACAACAACAACAGACAGATAAACAAGTTAATTTATTTCACAGCACTTTACAACACTGTGACACTCACACACATGTAACACTCTATAAGACTATCTTAAAAGAGTCAGTTTGAAAAGTCAAATATATATATATATATGTATTAATTTCTTTACATAGAGATATCCTGATTCAACTACACAGTGAACCAGGAATCACAATCAATATTCTTACAAGTAGTATGTACACAGTTTATCAATTTACTCTTGTTATTGACATATTTTATTATTCTTATCTTATGTGTGTAAGTTGTGAGGTAGTAATATGAGTTAATACTGGTTTTGTTTTTCAAGCTAGAGTGTTGTTTGTCATCATGACTTCAAGTGTCTTATCATTGGGAAAAGTTCACAGTTCCTGTCAATTTAAACAGTTTATATTCCCTCTTTATTTACTGTCAATTTTAGAGGGGGGGGGGGGGGGGGGGGGGCACATAATGTTGAGCTCCATGGCCACACTTTCTTAACTTTCGTGATGACTGCAGTAAAAGACTCCTCTGCTCGATTACTTCAATGAGTTCTGGAGCCACCTCACTGGTCGCTATCTGGACCCAGTAGTATGCTGTCAGCCTCAGGATTCAGTAACTCAGGCCAAATACTGCCTCAATGACTTTTGACCACCGTCCCTGAAACAAGAAGGTTGTACCTCCTATTTCAAAACTAAGTCATAATCCATTTCCACAATCAGCACAATACATAACAAACACTTGTGTTCAGTGCTGTAGGCCACTGCTAGCTTCATCTGAAACAAATTACACCAGTATACTCCTTCCTAATGGTTACTACGCCTCTGCCATTCCAGCATTATTTCTTCCTAGTCCATAAGATAGGTGTCAGTGTACTGTTTGGCAATCCCATGCAGTTTTACTTTTTTCCGACACCTCCTATTCAGGTTGGAGCAATATTTAGGCTTTTCTCAAGTTGGCCACTGAACTACACACATATATATAGACATAAATCATCAATTCACATTCAATTTTCATTAAAAAGATATCAAATATTTCAGCTTACCACAATTCAATGGAAATAATAAACAGTTTCGTTGACTGGCAATGAATAGGCACAAATTCCGATCTGCCTCTTGTCCCAGGCTTTTATTTTAGAAAAAAATATGCACTGGTGCTCAACGCACTGTTCTTAGTAGGTTTATTACAAGATGTGGCAAGGAACAGACGCTCTGAACTGACTAGATTGGCAGATCTAACCAATCATGCCATGTCTACACATCTTTTCAAAAAAGTACCCCTTCTATTCGTTTCCCATAACAACAGAAAACTAGTATTTGCAGTCCAACTAATCGTGTTTAGTCTTACATCTCATTCCCGCCAATCAAATAGGAGTTAACATGATAGGCTATTTCCGTAACGTAATGTTTTTCAAACACGTTATAAAAAAAATTTTATGAGCAGAAATGATTTCATGCTGTCAGGCACCCCCACTATTGTATTTTGGCCATAATTATTTTATTAACAGACTAAAGGCGTAACACATAACATATTCTTGGCTAGCAAGTCCTGCCGTACAATAATATATAAGTTAAAGCGAGCTACATGGTGGCGTTCAAAATATGTTTTCCAAAGATAGTCGTATATTTGTTTTTTGCCACGCGTTCACTTCTATGTCATAGGGTGTCTTCTGTACTTTCAGGAGCTTAGATGTAAATCAGTAGAATTTCAGGTTTCCTAATAAGCATTTTTCATGTTTTAAAACCTGATTCTTGTAGTAGTTGTAGTGTTTTTCTGACACTTTTTATTTGAAAAAAAGTTAGTGCAGGCCTTACACGTGGGATTGGCGTTACTATTAATCGCGCGACGCGTGTAGTGTTGCATGCGTCCTTGCTTCCAGTCGTCCCTCTCTCTCTCCTGCTTTATCTGTCTTTTAGTTACACCGTGTATGGAATGAATGAAATATTAAATCTAGGTCAGCTGCGTATCTCAAGGTTTTTCTTAGAAAGGCAGTACACGTTTCATTGAAGAAAGCGTGTAGTGATACAGTAGGCTTTTACTATCAACGTGAAAGCGTTACAATTTGCAGACGAAGTAGAAAACAAGGGGGATTTCGAGTACAGTCATTATGACAGCACTGTTCTTTACCATTCTTCTTTCCTTTTATTAAATTTATTTGTTAGGCTTTGCATTTACGTTTTAATTTATATATGTGGATTAGAATATTTCACGACATCTCCCCTCTTAAAACAGACATCCCATGTCAGTCCTTTATTCTATATACACATAGATAAATGTAAGTCAACTTGACTTACTCTGCTGTGGTGCTATCATGGTTTTATGTAGTTGGGTCCATTCAGAGTAAGCACTACTCATGAAATCTGCCTCAGACCTCTACAACCAATAATATTTTTCGGTTATGTTACTGAACAGCCGCAAGTGTGACTCCTTGTCTTAATGCTGCTTCACAACCCGTATTCACCATTTCTCTTCTCTGAGTCTGCGCAATGACATGTCCAGAGAACATTAGATTTTCCTCAAAATGTACGTTATGAGGAGATAACATATACATGGTGATAGCAGAGTTTTCGTAGGGGATCCCATAATCTCCTTATTAGCCTGTATGAAACATTCGGAATATCCTCAATCAAAGAGGCAACTCAGGGATTCATTACGTTCCTCCGAAATGTTTACATCCAACAATTTTGTCTGATCTCAGGTTTTACTGGAATCTGCTAGTAGCCTTTACTCAGATCCACTTTTGAGAAATATTTAGCTTTATTTAGTCTGGCAAACAGCTGATTTGTATCCGGCAATGGATCCACCTGTCCTTCTGTAATAGCATTCAGTCTCCTGTAATCTATACAGAGTCTATGTTCTCCAGAGGGTTTCCTTAAGAGTACAACACCGGAACTATACGAGGATTCACTGTGTGAAATAATTCCTTCCTTCAACAAATAGTCTATCTCTTCCTCCAAAGCTTTCTCCTTAGCAAAAGGAATCGAATAGGGTTTCATACAGACAGGTGTGGAGTCTATCAGTTTCATATCATATTCCATTAAGTTTGTATGCCCTGGTTGGTCTGTGAGCACCTTTGTATGATTATCTAAAACCTGTTTCACTCTCTCTTTCTGATTTTTCGTTAAATGTGTACTGATTTTCACCTGTGCCGCTGTCTCACAGGGGTGTAATGGATATTCAAATGATGAAAGTGGTTCCTTTTTCATCTCCATGGCAATATACAAGGTCAACAAGTGTGTCTCTTCCTGATTTTCTCTTTCCAAGTATTTCTTCAGGAGATTCACGTGATAGATTTTTTCTTTCCCCTTCTTATCTATCTTATAATTTGTTCTAGACACCTTCTCTAGAACTGTATATGGACCTTGCCATCCAATTTGTAACTTATTCTGACTCCCGGGGAGAAGAAGCAGTACCTTCTCTCCCACAGCCAAATCTCTGTCTTTCGCCTTCCTGTTATAATAGGCAGCATGTTTCTTCCTGGCTTGTTTCAAATTTTCATTGGCAAGTTTCCAGCCAGTTTTTAAACGAGTGGTCAGCTCATTCACATATTGGTATGAGGATGTAATGTTTTCCTCTGCCTTTTCATCAGTCCACGTTCTTAACAGCGTTACATATGGACCTTTAATTTTGTGGACCTATTTGTCCATGCACCGGTATGGTCTCTTCCACTAGAAGCGCTATAGTGATGATTTTTCTTCCCAGAATTATCATGCACAAAACGACCGCTACCAATTTTCCTCTTGGGGCTTTCTGACCACTTAAAATTCTTGATGAGAGATTTCCTCTCTACATCTCCTTCCTCCAGTTGGTTTAAGTCCGATTGAGGGATTTTCGGCTTATCCTGGGGTAAGACATCTTTTTGCACTCTCCGCATAGTGGCCATTGTAAAACAGTTAAGTGAAGCTTCTCCGTGAAAAGGGGCTTCCCATTCCTTTTGGTCCACTTTATCAAATCTATTTCTCTTCTTATTTTCAGGCCTACTTTTGCCCCGTGGCGTGTCCAGGTCCTGATCAATGTTCCCACTTGTGGGTGTTCCCTCATGTGCTATGCTACACCTTTCTACAAAATTCTCAATGTCCCATCTTGCCTTGGGCCAATAATAATTGTGAGCCACCTTTTGGATGATGGTACCTATTTTCTCATGGTCCCCATCTGGTTTCACATGTAGGCTCCTTATTAATTCTGCCCTATATCTTTTAGGAAGTACCAGCTGTCCCTGACCTTTGGATCTAGCTCCAGTCTTCCTATACATCTGTCATGAAATATTCTAATCCACATATATAAATTATTAGGTAAATATGAAGCCTAACAAATAAAATTAATAAAGAAAAGAGCAATGGAAAAATAACAGTGCTGTCACAAAGAATGTACTCGAAATCCCCCTTGTTTTCTGCTTCGTCTGCAAATTGTAACGCTTTCACGTTGATAGTAAAAGCTTACTGTATTATTACCCGCTTTCTTCAATGAAACGTGTGCTGCATTTCTAAGAAAAACATTGAGAGGCCCTGCGTAATGACCTAAATTAATCCTAACATTAATTATATTACGTTACCAAAACGAACGAACAGATGGACTCAAGTACAAAAGGATAAAGAGAGAGAGAGAGGGGCGAATAAAATCGGGAACGCATGCAACACGCGTCGCGCGATACACAAATGCTGCCATCACGCGTGTAAGTCTACATGCACTAATTTTTTTTCAGACGGACAGTGATAAAATACACTACCCTTTCCCAGAGTTAGGTTTATAAATCATAAAAAACTCTTATTAGAAAAGATAACATTAGATGGGTTTACGGTTGAAAACATAACAGTACCCAGACAGCACATCTTCGAAACAGGAGGTAGAAGAAATTGCATATTTTGAACGCAGCCACGTAGCTCCTTTAAATTAGTATTTTTGGGTTCCTTAGGGCTTGCTGACAAATAATATGTAAAACGTTACGCAAATAGTCCAGGAATTAATAAATTATACCCAAAATAAAATATTGGGGGTGCCTGACAGCATAAAATCATTTCTGCTCATAAGATTTTTTTTAACGTGTTTGAAAAAAATTTACGTTACAGAAATAGCCTACCATGTAAACTCCAAATTGATTGGAGCGCAACAAATGAAAGCCTAACCACGATTGGTCGGGCTATAAATACTATCTTGGTTGTTAGGGGAAACGGGGAAAGGTAACATTTTTTCAAACACTTGTCGAAACGGGGGCTCATTGGTCAGACTCGCTGATATACACACTTGGGAGCGTTAGTTCGAAACCACTTGTTTAAATAAGCTTGATAAAGCATCAGTGCGTTGAAGCCAGCTTATATTTTTGCTAAATAAAAGCCTGGAAGATAAGCAGATGGGAATTTGTGCCAGTTTGTGCCAGAATTCATTGCTAATCAACGTATCTGTGTTTATTCGTATGAATTGTGGTAAGCTTGAACCATTCAATATCTTTTAATGAAAATTGAATGTGAATTTTTGATTTATGCCTGTATATATATGTGTAGTTCAGTGGCCAACGTGAGGTAAAGCCTGTAATGCTCCAGCCTGAACAGAGGGTGTCGGAGAGAAGTAAAACGGCATGGAATGGCCAAACAGTACACTGACACCTGGATGATTGACTAGAAAGAAATAATGCTGGAAGTGCAGAGGCGTAGTAACCATTAAGAAGGGTAATACTGGAATAAAGTATTTCAAATGAAGCTGACAGTTGGCCTAATGCTCTAAACTCAATGTTTGTGCTGTGTTGTGATCAGTGTAACAAGAGAGTTTAAGTTAGTTATGAAGTAGAAGGTACATCCTTCTTGATTTCAGGGACAGTGGTCTTGATGGTACTGAGCAGCACCTGGTCAGAGCTTTGCTGAATCCAGTGTCGGACAGCATACTCCTTGGTCCTTTTAGCTATCAGTGAGGTGTCTCCAGAGCCCAGAGGAGAATTCGAGCAGAGGAGTCCTTTCCTGCCGCCATCACGCCAGATAAGCTAACTTGGCCAGCTGAGCTCAACATTATGTCCCCTCATCTTGAAATAACTTTATAAAAATTAACATTCAGAGGGGAATTTAATTGTCTTAATATCAGGAACTGAGAACATCTCCAATAATAGTCCCTAAAGACAAACTATTGAAGTCATGATGACAAATACCAACAGAGCTTGAACAAAACAAAACCAGTATTACCTCATTTTACTACTACTACACAACTGACACACATAGAATATTTGTAATAATATATGTCACTACAATATTCATATTAAATACATTCTGTACATAACTTGTAATTTAAATTGATTGTGATTCCTGGTTCCCTTGTAGTTGAATCAGGACACATATTCATTCATGCATGATAATGAATACATATTGTTATTTGAAAAGTTATCAGTGACTCCTTTAAGATATTCTCATAGAGTGTTGTTATATGTATGTGAGTGTCACAGTGTTGTCAAGAGTAGTGGATTAAATTAAATTGTTTATCTGTCTGTTGTTGTGACTTACACTTCATCATACACATACCCTAGACACATAACGTAGCATCACACTATTCCAGAATAATTCTGACTGAGATATATAGATATGTGGTAGCAAGTAAGGTTATCTATAATACACTACTCTTAATAGATATAGATACCTTCACAGCTGATCTCAGTCAGTACACTAAGTCCCCTATAAATATTTATAACATCCCACTTCACCACATATATTGGGGTCTCGCTCTTGGGATTTTGAATCTTTAACTATTAAAAATATTGGGGGTAATTCACTTCAGGGAATATAAGAATTAAAAGGTATCCTTGGGTGGAATTAAATAAGGTTGAGCTCACGGTGCCTGTGTTGTCCATTATATATATGTAGAATTTGAATTGTTGGTTAGACATTATATAAATTTACCTGATAGACAATGGCGGACCTGGCCAAATTTCGATCTGCTGCTGTTCAGACTGCAAAAGAGTTAGGATTAGATGGGCAAGTCATGGTTGCCTATGTCACTACGGAATGTGACAAATTTATTGAACGCGAAGAAAGAAGGTTTGAAGCCGAAAGAAAGTTAGAGGCTGACAAGGGAAAATAATAAGTTACAATTTGAAGCTGAGGCTGAGACTAAGAGGTTGCAGATTGAGGCTGAGGCTAAGAAATTGAAGGACAGAAAGAAGACAAAAGATTAGCTGCAGAAAGAGAAGAGAAGAAATTAGCTGCAGAAAGAGAAGAGAAGAAATTAGCTGCAGAAAGAGAAGAGAAGAAATTAGCTGCAGAAAGGGAAGAGAAGAAATTAGCTGCAGAAAGGGAAGAGATTACAAAGGGAACATGAGTTACGACTAAGGGAGTTTGAGTTTCAAGGCCATGCTCCTGAAAATGGTGCCAGTCCCTTTGCCTCTGATGCTACGGTTACTCAGGGAGCCTCAACCTCAGCTATGAATTTTCATTTAGATCATTTTGTTGAGAAAGACGATGATATAGAGAGCTATAGAGCAATTAAGAGAGTCCATGGCTCCAGACCTGAGAAAGTTTCTCATGGAACAAGGTGCAGAGAGGCTGGGTGAGTTGCTAAATGTTGCTGAAAGGTATCAAGCAGCTCAAGCAGAGGTAACAGGTAATAAAAAGAAACAGGTGGATAACTTTAGGGCACCACAGAACTTTAATAAATTTGATCCTAGGGATCAAAATAAAGGTAAGCACCAATTTGATAGGCCACGGTATGAAAATAAAAATAAATTCCCACAATTCGATGAAAGGAAATATGATGAAAGAAAATCTTTCAACCAAGGAAAAAGGTGGTGTAAAAATTGTCAGATGGACAATCATGACACTGACCGTTGCAGAAGGAAACCTGTGTATATGGCAACCCTTCAGGTCAGGTCGACCTCAAGACAGGAGGAGGATATTATGTTAGATACCACTCCAGAAGAGATGAGGAAGGCACAGGCTGGGGATAAAACACTCAAGCCTTGTTTCAGAAAATTGTCAACTTGTCATACAACTCCAGGCAAGGGAGATTTTTACATGAAAAACAAGTTGATGTATAGGAAGACTGGAACTAGATCCAATGGTCACGGACAGCTGGTTCTTCCAAAAAGATATAGGGCAGACTTAATAAGGAGCCTACATGTGAAACCAGATGGGGACCATGAGAAGATAGGTACCATCATTCAAAAGGTGGCTCACAATTATTATTGGCCCAAAGCAAGATGGGACATTGAGAATTTTGTAGAAAGGTGTAAGCATAGCACATGAGGGAACACCCACAAGTGGGAACATGGATCAGGACCTGGACACGCCACGGGGCAAAATTAGGCCTGATAATAAAAAGAAAAATAAATTTGATAAAGTGGACCAAATGGAATGGGAAGCCCCTTTTCACGGACAAGCTTCACTTAACTGTTTTACAATGGCCACTATGCGGAGAGTGCAAAAGGATGTCTTACCCCAGGATAAGCCGAAAATCCCTCAATCGGACTTAAACAAACTGGAGGAAGAGGATGTAGAGAGGAAATCTCTCATCAAGAATTTTAAGTGGGGAGAAAGCCCCAAAAGAAAAATTGGTAGCGGTCGTTTTGTGAATGATAATTCTGGGAGGAAAAATCATCACTATAAAGCTTCGAGTGGAAGAGACCATACCGGTGCATGGACAAATAGGTCCACACAATTAAAGGTCCACATGTAGCTATGTTAAGAACGTGGACTGATGAAAAGGCAGAGGAAAACATTACATCTTCATACCAATATGTGAATGAGCTGACCACTCGGTTAAAAACTGGCTGGAAACTTGCCAATGAAAAATTGAAACAAGCCAGGAAGAAACATGCTGCCTATTATAACAGGAAGGCGAAAGACAGAAATTTGGCTGTGGGAGAGAAAGTACTGCTTCTTTTGCCCGGGAGTCAGAATAAGTTACAAATTGGATGGCAGGGTCCATATACAGTTCTAGAGAAGGTGTCTAGAACAAATTATAAGATAGATAAGAAGGGGAAAGAAAAATCTATCATGTGAATCTCCTGAAGAAATATTTGGAAAGAGAACATCAGGAAGAGACACACTTGTTGACCTTGTCCATCGCCATGGAGATGAAAAAGGAACCACTTTCATCATTTTGAATATCCATTACACCCCTGTGAGACAGCAGCACAGGTGAAAATCAGTACACATTTAACGAAAACTCAGAAAGAGAGAGTGCAACAGGTTCTAAATAATCATGCAGAGGTGTTAACAGACCGACCAGGGCATACAAACCTATTGGAATATGATATGAAACTAATAGACTCCACACCTGTCTGTATGAAACCATATTCGATTCCGTTTGCTAAGGAAAAAGCTTTGAAGGAAGAGATAGACTATCTATTGAAGGAAGGAATTATTTCGCACAGTGAGTCTTCGTATAGTTCCGGTGTTGTACTTTTAAGGAAGCCCTCTGGAGAACATAGACTCTGTATAGATTACAGGAGACTGAATGCTATTACAGAAGGACAGGTGGATCCATTGCCGGATACAAATCAGCTGTTTGCCAGACTAAATAAAGCTAAATATTTCTCAAAAGTGGATCTGAGTAAAGGATACTATCAGATTCCAGTAAAGCCTGAGGTTAGACCATACCTAGCTTTTAGTACCTCAGAAGGACACTATGAGTTTAATAGATTGCCATTTGGACTGAAGAATGCGCCTAGTGTCTTCTCTAGAATGATGAGAAAATTATTGGATCCTCTGAATAATCCCTGTATAACAAATTTTATGGATGATATCCTTATAGCAACAGAAACATTTGAGGAACACATTGACTCTCTGACCATGCTGTTTGATCGACTTAGGGAGGCAAATTTAACAGCCCGACCAACCAAATGTTGCGTTGGATGTAAAGAATTGGAATCTTTGGGACACACAGTTTATCAGGGAAACATGACCCCTGACCCAAAGAATTTAGAGAAACTACAGAAAGCCCCGAGACCACAAACCAAGAAGGACGTGAGATCCTTTGTCTCATTATGTGGTTTCTACCAGAAGTATATCAAAAACTTTAATTCCATATGTGCACCGTTAACTGAATTGACACGTAAAGGACATCCAGATCGCATTACATGGACACCACAATGTGAAATGACTTACCAAGAATTGAAGGAAAAGCTCACAAGTAAACCCATTTTGAAATTACCTGACTTAAGTCAAGAATTCATAGTAAGGACGGATGCAAGTAATATTGGGTTAGGTGCAACTCTACTACAGAAATCAGATGCATTGGATGGGGAATTAAGCCCAGTGGCATATGCTAGCAGAAAGTTGAATAAAGCTGAAATCAACTACTCAACTAGCGAAAAAGAATGTCTTGCAGTAATATGGGCAATAAAGAAATTCAATATTTATCTATATGGGAAGGCATTTAAGTTGCAAACAGATCACAAACCTTTATCGTTTTTAGCACAGGCTAAGCATGAGAACTCTAGGTTACTCCGATGGTCTTTGCTTCTGGCTCCATATAATTTTAGCATTGAGTATATATCTGGAAAAACCAATTTGGGAGCGGATTTTTTAAGCCGCCATCCGTGTGATGAGAATCACCGTAAACCCCAGAAATAATAATAAATTTCTCTATGTGTATATAGAATAAAGGACTGACATATAATGTCTGTTTTAAGAGGGGAGGTGTCATGAAATATTCTAATCCACATATATAAATTATTAGGTAAATATGAAGCCTAACAAATAAAATTAATAAAGAAAAGAGCAATGGTAAAGAACAGTGCTGTCACAATGACTGTACTCGAAATCCCCCTTGTTTTCTGCTTCGTCTGCAAATTGTAACGCTTTCACGTTGATAGTAAAAGCTTACTGTATTATTACCCGCTTTCTTCAATGAAACGTGTGCTGCATTTCTAAGAAAAACATTGAGAGGCCCTGCGTAATGACCTAAATTAATCCTAACATTAATTATATTACGTTACCAAAACGAACGAACAGATGGACAAAAGGATAAAGAGAGAGAGAGGGGGCTGAAAATCAGGAACGCATGCAACACGCGTCGCGCGATACACAAAATGCTGCCATCACGCGTGTAAGTCTACATGCACTAATTTTTTTTTCAGACGGACAGTGATAAAATACACTACCCTTTCCCAGAGTTAGGTTTATAAATCATAAAAAAACGCTTATTAGGAAAGACAACATTAGATGGGTTTACGGTTGAAAACATAACAGTACCCAGACAGCACATCTTCGAAACAGGAGGTAGAAGAAATTGCATATTTTGAACGCAGCCACGTAGCTCCTTTAAATTTGTATTTTTGGGTTCCTTAGGGCTTGCTGACAAATAATATGTAAAACGTTACGCAAATAGTCCAGGAATTAATAAATTATACCCAAAATAAAATATTGGGGGTGCCTGACAGCATAAAATCATTTCTGCTCATAAGATTTTTTTTATAACGTGTTTGAAAAAAATTTACGTTACAGAAATAGCCTACCATGTAAACTCCAAATTGATTGGAGCGCAACAAATGAAAGCCTAACCACGATTGGTCGGGCTATAAATACTATCTTTCGTTGTTAGGGGAAACGGGGAAAGGTAACATTTTTTCAAACACTTGTCGAAACGGGGCTCATTGGTCAGACTCGCTGATATACACACTTGGGAGCGTTAGTTCGAAACCACTTGTTTAAATAAGCTTGATAAAGCATCAGTGCGTTGAAGCCAGCTTATATTTGGCTAAATAAAAGCCTGGAAGATAAGCAGATGGGAATTTGTGCCAGTTTGTGCCAGAATTCATTGCTAATCAACGTATCTGTGTTTATTCGTATGAATTGTGGTAAGCTTGAACCATTCAATATCTTTTAATGAAAATTGAATGTGAATTGTTGATTTATGCCTGTATATATATGTGTAGTTCAGTGGCAAACGTGAGGTAAAGCCTGTAATGCTCCAGCCTGAACAGAGGGTGTCGGAGAGAAGTAAAACGGCATGGAATGGCCAAACAGTACACTGACACCTGGATGATTGAATAGAAAGAAATAATGCTGGAATTGCAGAGGCGTAGTAACCATTAAGAAGGGTAATACTGGAATAAAGTATTTCAAATGAAGCTGACAGTTGGCCTAATGCTCTGAACTCAATGTTTGTGCTGTGTTGTGATCAGTGTAACAAGAGAGTTTAAGTTAGTTATGAAGTAGAAGGTACATCCTTCTTGATTTCAGGGACAGTGGTCTTGATGGTACTGAGCAGCACCTGGTCAGAGCTTTGCTGAATCCAGTGTCGGACAGCATACTCCTTGGTCCATTTAGCTATCAGTGAGGTGTCTCCAGAGCCCAGAGGAGAATTCGAGCAGAGGAGTCCTTTCCTGCCGCCATCACGCCAGATAAGCTAACTTGGCCAGCTGAGCTCAACATTATGTCCCCTCATCTTGAAATGACTTTATAAAATAACATTCAGAGGGGGAATTTAATTGTCTTAATATCAGGAACTGAGAACATCTCCAATACTAGTCCCAAAAGACAAACTATTGAAGTCATGATGACAAATACCAACAGAGCTTGAACAAAACAAAACCAGTATTACCTCATTTTACTACTACACAACTGACACACATAGATATTTGTAATAATATATGTCACTACAATATTCATATTAAATACATTCTGTACATAACTTGTAATTTAAATTGATTGTGATTCCTGGTTCCCTTGTAGTTGAATCAGGACACATATTCATTCATGCCAGTAATGAATACATATTGTTATTTGAAAAGTTACGAGTGACTCCTTTAAGATATTCTCATAGAGTGTTATATGTATGTGAGTGTCACAGTGTTGTCAAGAGTAGTGGATTAAATTAAATTGTTTATCTGTCTGTTGTTGTGACTTACACTTCACCATACTCATACCCTAGACACATAACGTAGCATCACACTATTCCAGAATAATTCTGACTGAGATATAGAGATATGTGGTAGCAAGTAAGGTTATCTATAATACACTACTCTTAATAGATATAGATACCTTCACAGCTGATCTCAGTCAGTACACTAAGTCCCCTATAAATATTTATAACATCCCACTTCACCACAACATCAACTTGTTTTTCATGTAAAAATCTCCCTTGCCTGGAGTTGTATGACAAGTTGACAATTTCCTGAAACAAGGCTTGAGGGTCTTATCCTCAGCCTGTGCCTTCCTCATCTCTTCTGGAGTGGTATCCAACATAATATCCTCCTCCTGTCTTGAGGTCGACCTGACCTGAAGGGTGGCCATATACACAGGTTTCCTTCTGCAACGGTCAGTGTCATGATTGTCCATCTGACAATTTTTACACCACCTTTTTTCCTTGGTTGAAAGATTTTCTTTCATCATATTTCCTTTCATCGAATTGTGGGGTTTTATTTTTATTGTCATACCGTGGCCTATCAAACTGGTGCTTACCTTTGTTTTGATCCCTAGGATCAAATTTATTAAAGTCCTGTGGTGCCCTAAAATTATCTATCTGTTTCTTTTTATTACCTGTTACCTCTGCCTGAGCTGCTTGATATCTTTCAGCAACATTTAGCAATTCACCCAGCCTCTCTGCACCTTGTTCCATGAGAAACTTTCTCAGGTCTGGAGCCATGGACTCTCTTAATTGTTCTATAAGGACCATTTCCTTAAGATCTTGGGTTTTTCCCAGAGAAGTCCATTTCTCCAAGTATGTCTCTATTCGTGCAGAGAACTGGTGATAGGTTTCACCTGACAGTAGTTTAGCGTTCCTAAATTTTTTCCTATAAAATTCTGCGTTCTTTTCATATCTTAACAAAAGAGCCTGCTTTAGCATGTCATAATTTTCCTGATCACCTCTGCTCATTTTGGCAAAAACTTCATAAGCTGCCCCACGAAGTCCTTGAGATAACTTTAAGCTCCACCTTTCTCTCTCTAACCCATACGTGGTAGCTAATAGTTCATACCTATTTAGATAGCTCTCTATATCATCGTCTTTCTCAACAAAATGATCTAAATGAAAATTCATAGCTGAGGTTGAGGCTCCTTGGCTAGCGGTGGCATCAGAGGTAAAAGGACTGGCACCATTTTCAGGAGCATGGCCTTGAAACTCAAACTCCCTTAATCGTAACTCATGTTCCCTTTGTAATCTCTTCTCCTCCTTTTCTGCTTCCCTCTCTGCAGTCAATCTTCTTTCCTCGGCTTCCCTTTCTGCCGCTAATCGCTTGTCTTCCCTTTCTGCCTCCAATTTCTTAGCCTCTTTGTCAGCCTCAATCTGCAACCTCTTAGCCTCAGCCTCAATCTGCAACCTCTTAGTCTCAGCCTCTAATTTTCTTTCGGCCTCTTTTTCTAATCTTCTTTCTTCCCGTTCAATATATTTGTCACATTCAGCAGTGACATAAGCAATCATAATTTGCCCGTCCATTCCTAACTCTTTCGCAGTCTGTACAGCAGCAGATCGAAATTTGGCCAGGTCCGCCATTTTCTAACAGATAAATGTAAACAATTTCTAACTAAACAATATACTCTGTAATTAATTATGTAATTACAACACAGGCACTGAGAGCTCAACCTTATTTAATTCCACCCAAGGATACCTTTTAATTCTTATAATTCCCAATATATATAACAGGAGAAAGTTCAATATCCCGGACCGGACCCCAATATATGTGGTAAAGTGGGATGATATAAATATTTATAGGGGACTAGTGTACTGACTGAGATCAGCTGTGAAGGTATCTGTATCTAATAATGTGGAGTATTACAGATAACCTTACTTGCTACCACATATATATATCTCTCAGTCAGACCTATTTTGGAATATTGTGATGACTACGTTGAATGTCTAGGGTTATGTAAATGATGAAGTGTAAGTCACAACAACAACAGACAGATAAACAAGTTAATTTATTTCACAGCACTTTACAACACTGTGACACTCACACACATGTAACACTCTATAAGACTATCTTAAAAGAGTCAGTTTGAAAAGTCAAATATATATATATGTATTAATTTCTTTACATAGAGATATCCTGATTCAACTACACAGTGAACCAGGAATCACAATCAATATTCTTACAAGTAGTATGTAGACAGTTTATCAATTTACTCTTGTTATTGACATATTTTATTATTCTTATCTTATGTGTGTAAGTTGTGAGGTAGTAATATGAGTTAATACTGGTTTTGTTTTTCAAGCTAGAGTGTTGTTTGTCATCATGACTTCAAGTGTCTTATCATTGGGAAAAGTTCACAGTTCCTGTCAATTTAAACAGTTTATATTCCCTCTTTATTTACTGTCAATTTTAGGGGGGGGGCCACATAATGTTGAGCTCCATGGCCACACTTTCTTAACTTTCGTGATGACTGCAGTAAAAGACTCCTCTGCTCGATTACTTCAATGAGTTCTGGAGCTACCTCACTGGTCGCTATCTGGACCCAGTAGTATGCTGTCAGCCTCAGGATTCAGTAACTCAGGCCAAATACTGCCTCAATGACTTTTGACCACCGTCCCTGAAACAAGAAGGTTGTACCTCCTATTTCAAAACTAAGTCATAATCCATTTCCACAATGAGCACAATACATAACAAACACTTGTGTTCAGTGCTGTAGGCCACTGCTAGCTTCATCTGAAACAAATTACACCAGTATACTCCTTCCTAATGGTTACTACGCCTCTGCCATTCCAGCATTATTTCTTCCTAGTCCATAAGATAGGTGTCAGTGTACTGTTTGGCAATCCCATGCAGTTTTACTTTTTTCCGACACCTCCTATTCAGGTTGGAGCAATATTTAGGCTTTTCTCAAGTTGGCCACTGAACTACACACATATATATAGACATAAATCATCAATTCACATTTAATTTTCATTAAAAAGATATCAAATATTTCAGCTTACCACAATTCAATGGAAATAATAAACAGTTTCGTTGACTGGCAATGAATAGGCACAAATTCCGATCTGCCTCTTGTCCCAGGCTTTTATTTTAGAAAAAAATATGCACTGGTGCTCAACGCACTGTTCTTAGTAGGTTTATTACAAGATGTGGCAAGGAACAGACGCTCTGAACTGACTAGATTGGCAGATCTAACCAATCATGCCATGTCTACACATCTTTTCAAAAAAGTACCCCTTCTATTCGTTTCCCATAACAACAGAAAACTAGTATTTGCAGTCCAACTAATCGTGTTTAGTTTTACATCTCATTCCCGCCAATCAAATAGGAGTTAACATGATAGGCTATTTCCGTAACGTAATGTTTTTCAAACACGTTATAAAAAAAATTTTATGAGCAGAAATGATTTCATGCTGTCAGGCACCCCCACTATTGTATTTTGGCCATAATTATTTTATTAACAGACTAAAGGCGTAACACATAACATATTCTTGGCTAGCAAGTCCTGCCGTACAATAATATATAAGTTAAAGCGAGCTACATGGTGGCGTTCAAAATATGTGTTTTCCAAAGATAGTCGTATATTTGTTTTTTTACCACGAGTTCACTTCTATGTCATAGGGTGTCTTCTGTACTTTCAGGAGCTTAGATGTAAATCAGTAGAATTTCAGGTTTCCTAATAAGCATTTTTCATGTTTTAAAACCTGATTCTTGTAGTAGTTGTAGTGTTTTTCTGACACTGTTTATTTGAAAAAAAAGTTAGTGCAGGCCTTACACGTGGGATTGGCGTTACTATTAATCGCGCGACGCGTGTAGTGTTGCATGCGTCCTTGCTTCCAGTCGTCCCTCTCTCTCTCCTGCTTTATCTGTCTTTTAGTTACGCCGTGTATGGAATGAATGAAATATTAAATCTAGGTCAGCTGCGTATCTCAAGGTTTTTCTTAGAAAGGCAGTACACGTTTCATTGAAGAAAGCGTGTAGTGATACAGTAGGCTTTTACTATCAACGTGAAAGCGTTACAATTTGCAGACGAAGTAGAAAACAAGGGGGATTTCGAGTACAGTCATTGTGACAGCACTGTTCTTTACCATTCTTCTTTCCTTTTATTAAATTTATTTGTTAGGCTTTGCATTTACGTTTTAATTTATATATGTGGATTAGAATATTTCACGACAGTGAGAGATAAGGATAAAATGGCAAACTGAAAGGAACCAAGAAGAAAAGGACGGTAAGAGGTCATCTGGGAGCGTACCATCGCTGCATGCATAGAAAATGTTGTAGGTCTTCTGGAGCGTACCATCGCTGTATGCATAGAAAATGTTGTAGGTCTTCTGGAGCGTACCATCGCTGCATGCATAGAAAATGTTGTAGGTCTTCTGGAGCGTACCATCGCTGTATGCATAGAAAATAATGGAGGTCTTTTGGAGCCAATACCCTATGTGAAAATGACACGATCTGTTCAAAACGCAGACGCTGCTAAACGTTCAAGACTTGATGACACAAAGAAGATAAGACTGAGGTAGCTAAGGTGTGTATTATGAATGCATCGATGAAAACATCCTCACATGGGAACAACAATTTAAAACTTCAAGGACAAGGAAGGAACGAGAATTAAAGACCCTGGGGGGAAAAAAAAGCGCGGTGAAAAGTCTGCTTTGGCTTTCTCCTAAGCCTCGTTCGTGCCTAGGAATGGAGAGTAACAAATTGCAATTAACAGTCATCACATCATCACGTAACAGTCATCACATCATCATCATCACGTAACAGTCATCACATCATCATCATCACGTAACAGTCATCACATCATCATCATCACGTAAAAGTCATCACATCATCATCATCACGTAACAGTCATCAGATCATCATCATCACGTAACGTATATTTGAAGTCAACTTATAACTCTAGACACAAGTATCGGGAAGCTAGTTAAATAAAACTATCTTGCTTTGTGTGGTTAGTTCATGATTCACTCCCGTAGCCAGGCAGTTGGTCCTCGGTAAGCTTGATGATGCCTACCATTAATGTTGTTTTTCGATTGTCTAGTTGTTTACTTCTTTATTTCTTACCAGCACCTGCAACATACCCGTTTATGTGTACTATTTACAGATTGATTTGTTTAAGTGTGTTCTTGAGGACATAACCGTCTGTCTCATTTGGATCGAAAAATCAGTTCATGTATCAAAACCGTCTAGATCTACAAGACTGGACGGTCAGCATACAGCCAGAGGACCTGCGATCTTGAAAAGTAATGACACACAGTGAAACGCGCGTCAGACTTGACCTGCTAATGCGATTGTGGACACAATAGTTCATCAAATTAACACAAATTCTGTTTGATTTTGATTGTCTGCCCGGTTGGAATCATAGCTTGAAAGGTCACTGGTTACATTTGGGCATATTAAATATTTTATCCTGGATACAGGTTATTTTGACGATAAGAATTTATTAGTTTAGTCTGCATCTTGGGTTGAAGAAAGAAATGGACGGAGCAAAAGAAGCAGAAAAGGAGAAAGAGAAAGAAACAGGAATCATGTCTGTGAACTTTGCCAAAGGTGCGTGACTGTATTATTTATACTATGTGCCCCTAAAAGTGTACATAACGTGCTCCGTTGCAAACATACAGGCTGAGAATCCCTGTTTCAGAGAGCTAGGTTAAAAATTTACATCTAACAAGTGACGAATTTCACATGTAGATGACAAGTATTCGTGCTAATAAACGTGATGGTAAAAGGCTGGAATGTGTTAACAGCGATGTGCAATATGATGATCTAATAATTACGTAGTTGAGAAAAGTGACAAGAGGTTTCTTCGAATGCCACGTTGCCGTGACTATCAGAAGGCAGGACGAGACTGTTAGGTGGCATGCTGTGTGCAATAAATACCACCCTCGGCGCCCCCCCCCCCCGCCCCCCTTCCCAAAAAAAAAGAAAAAGAACTACAAATTATCGATCAGAAGCTGAACTATGATGCGGCAAAGTACTTAACAATACTAGTCATAAGATTCCGGTGAAGAATCAAATTCCTATGCAGCACATTATCCTCATGTATCGGTTACATATTACCACCCCAATGTCGTGCCGAACATTCATGAGATAAGGACCTTCTATTCCAGGATAAAAACTGACCAAGTCACCGATGTTACTGGGATGAAGTCACAAAGAGCAAACATCATTTTAAATTCTCCAGTTTGCCAGCGAAATGCTGGAGAACCCTAACCCTCCCACTTCTTGGCATCCAAAGATTGGCAAGCAAACGTAGTCACATATCTGGACCAAAGAAAAACATTCTAAGATTGTCTAGTCGCCAAGATTAAGCAGGAATGCCTGTGCACGGAGTCGCCTAAAATGACCATATTATCGTCTATTTGTCTTCGAAAATTGCACATCAGTCAGCCGGAAATATAATGAGCTGGTAGCATGGTGGGAAGGTTATACCTAGATGTTCATCCGCTTAAATAAAATAAAAAAACCTTATAATTAAATATACTCTGATATCAATGAGGAAACAATATTTTATTAATAGTATAAACTTGTATCTAATTTGAAGGAGTAAAAGAAGGGCCACAACGCAGCTGCTATACTGAACTTCAAGCTCCCAGATAAATTAACTCGTTTTACCCCTCCATCTGTACCGTGTCCCGTAGTATTGTACATTATCCTTTCAAATGACCCTGCAAACCCAAGTCGAACGGGGAAGGGGGGGGGGGGGGGGGTATAAACATTGATTGGCGTCGAAAAATTCATTGGGCTTTTTGGCGTTTTTTTTTTTTTAATAACATGCTAAATTTACTTGGGCTGAAAGCAGTATGAGTGTTTTTGACGCATATTAAAGAAACAAAAATCATAACGTTTAAAGCTAATGTAAACTGCAACCCATTATGTATGGTCAGATAGATATCTAGACCACCGTTTAAATTCTCTTATACATTATGACCTACTGATTATTAGCAATTTTTTATATCTAGTTCTGAACGGGAACGGTATGTATTTGTAGCAGGACAGCCACGAAACCGGCCAGAGTCTGACAAACTGAATTTGTTTTGTGTCGGATGGTACGTAAACCATGGTTGGTTTGTAATAACTCAGAGTGGTAGTGATTTAAAGATGTGTCTCCTCACTGTGTGCAATTCAAATGCATCTGCCATTCACTGGATGTGTGCATCCAACATGCAGTTTCCACACTACCATCGCATATCGGATTTTTATTGTCAGAAAAAATTCACTGGTTTCGCGATAGTGAGTTGAGACGAGAATCACATAAAGAATTGTTTTGAGTTATGAACACAGCTACAGAATCTGAACCTGCTCGAGCGGCTCCTCTCCTATTTGAAAAACTGTCATCTACTAGGTGGCTTGTGCGAGGAATATTATGTTTACCCAATTGGGTACCAGAGCAACTTCTGGGAAGGTTAAGGCGGCCGGCGTGATGTTGACCACATCACCACTAGTGTGTCGATGGTCAAGAAAATATGGGCCTAACACCATATTCCCAAAATGCCTCAATGGGCGTGTAACTGGATCCTTTACCTCCCTTTACTAGCAATAGCCCGTCAACATTGTCAGGTTATTAATTATAGTGTTTTGTTTCTGTTACATGTCTTACAGACATGTATCATTACTGTAGTCCTTTTATTGCAAGCGACCGTCATTAGATATTTGTAGTGAAAATTATATGGATGTATTAAATATGAAGACATGGAGTAACATTACCTAAATGACATGTGGAGCAGTGATAATGATCTAATGGACCGTAAATTGACTAAATAACTAACATTTCTTTTATGACAACATGTCTCGTAATTGTTCGAGCATCTTTTAATATCTTGCACTGGTCGACTTATTGCCTCTGAGAAGCCATGGTCGACTTACTGCCCCTGAGAACCACGTTTGAAGTTTGACGAAACTCCAGTTCATGTACTGTTTATCAATCGTGTTGTTGGCTTTTTTCCATAATCAAACTGTTCATGCACACCTTCATTTGCGCACTTTTTCTATTTTCGGGAGAGTACATATAAGGGGAAACAATACAATTATTGTCTAACTTTCAACCACAGCTGCACCCCCTTAGCTGTGGTTGAAAGTTAATGTACTCTCTCGAAAATAGAAAAAAGTGCGCAAATGACGGTGGGCAAAATGGGACTGACCGACCGACCGAAGTACTTACGGCTGGTATTATGGTATTGAATTTTGATTAACTGGGATGAGCCGAAGGCTTATTTCACTTCTGCTGAGCTAGCTTAGGCAAAGTTAGATATCAAATTCAAAGCTCGACTTTTAATAGAAATTTTGTCAGATTTAAAAAAAACTACCTGTGCTTTGTGTTTGTTATGGCTGCTGTACAAGAATTTGAAAGATTGAATGGTCTTTTTCAGCAAAACAAAGCTGATCCTCACAGTCTGTACCAAGAATTATTCTTGCACTAGCATAGTCTTCAGAATAGAATATGTGATGTTAGTGGCAGAAAAAAAAAAGCATTCATGAAGTTGATCTTGATAGTTCACATTATCAACATAATGTGATAAGTTTCTACAGCAGAACAAGGACAAGAAATAGAAAATGTCAAGGCAAGATGTTTGTCTATGCAAGAAGAATCTCCCAGTCAAGTTAGACGTAGACTTCCCTCAGCAAGAGATACTTTTCAAGGCCTGTCAAAACTGGGTCCTGTGATAATTTTAAACCAGGCTGAAGGCCCTCATTTTGAGAGTCATCTTTTATACACACTGCAGAAAACAACATCAGCATATTTTAAAAGCAATACAGAAAAATAACTTTTGTTTTGAGAGAAGAAAAATAATTTAAGAAAGATAGACTCCCCAAAGAAAGTGAACAGTTTTGGATTGGTGAACTCCAACATAATTTATTCAAAGAGCTCGCCGCATGTGCCATTACGTGTCTAATAACCCCAGTGAGTAATGCTGCAGTTGAAAAGATATTCTCTCTTGTCTCGTCAATTAAGATACAAGCAAGAAACTGAATGCAGCTGCATCTGCTTGACAATATTGTAAGAATCAACGCTGAACTGTTATAATAAATGTTAAACGACTACACCAGACAAAGTATATGGCGAAAGTTCCAGCGGGGATGATACTGATGACCTAAATCTTGAGCTTCTTTTTGTGATGTGAGTAAGAACAATCTATTTAAATAGTTTGGCTTTTGTGTGTGGCTTTTTTTTTAAAGTGTTTGGTTTTTTTTTTTTAGTGACGGTATTAGCCTTTTTTTCACAATTTTCATCTGGCAACGATGCACAGATTTCGTTAGGAGGACAACATCAAACAGTCTTTGAAGGACCGAGGACTTGACTGGAAGCAGGCCAAAAGAAAAACAGCTGATTTCATAGCATAGTGCTCTCTCTCTCTCTGGCAAACCTCTACAACCAAAGGTAGAAGAGGAACTACTAAGTATGTAAGTATTCGTTCTAAGGCATATATGCTCAATGTTTGTTTTACAATAGTATCTATGTGTGGGGAGATTGTCATCCATTTTGGTGCCTGGGCAAAAAATGAACATTGCCTGGGACAATGTTATGTAAGTTAATACAACTATGCTTGAATATTTGTTGTGAAAAATAGGTCATGCGTTTGCTTAGGACAAAGAACATTGCCTTTTTTTAAAAAAACTGCCTCAATGCCTTCGTCAGGGATAAACAGACGAAAACTAAAAGGAGAGAAAGAGAGAACTAAGTGACATACTTTAAAAAAAAAAGAAATAGATAACATTGAGGCGATCCTTACATTAACGCGACTGATGTATATTTGAGAAGGCTGGTGTCTGTCAACAACGTTCATCAACTGGCTGTATCATTTTTATTTATATATTAATTATTTAATGTACTTTACTTAGCTCTCACTGTCTTTCTCCTTTGGTTTATTTAGTTTGTCCCGGACAAAGGCGTTGTGGCCAAAAAGTAAGTAATTGTCTTTGTCCTTCGTCCTAGTAAGGCGTACTACATAATTACTTTTATCCCATCGTATACCACCGTCGTACTGCATTCCGTGGACCACTTCAGACGTTGATTGTTGTCTAATTTAGCTTTGATTGAATCCACTCCTGACAAAGTTATTATCCTTGCTAGATTCTCGCTTGATGTAGGATTAGGCCTGCTGTTCGTTCAACACCCTCCCGAAATTAAGTTATATTTAGAGTATTACAACGCGTTCCTATTGACGACAAGAGGGGCGAATGGCAAAGCAGTTAGAGCGTTTGCTTCTCGAGACAAAGTTGCCGGTATCGAAACGAGGTCGAATCCCGCTCCACCTACCCAGCTGTAAATGGGGAACTGACTCACACATTAAGAAAACCAGATGATAGCATTACAAGGCAATCCGTGTTATGGAATCCCAAGAGTAAGAGAAGAAGGAGACCATCAAACACATCAGAGAAGAGAACTGGAAACAAGCAGGAGTTATTGAAAGACCTTCATGGGATGGCAAAGTGCAGGACAGATTGTCATTTTTTTTTTTGGCCGAGGATCTGGACTCCCACCTGAAGCAGAATGGATTTTGATGATGATGACACTGCTCTTGAGTAAGAGCTGCGATGACGGGAATCTGTCACCTCACATCATAAAGCTTAGACCTAGTATCATGAAGTCACGAACATTCCACTTTCCTACAGTAGTATCGGCTATGGAACTGGCGTTACCTTGAGCCCACGCAATAACCATCAACAAAATGGAAAACTTATATTTATTAAGTTAACAATTAATTAATTTTTTCCTATCCTTATTCAAGGCCCCTTGTAGTTCTAGGGAATCTCTGAGAAGACAAAGACAGTCTTCAGATGGTATAAGGATATTTCCAGTGCAATGATTTCAGCTTCATAGTTGCAGCAAAAATCCCCGCACGCATCAAACAGCTCGTCGGAGGATCCACTTGGATAACATATGTAGACTCCATAACCTGTCTTAATTGTAGCGGTAAATGCAGATTCGTCAGTATAGACTTGTAACCATTCTTCAGGGTAGACATCAATAGTTCGATGAGATGCACTTATAAGACTGAATGTTTAGTCGTTCCATCTATTAATTTTATTTGCACTTCTGGTATTTGAGTATGTGGTGGTAAGGAAAGGGCGAGGCTATTAGTCCTAAGAGGCTATTAATGCAATATGAGAGTGTGCTTGAGGCTAGAACCTCAATATACAAAACAGATTGCTACAGAAACCACTGCTGAAAAAGTACATGAATGCTCTGAAGGCAGATTTTCTGCAACGGAGCCAGCTGCTATGGCGGCTCGATACGAAGGGGATAGCGGTGAATTATATATACATATCAGAAACAGAAAACGTCCGCAACATTGAAAGTCTCCGCTAAGTGTAACGACTTTGCTCTGACTGCTTCAACAGAGGTTCTCATCGGGAGGTAGGACTGCCACTTTTCCTCTAGTCGCCATCGGCGTAATAACCAGCTGCACGCAACTACTCAACATATATAATTTCGTCTTTATATTGTACCCGATCTCTTTCAGTAAAATAATGCCCGCAAGTCAACAATCGCCGAGACATTCTGTCCGAATTTGTCCACCTTATGTAATAACGCTGGGCCAGTAACACTGGTTAATTGGTGTCCTTCCGCCGTAGTGTCTATCACCTCTTGGTATCTAAATGTCGCGGCTTTCATTACTCACCCAGTATTTACTCATCTCAGTGGGAAATCGTAGTCTTCATTCTTCCTACCGCACAAAAGTTATCCCGCTTATTAAAGAAGTCGCTATAGAACCCTAATATCAGAGAAACACATAAAAGTCACCATTTTACGTCCATGTTGATTCTCAGCCATTTGCGACATTCGCCGCCAACGATGATGTGAGAAGAAACAAGAGTCAAAAGTGTAGGCCGCTGAGAAAGTAAGGGAAAGTAACTTATTATCATTGTAATGTGCCTTCACGAATACCTTGACGATTTAGAAACAATTGCAGAGTGCAAATAAAACGTAGAGGTTGTCCCATAGCACATATTGCAGTAAGGGAGTGAACTGTTTGAGACCTCACCGTACTAGGTCCAGCATCGAGAGGTGAATTGATCAGATGCCTTCCTCGCTGCCTATTCCTTCCCTAATTCAAATAGGAGAGTCAGGTAACCATTTACAGCTGGGTAGACTGGAGCGTGTCGGTACCGTCATTCGAACCCTGCACCTTTGCCGCAAGAGACAAGCGCTCTAACCAATCTGCCAATCGAACGCTCCAGATTGAACATAGCGCAGTTAAATATGTTTATTTATGAATATTTACATTAAGATATTTATATATAACGATGTGTATTTATATATGTAACGCGCATTTCATACATGCCATAAAGAAGGTTAGAGAGGCTGTCTGTGAAGGCACTTATAGAGTGGTAGGCAATGTTACTATTCACACGGAGGTAAAGGGGTTTAAACATTTGACCGACGGGGTGATTCCTCTGATACTTAGATTACCTCCGGTTGTAATGCATTGTAATAGTTTCCTCTTAGCAAAGTATATTGTGTACCTGTCAATTTGGTTATGGAAACCTACATTGACTGGCCGCGTAAGCGTCCCAGTGGCTAAGTGGTTATAGTGCGTGCTACTCGCAGCAAAGTTGGAAACATGGTAGCGTCACGCTCCAGTCTACCCAGCTGTAAATTGGTTCTGCTCTAGGGTTATGGGAAGGCAAAGGCAGCGAGGAAGTGAACTAGTTACACCACCTCAGATAGCTGGACACGGTAATGTGAAGTCTCTAACACTTCACTCCCCATACGGCAGTATCTATTGTGGGACTCCCTTTACATTAAACTTTGATTATGGACAATAAGAAATGTGAATACAAGAAACCAAGATTCCCAAATTAACCGACCAAATCGGTACACACACAATGAATTAACTGGGAAATCGAAAGTAGCACGTAGGCGAATTTCCTCACGATGCGACCCAAGCATCAATTCGTCACGTTTCTTCCGCTACGACAAATAGTTCCTAGCTCACCGAACCACGCCGTACCAGGGTTACAGTGTGTTGACAAACCAGGGTTGAACACAAAATTCACACGACAAATCAAGGAAAATGGCAGGCTGTTTGTAATTCTTCTTACTTGTTGATTTTTCACCTTTCCGACACGGACTGTCAAAAGACGCAGGCAAATACAATTGATTGAAAGATTACTGCAGGGGACTAGGAACTCATAATAGCAAACAGAACATCATGTGACTTTAACTGGAGTATGTTAATAAAGTTCAACCATTACCCCTTCCTCTCTTTCTACATGTTGGTAAGAGTAAAGTATACAGTATAAAGAGTTGAAGAAAAGAAGATAGATGTAAAACGACAATGCGTGGCGAATTTTGGACCATATCAAAGTACATTCCAAGGCTACTAATATGGGGAGCTGGAAACGTCAATATCTAAAAAAAATTGCTACAGAAACTAACCACTGCAAGATCATGTCACTGCTTGGTGCAGACTTTTTGCAATGGGACAAGCGGCAGCGGTGGCTCCTTGCTTCTCAAGGAGCAATAAAGGACATAGAAGAAGACAGTTCCTTCCTGTTATATGCCAGTTCTCTTTTCCTCTGTTTCTCTCTGTTATCCTTGAGCAAATAGACCTTTTCATCTGTCTTTTTTTTTTTTTTTAAATGTTCCAACATGTTATTCGGTTATAGAAGTGTGTAAGAAAATAACTATAGTCAGTATGTATTGATATTTACGAAGCATTGCTGATGAATGCACACACACACACACATAACAAAAAAATGTACAAATTAATTGCTTGCGGTTTGCCGTCTTCAGTGAACATAAGGATGCAGAATGGAAGTTAAGACAAAGGGCAGAACGTTATATATGCCTGCGTGCCATATTCTCAATCTTTTTTAAACAAAGTTCATTCGTTCTTTCGTTTGTTCTCTACTGTCAGTCTGGTAAATTTTATGTTGTGGAGCTACGGCTGTCTATGTTTTTCTCTGATTATTTCCTTAATCACATTATCCTTTGACAGTAATCGCTGTTATCGCGTCCAATCAGTTGCCCGTAATACGCGAATTTAGTTTTTCTTCTTTTTACATCTATTGGTATTTCCGTTACTCATTAAGTGTTCTGCCGCTCGCAAGCTGCTGACATGGCCTTTCAGAAAGTTGGCATTTGTTTAAGTATAAATGTTACATATTGGCACATTTTCCACATATTTCACGGAGTATCAAAATGGTACTCTTCTTTTTTGGCTGTCTTTGGCACATTATTGTGACGTGGAAATGTAAATAGATCCTCAGAAATCCGACTACCTCGTTTCCTCATTAGTATTTATGTTTTGCAACGCAAAAGCCACGCATTTCGCTGTCTGTCTGACGCATATTTTGAAGCCACGCCTATTTTTCCTGTTTACATGCGCTGACAAGTTATTTACCTACGTTCGTACAGGCTAGATAAAAGTCAGCGAGAGCATGATTCGCTTATCGGAATTACCACGCGAGCTGATTGCCAATCATCATTGGTTGACAGACAGAAGCGCGCGTAGAGATATAATCGGGTTCTTTGAAGGGAGGCGACGGGCAGGAATTTAGCAGCGTAAACTGTATGATGTTCAACATTTCAGGGGACTTAAGCAAAACAAGGGCGATAATATTATTCCCGTACCTTGGAAGTATTTGATCTACGGCAGCGGACGAAATCTAAGGAAGTCCGTTCGCTTGGCCAATGTCTCTGTTGTTGGTCAGCATCGGTGAGCAGAAATCCTTTATCTTGGAAACGAAGTTCCCTGATTCTTTCCCGACTAGGCCGAAGGTGTGAATTGTAACACCATGGAGAGATATTGCACTAAATCTGTATATATTCTGCCTTCACTCCGCGTCGGTTATCAGTCTCTCAGAAATTTCGGATAAATCTAATCACGACCAGACTAGGAACCATTTTATTCGCTAAATGTGTTAAATTGTCCCGTGTGGATTTAAATTTCTGATTGTGGTAATAATTTAAGTTGTGCTTAAGTATTAAATGTGTTAAGAGTTTTACCATTTTATTCACTGCTATTCCCTAGCGTTAAGACTAGCGAAATAGAAAAACGCGTAGATATTTTCTTACCAGTGGTTCAGTAATGTAAAATCCATCAACCATTTTTTAGCTGACTTAAGTATAATGTTAAGAGTGACGGATAAAGGGACAGAGTAGTGGGCGCATTATATTTCTTTGTGCGTAGTTTTTTAAATGACTAGTGTTCATATCATGCGTTAAAAACCGATAGACGCCAACAATCAACTAGCTAGTAATGACAGGCGATATTTGCTAAGGGCATAGTCATAATTAAATTATAAACTGACATCGTGCGCTGAGTGTCTTACCAGGTCGGAGGGGTGACGGCGGCATGCCTCAAACCCAAATCCATACTTGAGAAGCGAAGCGCGATAGTATAAGCTTAAAATACCGTGTGCCTTTTAATTTAATTAGGAGACGGAGAGGATAAGAGATCACACTTTACGCGTGATAGCATAGGATTTTCATTTTGGTTAAATGTTTTTCTTCCCAATAACGGCTTGGTCAAAACCAGCGGCCAGCGTGTTTTCTCTAATTGTGGGCTTTTACTCAGTTACTGAAGGCATAGGAACTGTAACTTGAGCTAAACTAGACTTACAAATATCCAGATGTGTGTATTAAATTTATCAGCCCACTGCGGCAATACACATAAAATTTTCCCCGACTACTGACAGTCGTTTTTTTCCCAAGTGAATTTTTATCCAAGAGAAACGCTGATTCATAATCGGCTCTCATCCCAGAGAAAGTCGAGAGGATTTATCATCATCAGTTTATAACGTAACAGTCGTAGCAACAGTACAGGAACTATTTCCTCCTTTTGTTTTATATCTGTGAACGTCCCGAAAACATCTTGCTTCAATAACTATACGCGGTGATACAGGACACATCCAGGGAAAATTACCTCACCAACTGTGGCGACTACCTTGAACTTATTAAATATAAAGGCTAGTCTGGGGCCATATTTGGGCGACCCAACTGACACTATAGGTTCATACTATTTTTATTGACCTTTCCAAGGGATACCTACACCAAGTATTGGGTAAGCAAGTGTGTTTGTGGTCCCAGAATGACAGAGTGAAAAAACGAGAGAGAGAAAGAAAAAATATTTTCCTTTTGTTACAATCATTGTACTCAGTTTTTTTGTGTTCGCTAACTAATTATTTTGCTGGATAGCTAAGTAGAAACGTTGTTCTTTACTATATTGTCTATTCTATACCCTAGTGTTAATCTTTGACCTTTTGGGTTATTAACTTCTTGCTTTAATCTTTTCTCAACAGAGGGGAGGGCACTTATGGGGTTATTTTCAGAATTCTGTAAACTTGATTTATATTGATTTCTATATGTTTGATGTTGTGAGATGTTTAAGTGATAATAAACTAAACAAAACTTAATTTATCGTGTTGGTCAGCCCATACCCAAATGATCCATAGTTTTTCACGTTTGTTTGTCTTGTAGTCACATATTTGTGTGTGTGTGAGGGGTTAAACGTATATGTTACTTGTGTGGCCGTATGACCTACTACCATAGCATTTATTCGTGCTAGAAACTAATTATAATAAAATAATAGAAATTACTATTTACTACTACAGAAAATAAACAGTGCAAATACGACATCTCGTAGAAAATTATAAACACGAGATACACTGAGTACAGGATGACATAATATCTAACTAAAAATTGTGTCAGGCTTGGCATTAGGCACGCCAACCTTCGGCGGGAGTTATCCTAGAAATAGTGACGTATATGGGAATAGCCTTACTCCCTGTCGTAGATTTTTTTGACGAGTATTAAGACTTAGGTTGGTCCCTTCTGAATAGGTTGGAATGAGTGATAGTCACAGTGAGAGCTGGTGAAAAACAATAGAATTTCCCCACGTGAGATGATAGGATGTGATATAGAGGCTGTCTTTGAGAATCGAGATAATCTTCTCTCTCTCACCTATCTTCTACGACCGTTTTTTTTAAAGGCGTCAGACAGTCTAAACACAGATATATATATATTAATATATCTCTATCTACTCACGGGCACGCACATACACGTGACGACAGGTAAACACACAGACGTGGGAAAACTATAACAATGATATATATATATATTTTAGAACGAGCTGACCAACACGATTTCTAAGTTCAAGAGAGATTTTTAATTATCAATTTAAAATCTTCTCACAACACCAAAGAAATACATCAAGGAAAAACATATACAAAATAGTCATAAATTTTTTAAGAAAAATGCTACAAGGATGATAGCCCGCTCGAATCTTACTCTAGGTTTAGCCCACAGCCCCGTTAAGAGAACAGATGATGGCCCAAAGAGTTATAGATACATAGGGTTGAGTCTAAGAGGTTTCTTTCTTTCTCGTAAATGTATGAACAGAGTTGGATAAATCTGATTTAGCCTAAGAAAAAAAGAAACTCTAGCATTTGTAACAAATCCTGCAGATTTAAAAAAACAGTTAAGACAGCAAATGGGTGACAATAATACACCGGTAAAATAACACTCAGACCTGTGTACTCTCATTCATCCAGCCATGGCCTTTCTCCCACATATATACTCACAACTTTGCTCGCTGCCTCTGGGAACATAATAATTCTAGGACCTTCACACAGACCCGAAAATGCAGTCATCGACCAAGAAATCCCCAGTTCCAAAAGACGTACTGAACTTTCTGTCTCCGGGAACGATTCCTTGGGTGTTCTAATTTTTTCCGAATGTCTGATTAAGTCACATAAAATTTGTCCAGGCACGAAAGTTAGCAGAGCACAATGTCATTAGCTTTGGATTCTAGGATTTAAGGAATGTCAGATCGGTGTCTTCTTTCAGGCAGGTACTATATTTGGTCGCCACAATACTAGTCACAATCTCTGTCGGAATGTTAATGTTAGTCTTGTAATATTCTCTCGCCGCCAGGCAGCATGTACATTTAAATTTGTGAAGCAATATGAACTGGCTCAAAAGCCCAATATATATTTCTAGTCTTTAGAAACCGTTAGTGGGATTGCTATTACTGTCTCTCTCTGATGGCATATGCACTGTCAGACCCGTGTTACTTGAAACAAAAAAAAACCCCACGTGGTTAAAGATAAGAAATGTCTATGCTTCTCACAAATATGTCTCTCAGGCTACTAAACGCTGGCAAGTTGGGTACCACCGTTTCACTATATAAAATGGAAAGAACACATATCAAATAATTTACATATATGTACTCATTATAACTTACATTTTAAATAGCAAGCCTATAGCTTGACTTATATTTAAAGCTTCCCGTGAAATAAGTTATATTAAATAAATCAAACATCATGAATTAGAAAATACATACGTATTTCGTCAACACTCAATGATGTATCTAGCGTTATAAGTTTAGTTTTTAAAATATATTCTCTCGTCTGATTATTTAGAAGTTAAATTAAATTTCTTTATTAGCCGACTGAATTTAAGCAAGAAATATAATTTCTGTTTTCCACTGAAACGCGTCACTAGAAAATAATACAGACTATATAGATTAAGCACTCTGTTCAAAAGAACTAGTTTAAAATGAAATCGGCGATTTAACACTTAATCACTTCACAAAATTCTAGAGAACTACTATATAATATTTACCTCAAACACAGCACTACAGGATATCGCACAATTAAGAATTTTACGCTTATATTTATGGAAGTCTAGAAGTTCGACAAATTGTCGCAACAAACTAAGAAACTTCGCTTATACAGCTCTACTCTTCGCAAACCACCTGTCTACTGCGAATTATTGAGACAAGAATGAAAATAAAGTTTCAACTAGGTTTAATATCTATGAAACGGACAAAGAATCCCACTGTTTCGAAACCACGAAACAGCGCCCGTCTCTCCCCTTCTCTAACACCCTACGTCAGCTTCCCTCATGTCGTAACAGCCATCAGTGCGATTACGCACCTGCGTTAACAAACTGACCGGGAAAAGCGCGTGTCAGTTGCAAATCTCAGACAACCGTCTGAAACTGCGACTATAAGGTGTAAATATTCGCTCCTACTTAAGCGTTCGGCCGATCCAACTCGTTGTTGACCGGTGAGAATGCAGACGGATGTCTGCTCTCTCCTAGCATTCTCACGCGTTTACGTCGAGAATCTAACTCAGGAGTGTCGTGTCATTTGAAGGTGCAGACCCAAGTCGGCTCGATGTCTGAGATGGACTGCAACTAAATCGCACTTCACGTCTGACTGACATCTATGTAATAAAGTTACGTATCCCAGTATGAGAAAAACACAAGGTAAAGTTTGAGAATACTGAAGAAAAATATTTTTCGCAAACAAGTGATGCGAAAAATACAGGAAAAAACAAGTAAGGAAAGATAATAAAATAAAGGATGTGGGTGAGAGAATAGGAAGAAGATGTAGGCAATTTAATGATATAAAGACCTACGTGACACTCCCTGTAAGATCGCTTGATAGAATGACCAGTAAATAAATTAACAAAATAATAGTTTGTCCAATGAAACAGTGGCTAGAATTGCCCACCACTGAAACCCGCTCAGGAATAATTTTCAGAAAGCAGTTGTACGAATTGAGCATTGCATATGAACGTGATTTTAACCGTGCGGGGATAGTATTTGGCGCTTCCCCCGGTCTGTCACACAAGTCCGGCTCCTTCGTTGAGATTTACTACCAGAACGCAGCCGCGTACTCCATTATTCTTCCTCAGGATATTTGCAATTAATAAGAAGAAATTTCTATTTCATGTAAAATCTGTGGGAACATATTTTAATTGTGTTTTTCACATGTAAGTACGTTTTGAACGAACATTATTTTATTTTAAGGTGAGCTCAGTTGATAGCCATGCCTAGTCTAGAGAACAAATGAAGCCACTAATTGAGGAAATAATCAAAGTAGAGACTCCTCAAACTATAACACTAACCAATAAATTACCTGCTCCAAGGAAAATATTGAAGAATGAACATGATGATGAAGCATTTACTCCATGTTGGATAATAATCAAAGGAGGAAAGATTATTATAAATGAAAACAACTCTCACATTGAATCTTTGTAAATACTTGAACCATTATTGCACCGTTTTGCCTGTTGGAAAATTCAACTATTACCAAAATAAACTTCTGATAAATGGACAAGGTGCTTACTGAAATCATTGACTTTTGGATAAGTTACATGTCGTAGATGTACTAGATATGTATATTCATACCACTACAACTCACAAATACATCATCTCAAGAGGATACGAACCTACCTGGGTCATGATTAAAAACCTTACCAAGAAATAAACAACTCTGGCGGGCTTTAAATCGGTAATACTTAACTTGGAAACATTATTGATATCCTTCCCAGTCCATGATTTATGATTAGTGACACTCATATAGGTACTTACACCAAAAAGGGTACCTACCCCGTCACACATATATGGAGAGTAGGGTGGTCTTATAATAAATTATCGTCGTAAAGATAGGCTGGACTAGAGTATCTTCTCAATCCAGAGACAGATTCTACCCTTAAACTATTCGCTCGTGAAATCTATTTCTTATACTTTATATCTCCCTTATTTACCACTATCACCTCTACTCAGACGGGACCAGATAAATCTCTATACCTATCTTTTAAATCTACGACAATTATAAGAAATTTTCCAGGGTGTCCGAAAATTATTCACCGGATTATTAAGTTCAACAACCCTGAGCAGTGTTAGGGATAAATGAGACTACATTCGCAGCCGTAACCCAAGGAATTTTATTGCCTTGTTTTACTGAGGATTTGAAATCAAGAATAGTGTACCCCAGTAACTGAATGTAAGTCATTGCGTGTATTGAAATAATGAATAACTAACCTTATACTAGGTAAATGTAGTTCACTTTGTGTAATAAGCTTATGAATAACGTACAGTGTAACCAAATGTAAAATGTAATTCATTGTATGTTTGGAATTCACGAACAGTGTCCTGATAAAAATTACCACCAGACCTAAAAGTCTTTTATGTTTGGACATGCGCCCTAATATAACCAACTAGGTTGTACGGGACGCGGACTCGCCAAAACAAGGCAAAACTTTATGTTTAAAATAAAGTGTCTTGGCTTACCACAGATGGACGGAGCCGCGCTGGTGTAATGGCTACAACGTTGTACTGGCGACCAGGTGTTCATGGTTCAAACCCGGCCGTCGGCGTTTGAAGAAATGTTTACGACCGGAAATTTGACTGAATAATCTGAACGGCTCCTGCACATAAATCCCGTGTGGATGGGAAGGAGCGAAGCTCCTGACCGGGTTGGAAGGAAAGTCCACTGACCCCCAGCCTCGCAATGACATGTCATTGGGCCGAAAGAGCTAGAAAGCTCGAGTGCCGCTGGTTATAGAAAAAAAAAAAAAAAAAAACCACAGATGGACCTTGACTGTCACTCTCCGGTTAATTATTGGCCCACTCTTGCCGTGAAGCCACGTGGACAGTTACAGATTTTGTTCATGGGCCAAGTGTGCCGCACTGGCAACTGTGAGCCCTTGTTAGTGCAAGATTTCTACATCACGTCTGCCCATCTGCTTCTTGGTCCTCCTCGTGCCCTAACACCAGATCTTCTACTTTCGTCGTCATAACTAATCCTACTCTATTCTCGGGAGATGGCCACACCACTTTACTTTCTATCTCTATATATTCGATGCAGGATGTAGCTATAGCTATTTTTCTGATGTCATCTTTATCATTCTCCACAGATTACGAAGAAAATACCACGTAAATTATTACCTATTCTAACTGAGCGCTAACAGTAAAATCACTTCATTTAGCAATAAAGACCACACCAGCGCTTTAACGTGCTTCCTCTATATCTACACGATGTAAAATAACTTAAAAAACTGAATCAACTGATTTAATCAACGAGAAGATTAATGAATTATTTTTTTATCGTATCCGGTGACATATTAACTGTTTTGGAACATCGTACGGATAAGCCTGAGCGCTGCACTGTTGCCATTTTATCGCGAGACACACGTTATCTGATAACCCTTGATGCTCGCCCCATGAGCTGCCCGTTATAACGATGAGAGAAGAAATTTAACCCATAGCATGCGAGATCAAATAAAGTGGTGGAGAAAAACAATCTTCAGAGTTACGAGGTTCATGGACTGATGTTTCAGGTTGAAGGTTGTTGCAGAAAAACCGTAACATGCGCAGTCTGGAGGCATTTCCTGAACGGGGAAATTAGAACTCAATGAGTCCTGTTATACTATAATTTATTGAGTTTAAATTGGTTGGGCACTGTCACTATTGTAACATTGTTAAGTAAAAGCTTGAAGCAATGTAAAGTAACATTTTGAAATAATGTGATGCAGGAGCGTGAAACTATATATAGTAACAGTTTGAAATAACGGGATATTACAGTTTGAAACAAAGTAAAGTAATACATAAAAACAACGTGAAATAACATGGAAAAAATTCAAAACAACGATCAAGCAGGTGACCACAATTGAAAATATATTCAAATGGTAAGAGTGGAGTAAATCAGATGAGAACATGATTAACTACCAACAAGTCATCATCAGCCTTGGCAGAGAGTGTAGAACTTGGAGCAATGGGAAAGCGGAAATGGAAATTAATCAACTGATACTTGATCATGCTGGTGATAATGATGCGGTTGTGTATACTGATGGGTCTGTAATCCGTGGTGAGAAATCAGGCTGGGGCTTCTCTGCTAGGGTAAAGGGCAGAACATAAAAGGGCGTACAAGATAACAACTTCCAGCATGAGAACGGAGGTGGAGGCAGCTACTGCAGCCTTAAGGTGGTAACTGAAACTTCAGCAACAAAGGCAGTCATTGTGTCAGACTCTCAGTCCATGCTTTGAAAGGTTCAAAATGGTTGGCTAAGGCATGAATGGAAAACTTCCATAGAAGCTTCGAATCTGCAGGAACTGGTGTGGATCTACTGTCCTGGTCATGCAGGGGTACGCAGTAATGAGAGAGCTGACAGACTAGCATCAAGAGCACTAGCAGTGGAGACACTGGATATGGATAAGGGAGAGATGTTGATAACAATTTATGATCACTTGTTAGCGAATGACACTGCAATAGATGAATCATCAAGGGTAAGACTGTTGGAATTTTGGCATCAAATTAGGTCTGGTAGACATTATTCACAACTGGATAGACTCGAGTGTGACGTGACATGGTTTCGAACTGGGTCATTTTTGCTATGAGAAGAAAACACTCTAACACCTCAACAACTCTGACGCTCACCACGTGGATGGAAACATCAAACTGTGATTCGGTATCAACGGTACGAAGAAGGTGCCATAGATTTAACACATTTGCTGTGTGGCAAATGGCACGATACAGCATGTACAGCACGAGACATTATATTATAGAGTTAGAGAAGAAGTGATGGATCAGCATTGATTGTGATACTAATTTTGTTTTATTGTTTGAACACAAAGAAGGTAAAAGGCCAAGTAATAAGTAGCAGTAATGAGTATGACAATAATGATGAAGGTTTTAAAGGGCTTCTGTAACTAGGGGATTCTGAAGGCCATATAAACACGCACAATCAGGAAATACGTAGCACTTCCAGAGGACGTCCTGATATAAACAACACTTCCATGCATATGGATAATGGTTGAAATGGAGTGCGCTACGCATAAACGTAGCAAACACTTAAAACATTTTGGCTTAATTATCTGCCTAAGGAAAGTTCTCAGAATCTTTTGGCTGAATACCAGTGGCGTCCCTAAAATATTTGGCACCCGGGGCGGATCCTACCTTTGGCATCCCAGGGTCATAAAGAAACACACTTGCAAGATTATTTTTCTTACATGAAGTACTATCGTAATAGTGTACGATGGCACCCTCTTCCTGGCTGTCACCCGGGGCGGAACCCCCTCCCCCGATCCCATTAGTACTGTCACAGAAGAATGAAAAAAAAAAAAATTACAAAAACACAAATAGTAATACGTCTTAAAAAGAGAAAGGACAAGAAAAACCTACGTTGCGGCCATAGGGCCTTCGTCAGGGACAGACAAACAAGAGACAGGAGTGAAAGAAAGAGAATTAAGTAGAGAACATGAAACTATAGAAATAAGAGAAAAATACTCCCTTATGTGTTGTCACATGTTGTGGCATAGATGGCTGCCACTAAACCGGAAAGCGGAAGTGGATAGCGGAAGTGGATAGTTGTTAAGTTATTTTCGCGTGGAGTTAAGTGTTTGAGATCCTCACGTCTAGTATAGACGCACTTTTGAGTGTATCTTAGTTTATTGGATGTTTGATTATTTACGCACCACCGTGCACTATTATTGAACGGTTATGACGCGATTTGTCGCGGTGATTTGTTGCCATCCAGCAAATATTCTGGAGGCAGATTTATATATCCATGGTCTTGTATAGACGTGATTTTGGCCCGGAGTCTTATCCCAAGTCTAGGGAGGACCCGGCCGTGTTATATTAATAATCATCTGTGAGATGAAATTGTCTTCCTTTTGCCCGATGTGCCAAGAGAAAATATTATGAAGATTCGTTCATAATTCAGCTTATTACTGTATCAAGCCTCAAGTACAGTTTCCTTCAGTGCCATTTATTGTAGAGCTTCAATCGACCAGTGGGGTAGATTGCTAGTGAACTGCTACCTCTCATGATCCCACAAAGATATTGATTAAATGTTTTGTTTTACTTGGCTAATTATCTAGGGGTAATTTTAAATTATAATAGGTAGTAAATTCCAATACAGAACTTAAACTTTAATAAAATTATCAAGCAAGACTGTATGAAATTATGTACAATTTATTTGTCCTGCACCGTAATATTTTTTCCGGGCAGGAATGCTCAAAAGAAATGAAATGATATTTACAGCTCAAAATAAATAAACTGGAAAATCTCTTCAATAATGAATATTGTTCAAAGGAATAAACTAATTACACTTTCTGTTCCTCTTGATGTTAATTTCCAATATCACTGTACTGTAGTTTTTACTTAATATAACCAATGTCCTTTATATATCATCACAAAAGGGTTATTAGTTGTTGTATGTTTTAACTTAGGTGATTATCTTAATATTTTATTCAATGTCCCTGGCTTGTAGAAGTCACCCTATTAATTATCGTCCTTGGATTCATCATAAAGGGGTATAGTAGTTATAAGTGTGAAAATTTGGTGATTATCTGGATTAGCTGTGCAGTGGACCTACAGTCCACTTAACTTTGATCCTTGTAAATGATGATCTTATGTCCACCTGCCTTGACCACACACTCTGCAGCTCAAGGCTTGGAAGCTGGGCGTAGTTCTGGGTTTCTGTAGAACTCTAGTCACCCACAGACTTCCTCAACAATGACAGGTGCTTACTTCGCAATAGTGAGACAGAACCATCAGACACACAAAACACAAGCTGACAGGCCGTCAAACGGCATCTAACTCTGCTGTCAGGTCAGAATGGCAAAAGACTTGGCATGCACAGTCCGCTAGATTTTCCTACAGCTTGGTTTGAATTTCAAAATAGTGGCGGCTTTCCTAAGTCCCCCTTTCTATATATATAGCGCTGTGTCCGGCCAATCGGAAGCACAGTCCAAAAGTATCTTTAAGAATTAAAACTTAGGCGTATTTCAGCCTGCTCGTATAAAGTGATTAAGTTTAAATATTTTATATTACAGTTATTATTGGACCGATTTTAATTATTTAAAGTGATAATTAAACGGCCAATTTATCTCTCGTTCTATATGTATATTCGTTAGCTAATTCCTGGCATTTAAATCTAGTTAATTTTAAGTATTTAAATCGGGTGCTACCCTGATGTCAAAATATCACTAAAATCAATTTTTCGCTTTAATTGACTTACTTTTATGAGGCTGGCTTTGTACCTATTTATTAAGTGATATATCAGATAATATAATAGCTATGTATTTATTTTTATTTATCGCTATTCTTAAAGAAATAAATTAACTCCTTCCCGTCAAAAACACAGAATAGGCCCCTTCTGCTTAATCTAAAAGGTATCTTTAGAGACACTAGAAAAGGAGCGTTCTGATTGGCCATTACATTTGGACCTTTTATCCTAGATTGAGCGCGGAAAATATGACCGTGTTGTTTATACAGATTCAAATTACGACAACCACCACAATTCACGCCGGTAACAATAGTATACTGTCACAGTTGCTTGCGTCGATTATATTGCAGTTATACCCTGTTCAACCAAAGTGGTTATAATTGGTGTATATTGTGCGTTAGGTTCTTCGATGCTATCCTGTTGTTAGTCCTGAAAAGGACTGGTCCTAAAAAAGACCACTAGCTGACTGTCTGGATTCCTCTTCGTTGTTTGTCTGTTCGTGGTGCCGTGGCGTGATATATAGTGTGTTTCAATTCCTGCCTCACTATCTGGCTTGTGTGATTTTACCCTCCTCGTTTCTGTTTCTTCCTTTTCTCCTGTATCTGAAATAGCGCTTTTTCTATTAATGTTGGGAGTAGCTTTTCTAGCGTTTCCTCGATGACTTCTTCGTCTGATTGGTCGTTCGTTTTAGTTTCTCGGGTGTTTTTAGATGTAATTTCCTCAATGGCGATTCTTTCTGCTTCTTTTATTTTGAGTATTTCTGCGTTTTCTTCTTTCAGCTCTGTCAGCTTCTTGACATCTGTTTCTACTTGTTGCTGGATTCTTTTCATGTCTTCCATCATATTTCTAATGCTCTGCAGATCTATCACATCTTCTCCACTGTCAGTTTGATCTTCGGGAGTCTGCCTGCTTCTATTCTCGACCTGGAGTTTCAGTTTCATTTCTTTAACTTCCGCTGTCAGCTGGTGTAGCTGTCTTCTATATATCGTGTGCTGTTTGTCTGCGACATCCGCAGCCACTCTGTGTTTTGCCTCTTTGAAAGGGATGTTTTTGGACACAGCTTCCTTCAGGATGCTCTTAGTTTCCTGAAACACAGGGCAGTCTCTGTACCTTGCCCCGTCGTTTCCGTGGCAGTTTGCACAGGTACGGTTTGCATTTATGGCCTTGTAATTGAGATCCTCCATCGCCTTTGGACAGTCGCGATATGGGTGGCTCCCCGCATAATACCGGCAAACTGCATCTCTTCTGCACGTTTTCTTTGTGTGGGAAAACTGCTGGCAGTTAGAGCACCGCATGACCGGAGGGATATATCCTTCTGTCCTTTTTTATGTAGTTTAGAGCGTCAGTCTCTCAGGTCTTGTCGATCTTTCAATAGCACTAGTCAACAACCAAAATGTACCAGAAATAAAAATAGCTGATCTTAACTAATTTTGGTGTGCTGAAAACGAAAATGACATTTTAAAATGTTGATTGGCTCTAGTTTTCAAGATATATGCTACTAGTTTATTTAATTATGGTCAATTTATATATATGATGCAACTGTTGTGGGCGATTGCATAATTTTTTCTAATGACCAATAAAAATGTAACTAGAAGTTGATGATGCAATCCTACCTATGATTACATCACCTTTGTGTATAAATATCTTATCTCTGATAAAATTTTGCCATTAGTTGGTGCATTTGTCCTTATCAAAAGTATCGTAGTTAGAAATGCCTAGGACATGTGTGAACAGTGCTAATAATTTATGTTATATATGTGGTGAGGTGACATTTCTATCACAAAAACGAAATATAACTAACTGATCATCTACAACAACTGTTACTTTTGCATGGTCCTCCAATTGGGAAAGGCATCAAAGAAGAAAAAATGGACTGAATATCCAAACATGCAATACGTCCGGTACCAGGATGACTGAATTTAAAGTGCCGAAGAACAAAGGCAGAGCTTTTGGTTCAACCTAGATTGCAACAGTGGAATCTCCTGGCAGAAGATGTTACAATTTCTGTGTATAGGAACCGCCAGAAGCCGCTTATTACATTCTTTTTCAAAGAGGGTGAACTTTCTGCATGCCGCAACATTTCTGGTTTAATGGCAGCCCTCAAAATCAATTACATACCGGAAGAGTGGAGGCTTTCATTGATTCATCCAAGACGAGTCTTAAAGCTGTTTTGTTGAATAATCGTAATGTGTTACTGTCAATTCCAGTTGGTCACGCAGTTCATATGAAAGAAACTTATGAAAACATTAAGCAGCTTTTGAAGTGTATAAACTACGATCATCATCATTGGTCACTTTGCGGTGACTTAAAAGTGGTCGCTCTTTTGCTTGGACTACAGGGTGGATACACCAAGTACTGTTGCTTTCTCTGTGAGTGGGATAGCTGTGCACGAAGTGACCATTACATCAGAAGAAATTGGCCAATCAGGCAGTCATTGCTGCCTGGCAGTAAGAACGTTGAGAACCCAGCATTTGTCGACACCAGCAAGATTTTGTAGCCACCCTTGCACATTAAGCTGGGTCTCATGAAAAACTTTGTCAATGCAATGGAGAAAACAGATGAGGTTTTCAAATACTTCATCAGAAAATTTCCAAGACTGAGTGAAGCTAAAATAAGAGAGGGAGTATTTGTTGGTCCACAAATTTGAAAACTTCTTCATGATGACGAGTTTCTTTGCGTGTTGCATGGCAAGGAAAAAGCAGCATGGCTAGCATTTAAGTCAGTGGTGGACAATTTTCTTGGAAACAACAGATCTGATAATTACAATGAAATCGTAGAAAATCTCCTTCTGAAGTATAAGAGTCTTGGTTGCAACATGTCTTTGAAAATTCATTTTCTGGATTCTCATCTGGATTTCTTTATGTCAAACTGTGGAGTAGTCAGTGATGAGCATGGTGAACGATTTCACTAGGACATTGCTGCTATGGAAACAAGGTATCAAGGCAATTGGAGCCCTTCAATGCTTGCTGATTACTGTTGGACTGTGACAAGAGACACCTCATCGATTGACTACAAGAAGCAAGCAAAGAGAGCTCGAACAGCGACTAAAAAAAACCAGAGCCAATTGGTGAATTTCATTATGATATTTGAAATCATCATGTCAAAATCAATAAGAAATGGTATATTTAATTTCTGGTACAAATAACTTTTGAAAATTTGTTGACTAGTGTAGTTATTACAATCAGATTTGTATCTTTCTTGTCCCTGGTTTTTACCCTTTCGACCTGTGTGATTTTGACATGTGTGTTTTCGGTTTGTAGGTAGCTGTGAACCTCGCTTGTGGGCCATCTGGTATCAACCCCTCTTATGACCAACTTCTTTGTTGTCTTGGATGTTTCCACCACTACTTTATCTGGTGGGGCTGCTGGACTTCTTTTGGACTGGACTCCAGTTCAGTCATTAGCGATGTGGTTGTTTCAGTTTTGTTGAGAGAAAGCACGACTCCCTTTTCGTGTCTCCCTACTTTAGTGATGCCTCTCCTGCCAGTTATTACCTCGAGGATACCGATTACTTTATCGTCGGGTAGTGCCCTGAGTGAGGCCTCACCTCCAGACATCTGGGCGATCTTAACGATCCTCTCCTGTATTGTATCTGTGTTGTTTGTCTTTGTCCTTTGTTCCCTTCTCCGGTCTTGGTAAGCACAAGAATCATGTTCCTGCTCGTTGTTAGAAGGAGCATTTTCTTGTGCCTGAGCTTTTGAGTTGTCATCAGTTGCTGTTTCGTCAAGAATAGTTCTAGTCGTCTGCGGCTCGAGGTTTTCGTTGGCTTGTATCTCGGCTCTCGCAGTTTGCACCATCTGAGTGTTGTTTCGTTGGATCTGACACTCCTCTGCCACTTGGTGATTCTCCATCTTCGAGTTTCGGATAGCGTCTTCTATGTCTACGCCTGGCACGACGGGCGTGGATGTTGATGTTGTTTCGTATGGTGGTGATGAAGTTGTTCGTAATTTATCTCTTGCCTCCTTCTCCACTTTTAGCTTTCTCATCATAATTTTTGCAATTTCGGTAATGGCTTTCTCTCCTCTTGGGCCAAGATCTGCATCAAATTTTGCGCGGCTGTTAATTGTTGCCATCACCGTGGTGTCAGGAGCTGCATTGCACGGCTTCTTAGGAGGTTCGGCCCCGACGCTACTAATTGTCACAGTTTAAAAAAAAAAATATTTAGTTTTGAAAAGGTGATGGGTGGAGAGCGGGCACTTAACTTCTTCTTCTTCTTCCATCCTTAGCCACCGAACGTTTCAGTGGCCATACGAGAGCCATTATTTACCCATCACGGTGCACTTAACCGTGAATCTGAAGTGATCTGGTAAACGGATGATCATTATTGCCTCTTCTCGTTCCATCTTGGTCTACCCTGTTCAACCTGAAAATTGGTTAAAATTGAGATATTTAGTGTCATTTTATTTACTAATTTTGTATTAAGTTTAAATAACTATTGCCTTTTGCAGTTGCTGGTTTTAATTTATATTAGTATTTGTCATTTTATTTTCAGTTGTGTATTGTATATAGATAACTATTGTCCTTTGCACTTGGTTTTAATTTGTATTAATGTTTGTTTGTTTTTTAAATCTCGTTGTCTTTCCTTGTCCTATAGGTTTGCTAATTTTTCTGGGTTCATTTTTTAATGATTTGTTAGGTTTTGTTGCTTAATTTCTATTTGGTTGAATGTATTTTCTGAAGTATCATTTTTGTTATTGTTGTTTGATATTGCCATTGTTACTAACCTTATATGTTTTCCTTTGTTTTATGTATATATCGTATAAGTTTTGATTGGGCTTCCCCTGGGGCATCTATACTTAACACCTTATCCCTTGTCATGACTATATTGTTATTTCTAAAGTATGTTTTTAATTCTAGCCTCTGTTGATCATAATTTCTACAGTGGATCAGGTAGTGGTCTATGTCATTTTCTTCCTGACATTCTTGGCAGTGTGGTTCCTCTATCATGAAGTATGCTGCACCGAGACGGAGACGCCACAGCTTTTTGTTCGAGGGTACCTTTAGTTCTTCTCTGACCTAGCACGTCCTTGTTGGTTCTTTCAGCAGTTTGAACGCATGTCTGCCTTTTCTACTGTTCTTCCATGTTGTCTTCCATTCCTCGTTTATAGTTAGCTTCACGTGGCTCTTGATCTCCGACCTTCCCAGTCCTGCTCTTATATTGTTTTTACTTATCCTTCCATACTTGGCGTTCTGGTCTGCCAACTCGTTACCAGCTATACCTATGTGTGCTGGAACCCACACTAGCCTCACACTACATCCTCTGTTCCCTAGTGATGTATTAATTGCAAGAATTTCTTCCTTTATGTCTGGCCGGCTACATTTACCTGGGTGTTCTATGGCTTGTAGTGATGATAGTGAGTCTGTAAATATCATAACAGCTTCTGGTGGGTTGTCTTCGATTATTTCTAAACTTTTTAGAATTGCTACCATCTCTGCGCTAAAAATCGAAACCCCTTCAGTTACACTGTAGCTCTTTTTTATTCCCCACTGTGGTATTACTACTCCTGTACCTAGTTGCCCACTATCACCCTTGGATCCATCAGTGTAGACGGCCAGACTTTGCTTTTTAAGTTGATGTATGAACTTTCTACTTATCGTTTTGGCTTCCTTATCTTCTATGTTTTGTTTGATCTTTTCAATAAGTGAGTAGTCTATGATTGGTGTTTTTAGTTCCCAGGGTGGTATTGTGCTTCTATATTTATTACTATTTTTAATTGTGTTTGACAGTTCTTTGAACTGTGTTAGATCTTCAGTAGTTCTCTACCCCATTGGATATCTTTCTTTATTTAAGGGGACATCCCACACACTTGGTTGGTTTTTGACAAATGCTTTATGTGCTGGGTGGGTCACTTCTTGTGCTACTTTACTCCAATAATTTAATCTTAGTTCTTTCCGTTTAGACCTGGGGCGGTATGCCAAGAGCTACTTCTAGCGCTTCTACTGGTGTTGATATAAATGCACTTGCAATGGTTCTCATGGCTGCATTTTGAATTCTGTCTAGTTTTGCTTTGTTAGTAGCTGCTGCTGAGTCATAGACTATGCTGGCATAATCTAGTTTCCCCCTGATGAAAGACTTGTAGAACATAAGCATTATTTTATTGCGGGCCCCCATCCACTACCTTTTACTATCCTTAGTATATTTAGGGGTCCCCTACAGCTTTCTACTAATTGTCTATATGTTTATTCCAATTTAGTTGTTTATCTAAAGTCATGCCCAGAAATCTTGTTGTTGAGGAGGTACATATTTTCTGTCCTTTAATGGTTATATTGATTTTGTTTTTGTTTTGTTTTTTTAATTTCCTTTGCTGAATATCATACCTACTGTTTTGTTTACATGAATTTGGAAGCTCCAACTCTTCATCCACTCTGAAACTTTGTCTTTTAGTTTTTGAAGTTTTTGGTAAACATGGTCCAAGTTTTTTCCAGATCGCCAAATGGCACTTCTTCTTCTTTGATCCTTAGCCGTCATAATTATTCTGGCAGTCAGTGGCTACGTCACGCCTAGGGCGTCTTGATGAAGTGCAATCAAAAACAGATAAACAATTTGCTAATTTAATGGCCATCACTCTACAGTGCAACCAACTGTGGTTCTTTGCATCTCAGCATCCACAGTCACTCTATGCCAGGTTATTTAGGTCGGTCACTGTTAACTTCAGGGGTCCAACAGCATGCTTTCTTGTGTGTGGTATATGTGTCTTCTGATTCAAATACAAAGGACTACCAGGGGACTCAAGCAATCAATTTTAATTGAAGGTATGTACAGACTTTATAAATATGAATATTGTAGTGACATATAGTAAGCAAATATCCTTGTTGTTAGTCAGTTGTTAGTAGCCAAATGAGGTAATTGGTTTTTTTTTTCAGCTCTGTTGGTATTTGTGTCAAATGACTTCAATTTCGAATTTTTGGAATTTCTATTGGAGATGTTCTCAGTTCCTGATATTAAGACAATTAAATTCCCCTCTGAATGTTATTTTTACAAAGTTATTTCAAGATGAGGGGACATAATGTTGAGCTCAGCTGGCCAAATCAGCTTATCTTGCGTGATGGCGGCAGGAAGGGACTCCTCTGCTCGAATTCTTCCCTGGGCTCTGGAGACACCTCACTGATAGCTAAAAAGACCAAGGAGTATGCTGTCCGACTCTGGATTCAGCAAAGCTCTGACCAGGTGCTGCTCAGTACCATCAAGACCACGGTCCCTGAAAATCCACAAAAGGATGTAAGCTTCTACTTCAAACTAACTAAGTCTTCCGTTTTATCTCTTTTTACACTGCACAATACATACATCACAAACATTGAGTTCAGAGCGTTAGGCCAACTGTCAGCTGCATCTGAAATACTTTATACCAGTATTTACCTCCTTAATGGTTACCACGCCTCTGCACTTCCAGCATTATTTCTTTCTAATCAATCATCCAGGTGTCAGTGTACTATTTGGCCATTCCATGCCGTTTTACTTCCCTCCGACACCCTCTGTTCAGGCTGGAGCATTATAGGCTTTATCTCCTGTTTGCCACTGAACTACACATATATATACAGGCATAAATTAACAATTTACATTCAATTTTCATTAAAAGATACTGAATGGTTCAAGCTTACCACAATTCATAGAATAAACACAGATACGTTGATTAGCAATGAATTCTGGCACATTTACTGGCACAAATTCCCATCTGCTTATGTTCCAGGCTTTTATTTAGCAAAAATATGAGCTGGATTCAACGCACTGTTGCTTTATCAAGCTTATTTAAACAAGTGGTTTCGAACTAACGCTCCTAAGTGATTATATCAGCGAGTCTGGCCAATCGAGCCACGTTTCGACAAGTGTTTGAAAAAAATGTTACCTTCCTACGTCTCCCTAACAACCAAGATAGTATTTATAGCCCGACCAATCGTGGTTAGTCTTTCATTTGTTGCGCTCCAATCAATTTGGAGTTTACATGGTAGGCTATTTCTGTAACGTAAGGTTTTTTCAAACACGTTATAAAAAAAATTTTATGAGCAGAAATGATTCCATGTTGTCAGGCATCCCCACTATTTTATTTTGGTTATAATTTATTAATTCCTGGACTATTTGCGTAACGTTTTACATATTCTTTGTCAGCAAGCCCTAAGGAACCCAAATATCCAAATTTAAAAGAGCTACGTGGCTGCGTTCAAAATATGCAATTCCTTCTACCTCCTGTTTCGAAGATGTGCTGTCTGGGTACTGTAATGTTTTCAAACGTAAACCCATATAATGTTATCTTTCCTAATAAGCGTTTTTTATGATTTTAAAACCTAACTCTGGGAAGGGTAGTGAATTTATCACTGTCCGTCCGAAAAAGTTAGTGCTTGTAGCCTAACACGCGTGATAGTAGTAATTGTGTATTTCGCGAATCGCGGGTTGGGGTGGCATTAATAGCGAGACGCGTGTTTAATTTTGCATGCGTTCGGCTTTATTCGCCCCTCTCTCTTTCTATTTGAGTCCATGACTGTTTTTGTTCGCAGTTTTATCGTTAACGCAGTATTTAATGTTAGGCCGCAAAAAGCTTTTGGTAAGGAGTCATTAGACATGTCAAAATCTTTCTGTATAGTGATGACAAGTTGTTCCATTGCCCTTTAAGAAATAAAGCACGTTTTTATTGTTGGCTAAAAAATGCGGGTTTAATCTGCATACTCTTCTTACCTACTAACATCGGCGTTACAACTTTCAGAACCAGAAAACATGTGGTTTAGTAAGCATGTTTTCTGTCCCGACCAATTTGGTGTCCCATGTATCTTATTTGTGAACATCTAGTTGTGGAAGAGTGTTTCAAACTCCAATGTACCATTCCCTTTAATGCACAATACAAAGAAACATACTTACTTTATCCCCAATTTTCTTTTGCTGTCAGTATCAACACTGCCGCATTTACTCCCACTGTGTTGGTTTCTTATAAATCCACTGTAGTGTGTACACCACTTTCGCATTGAGATTCCCATACTAAAGGGAAAAAATGTCCTGTTGAAAGATGCTCGTATCATCTAGTAGCGTCTTTGCCCGGCTATTTTCTTTCTGCAACACATGGATAGAATTCATAGGTACATCAACATCCTTCCACATGGTGTATTATGGCCCTTTAATAATGCAATCTCTGCACAATACTAATTCTCACACGGCCAAGATAAACATGGGATCACCAAATACAATCATGAATGGAGATGCCAATGAACTTGCATCTTAACAGCTTGCTCAGATCAGTAAGTCATACAACACCACGACAGCGACCTACACTGAAACAAAAGAACACTGCAATGTGCTGTCCTCCTCATCTTCCAGCAAAAGTACTGTGACAATGGTACACTTGCAAATCATTGTCAACTTTTCTGCGCCTGGAAGATCTGCTATCAATCTAGACACTGTGTAACACGGTAGTAGAATCACCACAGCACAGGGGCAGGAAACAAGGTAACAATCCACCAGAGACCGAAAACGGCAAAGCTTGTCAACACATAGTCCAAAAAGGATTCTTGTATCAGCTACTTGCTGGTCAAGGGAAAAAACCCTGTCCGTCCTCCAGGTCAGTGACTAGCTAACTTTCGGCTTTCGCCACAAAATGATTTCATACGAGCTTCTCCGAAGTGTCTGACTCGCCGTTTTGCTATACCCGGCGTTTCCGTAACTTCAACTTTTCGTTTTTTTTTTACGAGTGACAAATAGATTGCGCCGTGTCACCCAAAATGGTTAATATGAGGACCATCGTTACCAACTTTTGTTTAATTTCTGACTGACCCATCATACACACACCCAGTATTGTTTTGTTTACATTAACAAGCAAGGACATACCAGGAGTAACCACTCCCACTTTTCATCCACTCTGAAATTTGTCAGGGTATTTGCAAGTTGCCATAAACATGGTCCAAGTTTTTTTTCAGATCGCCAAATGGCACGGTCATCTGCAAATTATGATAATGCATTCTTAAGGTCGTTAAATTCATCTTCTAAATCATTTACAGCTATAGTGAAAATTGAAGGTGAAATCACTGATCCCTGAGGAATCCCATTCTGTTGTTCATATATTTCTGACTTATCATTGTTCACCTGTACAGCAAAATACCTGTACTGTAAAAAGTTTTCTAGATACCTATAGGTTTTACCAGTAATGCCAATCTTTTTCATTTTGTAAAGAGCTCCATCTATCCAGTATTCATCATATGCTCTAGCTACATCTAGAAAGACGGCCACTGTTTTCTCTTTCCTCTTGAACCCTAGCTTTACATCGTGTTCTAATCTTACAAGCTGGTCTACTGTACTTCTGTCTGCTCTAAACCCTGACTGGTTTGGGCTATATAACTGATTTTTTTTTCCAGGTAGAATTTAACTCTTTTGTTAACAACAGTTTCCAGTATTTTACCTAGTTGTGATGTTAAGGAGATAGGCCTATATGAACTTACATCATGGGCTTCCTTATTGGGTTTTAGGATGGGTACTATCATAGCTAATTTCCATACTTTTGGTATCTTTCCTAAGCCCCAGATTTTGTTATAAAGGGAAGTTATTGCGTTTATAGTTTTTTTAGGTACTTTCTTAAGGATTTCATAACTAAATATATCATGCCCTGAGGCAGATTTAGATTTCTCTTTTATTGCACTAGTTACTTCTTCCTCTGTTATATCAACATCTAAATAGTTTGTTTCATCTCTCTGACCTGGTAGTTCCTTTAAAAATTGTATCCTAAGTCTTTCTCTTCTCTCATTTTCTTCCTGTCCAAGATTACTTTTTGCACTGACTTTATAGAAATACTCAGCAAGGGCATTAGCTTTTTCTTTATCTGTTTCTGCTCTCTTTGGTAGTTTGATTGTTGCATTATTGTTCTCTTATTGTTCCCTTTGATTGCCTTAAGTTTTTTCCATACTTCTTTAATTTGTGTGATAGGACAAAGTGCTTGACAAAACTTATTCCAGTTCTTTCGGTGTGCATGTTGTCCACCCCAAGCATAATGATGGGAATTAAAATCGCATACTATGACTGTTTTGGGACCTAGTCTGGTGCCTATGGCGAATATTTCTTCATCTTTAATTGTACCTTTTTTAGCGTATACATTTAAGATTGTTAGATTGTTTGGTTCAGCTGCTGTAGTAACCTGGATACCTTCTATGTTAGTTGTATCAAATACTTCCCAGTCTATAATTTTAAATGTTTCGTTAACTAAGACTGCAACACCCCTCCTCTACCTTCTTTCCTATCGTGCCTAAGTATCTTAAAGCCATTACAACTATATCTACTATTTGGGTTTAAAAGTGCCTCTTGAAGAGCATATAGTGTTAGTTCCTCCTGTCTCTGCAAGTAGGGTTGCAAAATTCTTTTTGATACCCCTACAACTCCACTGTATAATTCTAAATCCTTCTAAGTTGAACTTTCATATCATCTAGTATCCCTTTTATTTTTGGTTAAACTATCAAATTTGCTATTATCAACCATGTTCTCAAGAAATTCCTCATTCAGACATGTCATTTTGTACCTAATTTTTTCCACTAAGTTTCGTAAAAGTACCTCAACTTGTTCTTTGATAGATTCTTCTAGGTTGCTTTTGTTTTCCTGTTGTATTATGTTCTTTTTGACCACTTTCAATTTAAGCAGTTGATTATAATTAGTATTTGTTGATTGCTTGATACTAGCTAGGAGTGATAACATAAATTAGGAATAGTAATAAATAAAAAAGAAAACAAATAAATTTTAATAGGCCCAGGCGCCACGTGCTTTCCTTTGCGTGGTACAGCAGCCATTTTTGTTTTACTTAACTCACCAGGAAATAGCAATAAGTTGAATCCTCCTAAACTGTAATCATAGATTCTAGTAGTGTTAATCAACTATTAATAATAAATATTAGTGGATAAGAAAAATTTTAGATTTGCCAGATCAAAAGATCAGAACCAAAATAGACAAAACTTCTAAGAATAAGATAGCACAATAAAATAATTAAATTAATAATAACAAAAGATAAGAAAGGGAGCTAAAAGAAATAGGAAAGAACAATAAATAAATAAATTCAAATAGGAAATTAGGACATAGCTCATAACCAAACATGCCACCTATAACTAGGGCACAGTCAGGTGAAGGCAAAACGTGGACAGAAGAAGTTAAAACCAAAGGTAGGGACACCAGGCACGATAAACTAGAAGAGAATAATCAGGACCTCAAAGAAGAAAATATTAACCAAAAAAATAACAATGAAAGCACAGAAAGTACCAAAGAAGACTCAAGACATAAAGCAACCCATGCCGTTTCCAAAAATAAAGATGAGCACGTAGTAAACATATGTCGTTTAAAGTTGACGCAAGTAGCTGGTGAGGCTGTCAATATCAAGGCACTAGATGAAGACAAAATTATAACCATCCTTGAACCTGTGTTAGGCAAAAAGGCGGTAGCCAAAATTTCAAAAACCCATTTTAGCATAACCATTACCATAAATCAGAATGACAGAATAAAAGAGATGTTAGAGGAACTAAAAGTAGAAGCAAAAACAGTGACTCTTGCACACGACATAAAAGTAAAGATAGAGCTAGCAAAAGAGACCAGTAGATGTGTGATAAAGGGGATAAACACCACCCTGTCAAGCGAGGAAGTTATGAACAACCTCGCAAAACAGAACCCAGACATAAAGCTGGTACACGTGGACGGAATAACAGTGAAAGGGAGTATTGTAACCCCAGTGGTAGTAATAACGACGGAAAGGAGGGAAACCCCTAAAACACTACTATTTGAGAAAAACTAAGAAGAATACATTACAATTTTTATTCTTTATAATATACCCCTTCTGGGGCTCAAAGTGAAGTCTATTGACTTTATTGAGTAAAATGTGTAAAATATGTGTGATCTCGGTGCTGGCTAAGACATTTTGATCTTAGCGAAAAGGCCGTTTTTGTTGGTTCTTTTAGACGTTTAATTATTGTCACAGTGACATTGTCACAGTGGGTTTAGGTTCTTTCGTCAACTATATTGCTGTTATACCCTGTTCAACCAAAGAGGTTATAATTGGGGTATATTGTGCGTTAGGTTGTTCGATGCTAACCGGTGGTTAGTCCTGGTCCTAAAAAGGACCACTAGCTGTCTTGATTCTCTTCGTTGTTTGTTAGTGTTGCCGTGGCGTGTTCCATAGTGTATTTCCTATCCTGCCTCACTATCTGGCTTGTGTGGTTTTGTGTGTTTTTGTGTGTTTTTGTGTGTTTTTGCCCTCCTCGCTTCTGTTTCTTGTGTCTTCCTTTTGTCCTGTATCTCAAATAGCGTTTTTTCTATAATTGTTGGGAGTAGCTTTTCTAGCGTTTCCTCGATTACTTCTTCGTCTGATTGGTCGTTCGTTTTAGTTTCTCGTGTGTTAGATGTAATTTCCTCAATAGCCATTCTTTCTGCCTCTATTCTTTTGAGTAGTTCTTCGTTCCCCTCTTTCAGCTCTATCAACTTCCTGACATCTTCTTCTACCTGCTGCTGAATTCTTTTCATGTCTTGGTGTATTATTTTCATGTTGTTTATGAATTGTTTCGTGCTTTCCGAGCTATCAGGGATTTCCTGACATCTGGCAGTTGAGGCTCTGTTTTTGTGTGGCTGACGGTTTTCTCTCTCTTTTTGCAGTTGTTGTTTCAGATCTCTCACCTCAGTCGTGAGCTGTCTGACCTGTTCCGTTGGCTGTCTTGGCGTTTATTACCTATACTGCTGTCAATTGCTGCCACCGCTATGGTGTCAGGAGCTGCATTGCACGGCTTCTCAGGAGGTCCGGCCCCGACCTAGTATTTGGGGCAGATTTGATCTCCGGCAATCTCTTCTCGTTCTTTGATGACTCCTCTTTGTTGTCAAGTGCTGGCTGGCTTTTATATATACTACTGGACAAAAGTTAAGGGTCGGCATTCAGTTTAGACAAGGTTTATATAATTAATTGGCAAACTGTAAAGACAAGTGAAAATGTCATTAAAACTGAGCTCAGAGAAATGTGTATACATTTCTGTGTGCACTAGGTTAATTTTTTTTTTAATGTCCAAAAACTGGATCACTTTAACCCGCATGTGAAAATTGCCATTGTTGCTGCAAAAACTCATGGTTTTTGCAACACGCCCCACTAGTTCAAAAGGTGAAAAAGTGAGTTGAATTTGAATGCACGTGGAAAATGATCATCGGTAAAGAGTGTTCACCGTTGGTATGCAATAAATCAGTATGAAAAGTGGTCGAAATGATCACTGCATTAGCCATGCCACCAAGGAGAAGTCTCAGCACTGTAGACCGTGGTCGAGCCATGGCATGGATTCAGGATGGTCAATCTGTTCGTCATGTTGCAAGACGTTTAGCAGTGTCCCACTCTACCATTCAGAAACTTCTTGAGAGATTTCAAGCTACCGGACATTTGGAAAATCGACCCTGCTCAGGAAGAATTATATAAACCTTGTCTAAACTGAATGGCGGCCCTTAACTTTTGTCCAGTAGTATACTTTCCTCTTTTTGGCTTGTGGTTTGGTAGGAGCCATTTAGTCTTCTGCGTTCGCCCTGAAAAGGACGTTGGTTTTAGTATATTGATAAATACAAAATTATATTTAAGTGTCACAGTTAGTTTGAGGTCAAAATATCAAAATAAAGATCAAGTAGAAAAATCTGGTTTAGAAAATATGCTTACGGTAGTGACAGACTTTTAGACCTTACTAAATGGGAGATAACATTACAATTTATTGATTTTGGTGCAAAGGGAGGTAAACCTTTTATTACGCCACTTAAGAAACGATTGTGGATTTAATTTGTAGATTGGTGGGTGTCGCATATTATGGTTTTATAATTTTGCATAATTTAGTAGAGGTAACATAGGCTGAGAAATATTCACGGCTTATAAACTTATTTAGCAAAGGGAGATTAATTATTACTACGTCCCTTAGTTTTAAAAGGGCGAACGAATTATGTTGGCACGGGATTTTGGGGAAGTGAGTGAACGATTTTAATCGTAGTGGGAAATCGGCAAATTTAATATAGGCAGTCTGATTTTTAACGCGCTTAGCATAGGAAAGCAAATTGTGCTGTATAAAAGTTGTGTCATGGCGAACGCTGTTTGATGGTTGATTCTGGCAAAAAGGCCACTGAAGGTCGTTGACGCTGTGGTCACAGTATTGTCTCAAAATATTTGCCGAACCAACAAGACGCTGAAACGCCACCATTAATAGATGATAGACACGTCTGTGTATTATAAAGACAAGAAAGACAATGTCGCCAGTTCACGATTGTGTTAACGAGTTGTCAAGACTACAAGACTAACTGGTATGTTGTGTTAAATGCAGAAATAATAGACAGTAGCTAGGGGCAGTGTGGAACAAGTGACTATTGATACAAATAAACAGCTCTGGTGGTTAGACCGGTCTTATATAGAAAGATACGTTAAACTAGTCCCACCAGACCTAAGTGCCTCATCATGGTTAAGAAACCAGATGAGCAGAATCTTACACGAGCTAGAAATCTTAGAGACAGCGTCAGACTATATAGAAGAGAAATGATGGAGCGAGAGAAGATTTGTTCTCAAAAGTTGCCTATGAACATTGTTAGGGAGCCGCGCTGGTGTAATGGTTACCACACAGCGCTAGCGATCAGGTGTTCAAGGTTCAAGCCCGGGCGTGGGCATTTGTAAGAGTGTCATCGACCGGGAGTTTGACTGAATAACCTGAACGGCTCCTGAGATAAACCCTCTGTGGATGGGAAGGAGCGAAGCTCCTGACCGGGTTGGAAGGAAAGTCAACAGGCTCCCCAGCTTCGCAATGACATGTCATTGGGCCGAAGGGCTGAAAGCCCAAGTGCCGCTGGTTAAGGAAAAAAAACACATTGTTATTATGGGAAATGACCCGCCTCAGAGGAAAGGTTAGGCATAAATTATGATTTTCAACTGATTGCTGACCAAAGCTGTAAATAAACATCATCTTTAATATTTAAAGCTGTCCTAGTGCAGTATTTCGCTAGATGTTATTCATCCGATCATCTGTCGTGTGATGCAGTGGTTGTCTGCGTGTGTTTTAACGTGAATCATCATCAACGCCTAATTGCCCACTGTGGGATCGTGATACGAACCTCGCTGTATACATCATCATCACTTTAAGAGTTTGAGTGTATGCCGACGGCCACAGTACGGTACTGCTGAATACCATCACCAATCAAAAACTGTTTACTCAGATCAACCAAGAAGACATGCACACCATGACAGCTGGTAGATGATGTATTCGGGTTAGCCACGTCCTCAGAAGAGACCCTAATGCCATCACAAGAACAGCTATGTTATCGACCCCTGAAGGAAAGTGAAAGAGAGGTCAACCAAAAATAACTTTGCGGCGAACTGTGAAGGCCGAGATGCAAAGAATGAACCAGAGCTGGGGCACTTTACAAAGGATGGCCGCCGATTGAGCATAGTGGAAACAGTTTGTTGCTGTCCTACAAGACGCCACCATGGCCACTGACTGCGTTGACAGTCGGTGGTTAAGGATCAAAGAAGAAAGAAGAATATATATATAAAACATATATAAATATCATCACCATCATCATTGTCAATACTTTTCAGCAGAATTAAAGCTAAGGTATTCCAAGAGCAGTTATGCCATAGGGGAGAAAGTGTTGGAGACTTCACTATACTAAGTTCAGCTTCGAGAGGTTGATTGATCAGTTCCTTCCACGCTGCTTTGTATTCTCTCTGCCTGCCTGCCTGCCTGTCTGTCTGTCTCTCTCTTTCTCTCTCTCTCTCTCTCTCTCTCTATATATATATATATATATATATATATATATATATATATATATATATATATATATATATATATATATATATATATATATATGTTGTTCTTGTTGTTGTTGTTATTGATCCAGCGGCACTTGGGCTCTCGCCCTTCAGCCTAATGCCATGTAGTGATATCTGCATGTTTTTGCAAGTTGTTTTGTGTCTCCGTACAGGGTGTTCCACTTATCTGGCCTGGGAGGAAGAAACATTTTTCTAACATCATCGAGTGCTGGGCACTCAAAGAGGTGGTGGCCAACAGTTTCATTGGGGTAGTTACATAGCTGGCACCCTGGAGGGTGTTGTGGTTGGATTCTGTTCAAGTGGCTGTTGAGTGGTATATGTTGTGATCTGAGCCGAAAAATGGTGCTCTGATCACTCCTTGTGAGATGGTTGATGTTGTCGTTAGGATCAGGACCAGCCATATGTCTGTAAACCTCTCTTCCAGTGTTTCCCATGGCCCATCTGTTCAGCCACGTTTCTTTGTTTGTTGTTCGTATGAGTGTTTTGGCTGTTTGGAGAGTTGTTGCTGTGAGTGGTTGTTCTTGTTTTGTTCCTTTCTTAGCTAATCTGTCTGCTCTGTCATTACCTGGTGTATTAGAGTGGCCAGGGATCCACTGCATAACTATTCTGATGCCATAGGAAAAGATAAGCTGTTCAGCATCCTGGATTAGTTTGGCTAATTCAGTTTTACAATGTCCACTGCCTTCCGGAGCTTGTAGGGCAGACAATGAGTCAGTAAAAAGGACAATGTTTTGAGCCTTTGAGGGAAAGGCATCAAATACAGTCTTAGATGGTATACAGCTGTTTCCAGTGCAATGGTTTCAGCTTCATAGTTGGAGCAAAACTCCCCGCATGCATCAAACAGCTCGTCGGAGGATCCGTCTGGATAACATATGTAAACTCCGTAACCTGCTTTGATGGTGGCCTTAAATGCAGATCCGTCAGTATAGACATGTAACCATTCTTCAGGGTAGGCATCAATGGTTCTTTGTGATTCGCTCATAAGACTGACTGGGTCGGCCTATTTGGTTGTTCCATCTACTAATTTCATCTGTACTTCTGGTGTTTTTAAGTGGGTATGTGGTGATAAATTCCTTACTACTTTCTGTATATCTTGTCTTCTTTCTGGGAGGTGGTATCTATCTTGTATTTCATGGACATGATGTAAGACTGACTTGTGCTTTATTCTTTGCTTGTGTACCCAGTTTTCTACAAGGTGCCTGTTAGGGTGGTTTCGGTTCATTCTCTTACATCTTTCATAAACTTCTAAAGCAGCTTTATCTCTCCGCAAACTGGAGGGTTCCACATTTGTGTGTATTTCACATGCAGCAGTTGGTGTTGATTTCATAGCTTCACTGATTAGTCGAAGGGCATTGCTTTGCACTCTGTCGAGAGACTCTAGGTTTGTTTTGGAGCAAGTAGTAAGCAGTGAGTTGTTGTATTCTATCACAGAACGGACATAGCCAAGGTACAAGCATCTCAGAGTATTCTCGTCTGATCCCCAAGTAGTGCCGGCAAGCCTCTTCAATAGTTGTAATCGCCTCAGTGCTTTGTTCCTTGTATTCTCAATATGGTTCTTGAGGCTGAGCTGCCGGTCAAGTGTGACTCCAAGATACATGGGATGTTCTTCTTTTGTCACTTGTTGTTTGTCTAGCCACAGGTTGATATTCTTCTTGGCTACTTTATGGCTTTTGGTAAAGATAGTGTACACTGTCTTTGTATAGTTGACCTTTAGTTTCATGTTTGGCAGTACTCATGCAGTCTTCTAAGGTCTCCGTTTAGTCTTTGAGCTCCACTTTCTAGATTCTCATGACTCTGCCATATTGCCAGGTCATCAGCGTAAAGAGCTTTTTCGGCGTTGATCTGGTCTGCTAAGTCATTGATATAGATGAGAAATAGAGTGCAGCTTAATGAGGAGCCTTGTGATAAGCCCCCCTCTAAGACTTCTTTAGATGAGATTGCATTGTTTATCTTTGTCTGGATTGTTCGATCACTCAAAAAATATTTTATCCAGTTATATAACCTGCCATGTATTCCCATGCCAATCATCTTCATCAGGAGGCCTTTTCTCCATACACGATCATAGGCCTGCTGGGTCAAAGAAGATGGCCACAGTATGTTTCTTATTCTGAAAGCCATCATGAATTCTCTGCGTCAAACGGAAAAGCAGGTCTTCTGTGCAGCTGCTGGTTCTGAAGCCTGCCTGTTCATGACATAGAATACTGGAACTCTCAAGGAACCAATAGAGACGTGTGTTTATCATTCTTTCAGCAATTTTCCCCAGGCATGATGTTAAAGATATCGGACGGTAGCTTTTGGGTTCATCTGGGGGTTTGTTGGTTTTTAAAATGGGGACAATATGAGCATTCCTCCAGGCTTTTGGAAGTTTGCCTGATCTTCATGTCTTATTGATCAGCTTGAGAATTGCTTCTTTCCCAGATGAGCCCAGGTGGAGTAGCATTTCATTATGGATCTTGTCCGGCCCTGGGGACTTTCTAGGTTTTAATTTCTTCAGAGCTTGCTCTAACTCCTTCATGCTGAACTCTTCTTCGAATAGGAAAGCGTTGACCGTTGAGGCTTTCTCTTGTTTCCTTAACTGGTGTAGTTGTTTCCTGTCCAGCTCTGTGAGTTTACCTGCTCTATTCACATTGGCAAAGTAACGGTTGAAGTGTTCTGCTTTCTTTTGGTCTTCAGCGATTGTCTTCCTTCCGTCTATCACTGGCTTTGGATTCATCCTTCTACTTTCTCCAGAAAGATTATTTACTACTGCCCATGCTTTGTTTCCATTCTGTCTGAGATCTAAGTTGGAGCATGTCCATTTATCTTTTTTGGCCTTCTTAACTGTAAGTTTTACTCTGGCACATGCTTTATTGTACTGAATCTTTGCCTCTTGTGAACGTGTGGTCTCAAGTGTTGTTCTGGCTTTGTTTCGTTCAGAGATAGCAATTTGTATTTCTTTGTTCCAGAATGGTTTATATGGCTTCCGGCTGCCTTTTGGGATGGACTGAGCTGCTGCATTCAAGATTGATTTTGTTAGTTCTTCACTGAATGTTTTGACACAGTTGGTATCAATGTTTTCTAGAAGACAATCCAATGTTTCCCGGAATAGTCTCCAATTAGCTTTGCGAAAATTCCTGCGAGTTCTCTGCTTGAAACATGCTTTACTGGGGGTGCTTATAGTGGAGAGGAGTGGTTTGTGATCACTTCCAATGTCGTCCAGAACCTGAGAATGACTAAAATCTATCAGATCAGATGAGCAGATGGTCAAGTCAGGTCGGCTGAGAGAGAGGTGGGCCCTGTGCAGGAAAGTTGGTGGGGACTCTGTTGTGGTAAAGTGGGATGTTATAAATATCTATAGGGGACTTAGTGTACTGGCTGAGATCAGCTGTGAAGGTATCTGTATCTAATAAGTGTGGTGTATTACAGATGACCTTACTTGCTACCACATTTAGACCTCAGTCAGAATTATTCTGGAATATTGTGATGACTACGTTGAATGTCTAGGGTTATGAAAGTGATGAAGTGTATGTTCACAACAACCAACAGACAGATAAACAATTTAGTTTAATCCACAATACTTTACAACACTGTGACACTCACACACATAGAACACTCTATAAGACTATCTTAATAAGTCAAGTTTTAACTTTAAAAATATGTATTAATTTCTTTCAATAATAGATATCCTGATTCAACTACAAAGTGAACCAGGAATCACAATCAAATGTAATTACAAGTTGTATGTACACTATTTATAGATATGATCTTTGTATTGACATATATTATTATTATCACAATGTGTGTGTAAGTTGTGATGTAGTACTATGAGGTAATACTGGATTTTTCAAGCTAGGTGGTTGTTTATTATCATGACTTCAGGTGTCTGTTTCTGGTGGAAATAGTATTGGAATAGTTCACAGTTCCTGTCATTGGAAACAATTACTTGTCCCTCTTTATTTAATATACTGTCACTTTTAGAGGGGGGGGGGGGGTACATAAGATTGAGCTGCTCTGGCCAAGAATCTTATCTTCTGTGAGGGCGGCAGGAAACAGTCTCCTCTGCTCGCTTGCGTCACCGTATTCTTGAGAAACCACACTGGTCGCTATCTTTACCAAGGAGTATGCTATCAGCCTCTGGATTCAGCAAAACTCAGACCAGGTGCTGCTTTAATAGTTTAGTAGGCCTATTTCCCGTAAAATGGTGGTTTTAAAACATGCCACTGAGCAAGTATGATCTGGTGCTGTCTGATACCCTCACTATTTTATTTTGGCCATAATTTGTTAATTCCTAGACTATTTGCGTAACACTTAACAGATTCTTTGTCAGCAAGTCCTAAGGAACCCAATATATATAAATTTAATGGAGCTAAGTGGCTGCGTTCAAAATATGTATTTTCTTCTACCACCCGTTCACTTCGATACGATGGGGTGTCTTCTGTACTGTCAGGCTTAAGTCAGGATTTCAGACGTAAAACAGTAGAATGTCACGTTTCCTAATAAGCATTAACCATGTTTTTTAAAACCTAACCTCGTATTGGTAGTGTTTTTTATCACTGTCTATTTGAAAAAAAAGTTAGTGCTTCATGCCTTTCGCTTGGGGGTGGCATTATTTTATATCGCGCGACTGCGTGTTAGTGTTGCATGCGTTCCTCAGTACCTCCCTCTCTCTCTCTCTCTCTCTCTCTCTCTCTTCTAAGTCCGTCTGTCTTTTAGTTTACGTAGAGCATAAATGACATGAATGGAATATTAAATCTAGGTCATTACGCAGTGTGTCTATCTCAAGGTTTTCTAAGAAAGATAGTACTAGTTTTATTTGTAGAACGCGTGTATTGATGCAGTAGGCTTTACTATCCAACGTGAAAGCGTTACAATTATGCAGACGAAGTAGAAAAAGGAGGATTTTTGTACGCCATTGAGACAGCACTGTTCTTTTACCATTCCTCTTTCCTTTTATTGAATTAATTCGTTAGGCTTAACATTTACTGTTTAATTTAGATATGGGGATTAGAATTTCTCACGACAAATTCTCCCCACTTAAAACAGACGTTATATGTCAGTCTATAATTCTATATACACATAGAGAAATTTATTATTATTCCTGGGGCTTACGGTGATTCTCATCACACGGATGAAGGCTTAAAAAATCCGCACCCAGATTGGTTTTTCCAGAAATATACTCTATGCTGAATTCAAATGGCTTCAAAAGTAAGGACCATCTAAGTAACCTCGAATTTTCATGCCTAGCCTGCGCTAGAAACGACAAGGGTTTGTGATCCGTTTGCAACTTAAATGCCTTCCCATACAGATAAATATTGAATTTCTTGATCGCCCATATTACAGCACGACATTCTTTTTCGCTAGTTGAGTAATTCGTTTCAGTTTTATTCAACTTTCTGCTAGCATATGCCACTGGGGTTAATTCCCCATTTAGTGCATCTGATTTCTGTAACAGGGTCGCACCTAACCCGATATTACTTGCATCCGTTCTCACAACGAATTCTTGACTTAAGTCAGGTAATTTCAAAATAGGTTTGCTTGTGAGCTTTTCCTTCAATTCCTGGTATGCCAATTCACATTGTGCTGTCCATGTAATTCGATCTGGATTTCCTTTGCGTGTCAAGTCAGTTAACGGTGCACATATGGAATTAAAGTTCTTGATATACTTTTGGCTGAAACCACATAATGAGACAAAGGATCTCACGTCTTTCTTGGTTTGTGGCCTCGGGGCTTTCTTTAGTTTCTCTAAATTCTTGGGGTCAGGGGTCTTGTTTCCCTGATGGACTGTGTGTCCCAAGAATTCTAATTCTTTACATCCAACACAACATTTAGTTGGTCGGGCTGTTAAATTCGCTTCTCTAAGTCGATTAAACAGTATGTTCAGAGAGTCAATGTGTTCCTCAAATGTTTCTGTTGCTATAAGGATATCATCCATGAAATTTGTGATGCATGGGTTATTCAGAGGATCCAACAATTTTCTCATCATTCTAGAGAAGACACTAGGCGCATTCTTCAATCCAAATGGCAATTTGTTAAACTCATAGTGTCCCTCTGAGGTACTAAAAGCTAGGTATGGTCTAACCTCAGGCTTTACTGGAATCTGATAGTATCCTTTACTCAGATCCACTTTTGAGAAATATTTAGCTTTATTTAGCCTGGCAAACAACTTATTTGTATCCGGCAATGGATCCACCTGACCTTCTGTGATAGCATTCAGTCTCCTGTAGTCTATACAGAGTCTATGTTCTCTAGAGGGTTTCCTTAAGAGTACCACACTGGAACTATACGAAGATTCACTGTGTGAAATTATTCCCTCCTTCAACAAATAGTCTATCTCTTCCTTCAAGGCTTTCTCCTTAGCAAAAGGAATCGAATAGGGTTTCATACAGACAGGTGTGGGGTCTATCAGTTTCATATCATATTCCAATAAGTTTGTATGCCCCGGTCGGTCCGTTAACACCTCTGTATGATCATCTAGAACCTGTTGCACTCTCTTCTTCTGATCTTTCGTTAAATGTGTACTGATTTTCACCTGTGCCGCTGTCTCACAGGGATGTAATGGATATTCAAATGATGAAAGTGGTTCCTTTTTCATCTCCATTGCAATAGACAAGGCCAACAAATGTGTCTCTTCCTGATTTTCTCTTTCCAAATATTTCTTCAGTAGATTCACATGATAGATTTTATCTTTCCCTTTCTTATCTATCTTATAATTGGTCTAGACACCTTCTCTAGAACTGTATATGGACCTTGCCATCCAATTTGTAATTTATTCTGACTACCAGGTAGAAGAAGCAGTACCTTCTCTCCCACAGCCAAATCTCTGTCTTTAGCTTTCCTGTTGTAATAGGCAGCATGTTTTTTCCTGGCTTGTCTCAAATTTTCATTGGCAAGTTTCCAGCCAGTTTTTAAACGAGTGGTCAGCTCATTCACATATTGGTATGAGGATGTAATATTTTCCTCTGCCTTGTCATCAGTCCACGTTCTTAGCAGAGCTTCAAGTGGACCTTTTATTGGCCTTCAAAATAATAATGTTGCCGGGGCCATGCCGGTTGAACTATGGGGTACCTCCCGATAAGCAAAGAGGGCGGCGTGAAGATACTGATCCCATGTATCTGGTTTTTCGTGTGCCAACTTTCTCATGATCGACATCAACGTGCCATTAAATCTTTCCACTTGGCCATTTCCTTGGGGATGGTACACACTACAATGGAAGTGTTTGGCCTGGAAGATCCTGAAAACTTCTTCTGTTAGTTTCCCCCTGAACTGAGAGCCATTATCAGTCAAGATTTGATTGGGAAAACCTAACCTTGTGAAAATTGTGAGTAATGCCTCTGCCACATGTTTAGAGTCAATGGATGACAGGGCTACCGCCTCTCCCCACATAGAACAAGTGTCCACCAGAGTCAGAATGTAGCTGTTCCTCCTCTTGGTTCGAGTGAGGAGTCCCACAATGTCCACGGCAACTCTCTCAAAGGGTGTTCCCACTATGGGCATTTCCCCAAGAGTTGCTGGTGCAGTCCAATGCTTAGGTGCTACTCGTTGGCACTCTGGACAGGATTTTACATATCTTTTGATATCTTCAGTTATCCCTGGCCAGAAATAGTGACAAGCTATACGCTGTCCTGTTGCGCTGATCCCCATATGACCACTGAAGGGAATCGCATGCCTAGTTCCAACACTTTAGTCCTATATGAAGTGGGAAGGACCAGCTGTCCGTGACCATTGGATTCAGATCCAGCCTTCCTATAAATCAGCTTGTTCTTCATATAAAATTCTCCCTTGCCTGGAGGTGTATGAGATTTGGGCAATTTCTTGAAACACGGCTTGAGTGTTTTGTCCTCCGCCTGTGCCTTCCTCATCTCATCTGGATGAGTATTTATTGGATTCTCCTCCTCCTTTTTGGACTGTGATCTGGTCTGCACCGTTGCCAATATCACAGGTCTCTTGGGATTCCCCAAGAAGACATATCTACACCCCAATATCAGAGGGTAGATTGGCTCATTTATCACTGCTGCTTTTATGATTCCTTCCACATATCGCGTTTTCACATTTATCCGGGCGACGGGAAGTGTCATGGTAGCTACATCCTTGGTTGCAGTTTGAATCCCCACTGTTTCTGTGGTGTATTGATCTGCCTGCACCAGGTGAGAACTCACAACGGAATCATAATCTAGACCTGTATCATATAAGCACCTTATGGTGACACCATTACAGGTTACATCTTCACACACTGGGGGGTGGTATGGTTCCTGTAGTTCCGCAGGTTTGACCTTTTTTTCCTTCTTTCCAGATGTCATAGCAGCACAATGAGGAGGTTTCCTTCTACAATGGTCAGTGTCATGATTGTTCATCTTACAATTTTTACACCACCTCCTTCCTTGGTTGAAAGATTTTCTTTCATCGAATTATGGGGTTTTATTTTTATTGTCATACCGTGGCCTATCAAACTGGTGCTTACCTTTGTTCTGATCTCTAGGATCAAATTTATTAAAGTTCTGTGGTGCCTTAAAATTATCTACCTGTTTCTTTTTATTACCTGATACCTCTGCCTGAGCTGCTTGATACCTTTCAGCAACATTTAGTAACTCACCAAGCCTCTCTGCACCTTGTTCCATGAGAAACTTTCTCAGGTCTGGAGCCTTGGACTCTCTTAGTTGTTCTATAAGGATCATTTCCTTAAGATCTTGGGTTTTCCCCAGAGAAGTCCATTTCTCCAAGTATGTCTCTAACCGTGCAGAGAACTTGGTGATAGGTTTCACCTGACAGTAGTTTAGCATTCCTAAATTTTTTTCTATAAAATTCTCCATTCTTTTCATATCTTAACAAAAGAGCCTGCTTTAGCATGTCATAATTTTCCTGATCATCTCTGCTCATTTTGGCAAAAACTTCATAAGCCGTACCACGAAGTCCTTGAGATAACTTTAAGCTCCACCTTTCTCTCTCTAACCCATACGTGGTAGCTAATAGTTCATATCTATTTAGATAGCTCTCGATATCATCGTCTTTCTCAACAAAATGATCTAAATGAAAGTTCATAGCTGAGGTTGAGGCTCCCTGACTAGCAGTAGCATCGGAGGTAAAGGGACTGGCACCATTTTCAGGAGCATGGCCTTGAAATTCCAACTCCCTTAGTCGTAACTCATGTTCCCTTTGTAATCTCTTCTCCTCCTTTTCTGCTTCCCTTTCTGCAGCCTGTCTCCTTTCTTCTGCCTCCAATTTCTTCTCTTCATACTGGAGCCTTTTAATCTCTGCCTCCCGATCCGCTTCCAATTTCTTAGCCTCTTTGTCAGCCTCAATCTGCAACCTCTTAATTTCTTTTTCAGCCTCTAACTTTCTTTCAGCTTCAAATTTTCTTTCTTCACGTTCAATATATTTGTCACATTCAGTAGTGACATAAGCAATCATAACTTGCCCGTCCATTCCTAACTCTTTAGCAGTCTGCACAGCAGCAGATCGAAATTTGGCCAGATCCGCCATTTTCTAACAGGTAAATGTATAAAATATTTAACCAAACAATTTTATCTATGTCTAATTAACTAAGGACAACCACAAGCACCGAGAGCTCAACCCTATTTTTCCACCCAAGAATGCCTTTTTAATTTTTATTATTCCCTGAAGTGAATTACCCCCCAATATATATAATAGGAGAAGATTCAAAATCCCGGACAGGACCCCAATAATCAAATGTAATTACAAGTTGTATGTACACTATTTATAGATATGATCTTTGTATTGACATATATTATTATTATCACCTACGAAAAAGCATTTGACAGTGTGGATAGAGAATCACTTTGGAAATTGATGAGGCATTATGGAGTTCCCCTGAAGATCATTAATTTAATAAAGAAAACCTATGAAGACATGACGTGCAGAGTTCTTCATGAAGGACAGCTTACAGAACCATTTGGGATAAGAACAGGAGTGCGACAGGGATGCCTCTTGTCTCCATTTCTTTTCTTGCTGGCAATAGATTGGGTTATGAGATCATCGACAACACACAACAGAAATGGAATCCAGTGGACTCTGACTAAGCAGTTGGATGATCTGGATTTTGCTGATAATTTGGCTCTCCTGTCCCATAACCGTAATCAGATGCAGGACAAATTGAAAACACTCGATGAGAGGTCACAGCAATTGGGTCTGAAAATACACAGGGAAAAGACAAAAATAATGCGAATAAATGCAGGTAATGAAAACAGGGTTGAACTTGAAGAAACGCCAATACAAGATGTAGAATCATACACATATCTTGGCAGTAATATAGATAAAGTTGGAGGGACAGACAGCGATATCAAAATAAGAATACAAAAAGCAAGAGGAGCTTTCATTGCATTGGGAAATATATGGAGATCAAGAGAAATAGGATCCAACACGAAAATAAGAATCTTCAACTCAAATGTGAAGTCAGTCCTATTGTATGGCTCTGAGACATGGAGAACAACAAAGACAACAACCAAAAAGCTACAGACTTTCATAAATGGGTGCTTGCGTAGAATAGAGGGATTAAAATGGTATGACAAGGTTACCAATGTGGAACTGATGACAAGAACTGGACAAGTGCCAGTGGAACAAGAGATGAGAAGAAGACGATGGCGATGGATAGGACACACACTGAGGAAACCTGTTGATAGCATTACAAGGCAGTCCTTGTTCTGGAACCCCCAGGGCAAGAGAGGCAGAGGAAGACCAAGAAGTACATGGAGAAGAGAGTTGGAAACAGAGGTGAAAATGATGAAGAGAACATGGAAAGAACTTGAGATGATGGCACGTGACAGGAGGACTTGGCATGTGTTTGTTGAAGGCCTATGCTCCTTTGGGAGTGGAGGGTTATGAATGAATGAATTATTATCACAATGTGTGTGTAAGTTGTGATGTAGTACTATGAGGTAATACTGGATTTTTCAAACTAGGTGGTTGTTTATCATCATGACTTCAGGTGTCTGTTTCTGGTGGAAATAGTATTGGAATAGTTCACAGTTCCTGTCATTGGAAACAATTACTTGTCCCTCTTTATTTAATATACTGTCACTTTTAGAGGTTGGGGGGGGGGGGGGTACATAAGATTGAGCTGCTCTGGCCAAGAATCTTATCTTCTGTGAGGGCGGCAGGAAACCGTCTCCTCTGCTCGCTTGCGTCACCGTATTCTTGAGAAACCACACTGGTCGCTATCTTTACCAAGGAGTATGCTATCAGCCTCTGGATTCAGCAAAACTCAGACCAGGTGCTGCTTTAATAGTTTAGTAACACGGTCCCACAATTCATGGAAATAATAAACAAATACGTTGACTGGCGATGAATATGGCACAATTCCGATCTGCCTCTGTCCCAGGCTTTTATTTAGAAAAATATGAGCTGGATCTCAACGCACTTGCTTCTTAGTAAGTTTATTTTCAAAATGTGGCACTGAACTGACGCTCCTAATTGACTATATCAAATGGTCTAGCCAATGGGGCCATGTTTACAAAAGCATTTGAAAAAAATGTACCCTTCCTACCGTTTCCCTTAACAACCAAAATAGTATTTGCATTCGACTAATCATGTTTCGCCTTACATATTATTCTAGCCAATCAAATCGGATTTAACTTGTTGGCCTATTTCCCGTAAAATGGTGGTTTTAAAACATGCCACTGAGCAAGTATGATCTGGTGCTGTCTGACACCCTCACTATTTTATTTTGGCCATAATTTGTTAATTCCTAGACTATTTGCGTAACACTTAACAGATTCTTTGTCAGCAAGTCCTAAGGAACCCAATATATATAAATTTAATGGAGCTAAGTGGCTGCGTTCAAAATATGTATTTTCTTCTACCACCCGTTCACTTCGATACGATGGGGTGTCTTCTGTACTGTCAGGCTAAAGTCAGGATTTCAGACGTAAAACAGTAGAATGTCATGTTTCCTAATAAGCATTAACCATGTTTTTTAAAACCTAACCTCGTATTGGTAGTGTTTTTTATCACTGTCTATTAAAAAAAAAAGTTAGTGCTTCATGCCTTTCGCTTGGGGGTGGCATTATTTTATATCGCGCGACTGCGTGTTAGTGTTGCATGCGTTCCTCAGTACCTCCCTCTCTCTCTCTTCTAAGTCCGTCTGTCTTTTAGTTTACGTAGAGCATAAATGACATGAATGGAATATTAAATCTAGGTCATTACGCAGTGTGTCTATCTCAAGGTTTTCTAAGAAAGATAGTACTAGTTTTATTTGTAGAACGCGTGTATTGATGCAGTAGGCTTTACTATCAAACGTGGAAGCGTTACAATTATGCAGACGAAGTAGAAGAAGGGGCATTTTTGTACGCCATTGAGACAGCACTGTTCTTTTACCATTCCTCTTTCCTTTTATTGAATTAATTCGTTAGGCTTTACATTTACTGTTTAATTTAGATATGGGGATTAGAATTTCTCACGACATCTGTATCCTGTAATACTGACAGGTTAGTTGTTTCACAGGTCTCTTCAATGTACTTTCCTTTGTTGTTGTAATCAGGGTAACCCCAACGGGGTGAGTGTCCGTTGAAGTCCCCTACAAGAAGGGTTTTGTGATACTGTGTCTTGTATAGTTCTGGTATGTTGCATGTTGTCTGAGGTGGGCTGTACACATTGTATATAGTATATTTGCCTCCATTGTGCCAGATATTGACTGTTTGTACATCTGTGGGATGGTCTGTTGTTAGCTGAGTGACATCTCCTTGTATGTCATTTCTGATGTAGTTACTATGCCACGGCAACCAATGCACTTACAGGCGTAACTAGTGTATCCGGACAGGTCAAAGGTCAAAATCTTCGTGTAAAGTTTCTTGTAGAGCAGCCACGTGTACTCTGTGACTGTCCAGCAGTTTGGCAAGTTCAAGCTTTTTATTTCTTATGCCACAGATGTTTAGCTGCAGAATATTAAGTGTCGGTGTGTTTGTTCCTGTGTGATCTGGTTTCTTTTTTGCTCTCCCTCCCACTCTCCCTCTTCTTGGGGAGTCTGTCTTTTGGTTTTTTTTCCAGTAATCAATTTTTCGCACATCACAGCCTGGTTACCCACAACCTGGTTACCCACTGTCTAGTTACCCACTGTCTGGCGCGGACCTTGATAACCGAGGCGTCGTCCGATCTCGTTTGAGTTAGTAAATTTTAACTGTGTCATCTTCATGGCATTGTGATGCTGGGGTGCCTGTGGATTTCCTACTGCCCCGGGTAGAAGCCAGAAGTGTACTGTGCCAGCTCTGGGGGAGATAAAGGGGGTGTTTCTGCATCTCCCTGAGATACGTAGCCAAGGTAGGGCTCACAGTGCTCATTCCCCGCCACCAAATTGCCTGCTGGTTACGCCGAGTTCTCCGAGGCTCTAGGCATGTGACCAAGAGTTGAAAGTAATAGGGTCATCACGTCCTGAGTCTCTGTGCGTGTACGATGGGTTCCAGTCTTCAGGAAGTAGTCCACTCTCGTTCCCACTCCTAAGACTTTGTTCAGTATCCATCAGGCTCCTTCCCACCCACAGAGGGCGTGTACGGTGTAGTGCACCGGTTTTATTATCGAGGTTTGCTCCTCTAGATCCGTTGTGTTTAGCTTGAGGATTCGCACCCTCAGTTACCATGACTACGTCGAGGGGGGTGTGGCTCTTCACCACGCACAACGATCTTGGGGTATGAGAGGTTTTGCTAGGCCAAGAGACTGACACCGCAATGGTCGCTCCTTTCATGAAAAAGAATTCACTAGGCCTAGGGTGAAGCAAGGAGAGGGGGGGGGAGACCCACTACCCACAACACCAACACATCATACCCCCTGTCTGTAAAAGACTTTGCCCCATATATATATATATATATATATATATATATATATATATATATATATATATATATATATATATATATATATATATATATATATATATATATATATATATATATATATATATATATATATATATTGTATATGTGTGTGTGCAAATGTGTGCATTTATATGTGTGTGAATGTACGCATGTGTACTCAATCAATCATTAAATGCAATGGTATTATTGATTGCTTGTTACTGAAGATAAGAATGTTTTAATTAATCTAGAAACACTTTGAGAATTATTTTATTACAAGGCAGAAATGTAAAAAGGCAATAATACCTATTTCTTTGCCCTAATGAAATAAAGATTTCATTCGTTCGTTCGTTCCATAACTCAAGAGCAGAGTAAGGTAACCATTTGTAGCTGAGTAGACTGGAACGTGACGCAACCGTGTTTTGAACCTGACTCGTTTGCGCGAGAGGCCACCTCTCTAATCAGTCTGTCGATCAGACGCTTTCGTGCAGAATAGGTCCTCAATAAAAACATGCCAAGCCCTCCTGTCCTGCGTCATAGGCTCAAGTATTTCCATGTCTTCTTTTAAAAAAAAATCCTTTTGACGTCTGCATTCAGTTCTCGTCTCCGCGTTTTTTTTTTTTTTTTGGTCTCCCTCTTTTTCTTTTAACCGTGGGTTTCAGAATAGGCACTGCCTTGTAATGCTATCAAATGGTTTTTCTTAATACGTGTCCTATCCAACGCCAGCATCTTCTCCTGACTCATGTTCAATTTGTGTTTCTCTGGATCTTTCCATCAGTTCCACATTAGTGATCAGGGTCAAACCATTTTAATCCTTCTATTCTACGCAAGCAACAGTTCGTGATGAAAGTCTGTAAGTTTCGGCTTGTCATTTTTGAAGTTCTCCACGTTTCATAGCCGTACAATAGGACTGACTTGGCATTTGAGTTGAAGACTCTTGTCCATTAATTTGGCTCTTGAGTAAGACTTATCAAATGTCAACTGTTAATATGAATGAAATGATCTTTTCTCTAAATGAGCTTCCTAAGAGATTCATGTATCCTATGGCTCAAAGAAATATCAATATATAGATATATATATATCCCCATATAACTAATTGTATAAGTACGTCCTGTAACGAACAATGAAAAAAATCCAACCATATTATCGGAACAATACAGAGAAGACGCGCACTTCACCTTGAACGGTAAATTGAACACCCATTAAAAGTAGCACACGCAGGTCTTTCAGTTTTTTTTTTCATGGTGCATTGACTACAGACGATATGCCATGATCAGTTTGATGACTACAAAGATCCAACGAAGTTGGAATGGAATGAGAAGGAATGAAATGACCACAGGAGAATTAATGCCGCCATTAGGACATGGAGAAGAAATATAGCACAACATAATTATCTCCCGACACTTTAACCGGGTTACTTACTCATGTGTATATATGTATGTATGTTAATCTGCCTATATATATATATAAACATAAATGAAGAAGATAAGGTGTATCTGATTATAGCTGCACATGGTTCATGATTAAGTACCATCTGGATCTGATTCTGACAATCCTGTGTATGACGCTGTTATTACTGCCAGATAGCGGTGCCATCAAAACAGCGTGGATTCCTCTCGTTACCGTTGTTTCTAATCTAGAACCTCCACATTATGTTACGGCCTGAGAGATCCCTTGACGGATTGAGCGTCGGTCGGACACTGGTGCCGGCTTATTAAGTTTCTAGATTTCTTTCGACTATAGTTTCCATAAGTCGGCTCTTCGCTCCTGCGAGTGCACCTTACATGCGTACGTTAGTGCAAGATGTTCTATAGAGCAGTGGTCCTCAGCGTGGACTATATAGCCCCCAAGAGTCCATGCCATATTTCTAGGGTTCCACAGTAAGACGGTAAAGTACCTTTTTTTCCAGCTAACAGCGACTATGGGAGCAGAAGTAAACGAAACTCAGAATGGGGGCTATGAGCACAACAGGTTGAGAACCTCTGCTATAGAGCACGCTAATGTTGGCATTCAAACAGTTACTGGGGACCCAAAGACGCAGCTATAGAGAATGCAGTCAGCGACCCATAGCTTGACTGCTTGCGTCAGGGTCAGCGAACCAGAGCTGACCAAGACCCTACTCCACCTCCACGTGGTGGTCCTGGAAACAGGCTGCATCACTGCAGTCTGGCTGAGAGAGTAGGGATCGAAGAGGGAAGGCAAACCCGGACCCAAAAAATGCCGTGCTGAAGTCGGATGTGTCGGGCCAAAATGCGCAGATATTGCAGCTCCACTGTAAACAGACACAACGCAACCAACGTCCTTTTCAGGACGAACGAGGAAGAAGAAGAAGAAACAGTTATTGTCAATATTTGTCTCTCGAGTTGCTCTAATTATATAAAAAAAAGTACCGTATGTCATTGTATTTATCATCATCTTTTTTTGTTTTCGCTCTGTCTGGAGCGTGGAGTCACCACTGCTGTTATCCACCTTATCGGAAGCTTGCACTAAGCATTCATATGTTCTTGCAACGGTGGCTTTTGTTGCAATTTGTTTCACATGATGAGGTTGCAAGGCTCATACACAACCTCATATTAGTCGTCGCGTATAACGTGCCCGAGAGAGCAGAAGTCCTAACCTTTCATTGGCTGATCAGAGCCCCCCCCCCCCCCCCCCCACACACACAGGACTACACGCAGCACCATTAAATATAGACAAGATATTTAATTGTATTCAGATGTATTGACAAATCCAGTAATATTTTAGATTCTTGTTTTTTAATTAATATTATTCTTTTACTTTTTGCTCCTCACGGAGCATGGAGCTACAACTGCAGCATGACCTCTGGCGGTAAGGCAAATAGCTGTGATGAACCACACAAGGTATAAGTCTGATAGAAATGATAAAACGCACATGGCAGAAAGATAAATAGATGTGAGAGATCACGCGAGTCATTAAGACAAACATATTTGATGAAACACACAGGTTATAAGTCTGATAGAATTGAAAAACCACACACGGTAATAAGAAAAATAGATTTGGCAAACTACAAACGTTAGTAAGGTGAATGGATGTGATAGCAATGCTCGCAAACCTTCATATGACCGGTGGTGGTGGTGGTGGTGGTGGTGGTGGTGGGGGGGGGGTAAGTGGGGAGGGAGGGTCAGGAGTATCTAATAACGCTCAACAACATGCATTGTGAGCAGTGCTGCAATTAGGACAGACAAAGAAATCAATATAATAATAAAACTAATAACGTGGAGCAAGATAAGGACCTTGTTATCCCATGACCTGTTCTCTACGTATAGCAAAAGCATCATGAGAGGCATTAAGCATACAGTATAAACAATATTTGAAAACATAACATCAGTATCATGTGATACGAAAACGACAGTTTTAATACTAGAAAACGAAAGGGGCCTCCAATATCTACTAGCCAAGGTTACAGCCAATAGAACTAACAAATGTATAAAGTTAAACAGCAAGAATAAATAAGGACAAATTACTTCAAGGAAAGAAGAAAAATCCCAGTGGAAAGTATTGGTAGAAGGGGAAGCACTGAAGCAAGGAAAACAGTTAACATTACTCCTAAAGTCACAGTTGCCCTCTCTTCCGTTCGCGTATCCTAGAAATTAAAAAAGAGAACAACTGAGTAAAAATGTTGGATGTAAACACGTGATTAGACGAAGCATATTGTGACCCATCAGTCCAACATTCTGTTAATCCACATTTTTTTAGGTGTAAAGATATATGAGGCGTTAATACACTTGAAGTCACTATACATATCACACATACGATATATGAGATGGTCTTTGTACTTGAAGTTACAAAACACTTATCTTTTTCACGATAAGAAGTAATTAAGGTTATTAGATAAAAATGGAAACAATAACACTATATGATGGGCACGAGTGATTGGTGACCTTTCAAAAAGCGAGTGTATTTTAAATGTTATTCATGTTCCTGTTTTGTTCCCTCTGGAGCATGGAGCCACCACTGCTGATGGTCTCCTTGCAGGAAGCCTGCATCAAAGCATTCATGTGCTCTTGCAGCAGTGGTTTCTGTAGTAATTTGGTTTGCATGAGAAGGTTGCCAATACCATATACAACCTCATAGTAGTCACCTCATACTTCTGCTTTTTCTTCTTCTTCCTCGTTCGTCCTGAAAAGGACGTTGGTTGCTTTGTGTCGCCGTTTACAGCGGAGCTGCGATATTTGCGCCTTTCGGCCCGACACATCCGACTTCCGCACGGCATTTTTTGGGACCGGGTTTGCCTTCCCTCTTCGATCCCTACTCTCTCGGCCAGACTGCAGTGATGCAGCCTGTTTTCAGGACCACCACTTGGAGGTGGAGTAGGGTCTTGGTCAGCTCTGGTTCGCTGACCCTGACGCAAGCAGTCAAGCTATGGGTCGCTGACTGCATTCATCTCTTTTGCTGCGTCTTCGGTCCCACCTCATACGATATGCTTGAGTAGGCAGTAGTACTATTATTTCATTATCTACTAAGAAACCGCTGGGACCAACACAGAGCTCCTTAAAATATGTCAAACCATTTGTTATCCAATAATTACTTTTATATTTAAGATACTTCAAAATATGTCAAACCATTTGCTATCCAATAATTACCGTTATTGTAGAAGATACTTTAAAATATGTCAAACCACTTGCTATCCAATAATTTCCGTTATTGTAGAAAATACTTTAAAATATGTCAAACCATTTGTTATCCAATAATTACTTTTATTGTAGAAGATACTTTAAAATATGTCAAACCATTTGTTATCCAATAATTACCTTTATTGTAGAAAATACTTTAAAATTTGTCAAACCATTTGCTATTCAATAATTACCTTTATTGTAGAAGATAATTTAAAATATGTCAAACCACTTGCTATTCAATAATTACCTTTATTGTAGAAGATACTTTAAAATATGTCAAACCATTTGCTATTCAATAATTACCTTTATTGTAGAAGATACTTTAAAATGTATCAAACCATTTGCTATTCAATAATTACCTTTATTGTAGAAGATACTTTAAAATATGTCAAACCATTTGCTATTCAATAATTACCTTTATTGTAGAAGATAATTTAAAATATGTCAAACCATTTGCTACCCAATAATTACCGTTATTGTAGAAGATACTTTAAGATATTTCTATTGGTTCAATTAGTATTGTTTTTTTTTTAAACCACAAACTGAAAGAAAGGCTTAAGGAATATACCCAAAAGTCGTCGAGAGTCTGGCCATCTGGTTTGTTTATAGTTATAGAATATGAAAGTCTAGTTGGAACTTGTTTTGTCTCGAGCTGGGAAGATAGTTTTACAGCTGATGGTTTCAAGAATATTCGAGGAATAAACACTGTTTCTTAAGAATCTGCTTGTTATAATGTATGCATATATCAATGAAGAAATAAACTTCCTAAGTACCGGTCTTATTCTATATAAAAGTCCATGTTTGGGACTTACGTTTCCTAGCTATTTGATTGCTCCTATCTTAAGTCTAAGTTTGTGCAAGCGATATGCTTACTGGAGTTAGACTGTGCAAAAATGCTAGAGGGTATAGTTTTGCATCATCTTTCTTTACACTGTTAATGCTGATGAACTTGAGTAATTTGCCTGGCAGCTTTTCTATTATTTTCCCTTCAAACTTAATAATCTTTCATTTTTAATGCAAATAGCAGCTGTCGAAAAGTATTTCATATTCTGTGAATCAATGCACTCACCAAATGAGACAACACAATCTGACTCCTGGGAAAATACGCCGTCCAATTATTTGACATTTAAGTTGAATTCCATATTTCCAGTCCCAAGTTTAAGAAGCCAATCTGAGAAGATCTCTTCATTAGGTTCTTTTCTAATTTTTTTTTTTTCTATCTGCTTTCAGTTTTCCCTCTTCAAATTTAGGCCTGTTTAATTTTTGTTAATGCAGCTGCCTTTAGTATAGTCCGGTGTCTCTTGCAGTAAGAAGCGTTTGAAAACCTTTTCTCAATAAAACAGCGTTCACTTCTTATATATTATTGTTATTCATTAAGTTCTAAAGCAAACGATCTTTTGCCACTAAGCAGTATATCGGCAACACTGGATATTTATCCCATTTAACACGTTTTGCTTTTCTGATAAGTTATGCTTCTATTAAATTTGCTTTCAATTTGAAAGTTGAAGGCTCAGTGCCTGGTATTAAAGAATTATGAAGACTGCAGTCAGACGTGTTGTAGGGTGGGCATTTTAAAAAAAAGAGTATAAAAACAGGTAATGCGTCTTACTAGGGCAAACGACAAAAGAAATTTCTTATGTTGCGGCTACTAGGCATTCGTCAGGGAAACTAATGAAAGAGACAGCTAAGTGAGAAACATGAGAAAATAAAGAAATGAAATAATATGGTGATGATTATATATAACATTGTTTTAATGGTAACAAAAAGTCCAAAAATACCCAGATGAATAAATTAATCACGCAACCCATATTTAAAATACAGAAATGCCATATAACACGAGAAATCACGTATAATAGAAAATGTCCAAATAACACAAGTCCCGTATAATTGCGAGGAGTCCTTATAATAAGAGACACCCGAGGGAGGGAGGTTAGTTATTAAATTTAATTCCCAAGGGGTCGTCGGATTTAAAAAAATAAATAAAAGTTGGGAACCTCTGGCCAAGACGATAACCCTCAACCTCCTTTCACTTTCTCAACACTCTCCTCACCCACCTCCCGCATACAATCTTGAGTTTCTAAGAAAAACACAGCACTCTCTATGTTCTGTCGGTTTAGCTATGTCAATATGTTAAATGTGCGATACATGACAAAGTCATCACAAGGCAGACGCGTGTGTTGCTTTCCTTAATAACCCCTAACTCGCCCTATCATGCGTGACCGTACTACACAGAGCCAGCTATTTATCTGGTCTCATCTGAGACTACGTCTGGAAATAAGAGTAAATAAAAACCGGTAACTGATAGCCTTGACAATCGCAAGTTAGGATATTCTGGCATAATTACCAGCATCATCTTTCTACATAGATCTGTCTCTTACTAATGTCGTGGCCTTTGATATATATATTTTTTGTTCTTTCTCTTTTTATCTGCCTCTCTTCCTCTATCTTTCCCAACTGTATCAGTTTTGTTGGTATTTATTTACATTTGTGATTGGAGTCACTCTACGTCTCTTCTTACCACTTTTAGTTATTTCAGTTTTTGTTTTTCTTCGTGATTTTCTTTATTATCATTATTTTTTTTCCTCGTTTCTTTTTCCTCTTCTTACTTCTTCTGTTTTCTTGTTATCTTCTGCAGTAATCAGAGACCTTTCACGTCATTTGCTCACAGCACAATCATTCAGCACTAGTCTCTTCTCTGAGATCCTTAATTCGTTCTTCCCAAATATGGTACGTCCAATGCCTATCCTGTTCATGGCTGCCCTCTGTGAAGGCCACTTTCAACTTGGCGTGCACACATCTGAATATTAATTATGCCATTTTTAGATCTTCCATAGGGCTGACAACCTCATCATGTGAAACAAACTGCTACAGAAACAACCCTTACAAGAGCAACTGAATGGTTGGTGCAGATTTCTAGCAATGAGACCACTTACAGCGGTTGCGCCATGCTCCATCAGAAGCGAAAAAGGGCATGAATTGGTATCTCTTTCTACATGTCGAAATATAACACTACGTTAATGGTACTATGTTAGTTTTTAATAATGGTGCAAATAAACATTTGCTTGTTCTAAACTATATCCTTAAATTTGCAAACACACGTAATACTTACTACACAAACAGGTAAGGGTAGTCCCATAGCCAGTGGCGTACAAAGGGGGGAACGAGGGGCGGTACGCCCCGGGTGACAGCCAGCAAAGGGTGCCAGCGGATACTATTATGACAATACTTACTGTTAAAAATATATACTTTCAAATCTGTATATGGGGAAGGGGGTGAAACAGGTAGGGTCCGTTCGGTGTGCCAAATATTTTAAGTACGCCTCAGCCCATAGCAGGTACTGCCGTACAGGAGTGAAGATCTAGAGGTGGGGGGGGGGGGGGGGACCAGTTCTCTTCCTCGCTGTCTTTTCCTAATCTAATTCAAGAGCAAAGTCAGGTATCCATTTACAGCTGGGTAGACTGGAGCGTGTCGATGCCGTTAATCGAACCAGGCATCTTTGCCGAGACAGGCTAGCGTTCTATCCACTCTGTCAATCGGACACTCACTTGCATATCTACATACGTAAATGCGATATCTGCCCCTGAGACTGAAGTGAACACTAGAAAATAATCGGATCCCGTGCCAAAGAAAATGACAGTCTATTGACATGAAAACTGAGAGGAAAATTCTAGGAATCTAGTGAACGCAAAGAATAACAAAGAAAGGGGAATCTCACAGCTATTGAGAGTTAAAAAAAAAACGGTATCCAACGAGTTACGTTACATTTAGAGGAAAACGAATGATCGCACCAGATTGATGGCTTAAATGGTATTTCAAGTTAACTATCGCGGAGCTGAGAGAAAGAACCAGGGTGAACAAGAGTTGTGGAAACGATGTTGAAAGTGGATATTACACACAACGAAGAAGTCATCGGTTCGCTGTCTTGATTTGGAATACTGACAACAGAAGGAAGATAAAAACACGAAAGACGCGGAAGAGAAATTCACATGAGCAGAAGGAAAACGAAGGAATTCCAGAAGCTGCTATGGACAAAAAGGCAGGGAGAGATCTGGTTGAAGGCATGTGATCCATAGGGATTGAAAGGTACAGAAGAAGTAGTAGTAGAAAAAATAAGAAGAAGAAGAAATAAGTGCTTTTTAAAATTAAACGCTACTTTTATTTAAGATAACGGTTATTATATATTTATATATTTATCGCGTTTCAAATTATTGACTCTCACAACTTCTTTGTTCCACTCATCGCAGAGAGTTGACACTTTGCTACATTTTAATCTGTGACGTTTTGACCTGCCGATTTTAAATAATAATTAAAACAATGTAAAATAAGGTGAAATAACGCCATTAAACTTGGAAGTTTTAAAATAAAAAAAATTATAAACTGCGAAAGTAGTGTTTCGTATTTCAGAGGCGGACGTCGGATGATGAATGGTGATGTGTCGAGTAGTTCATTGTGTTTCTTCAAACAACTAGGTCCTCGAGTCTTTTGTTTTAAACACAGTTCTATTAATGACTAACTTTATTGTCAGCTTTACGTTAGGTGTTAAAACTTATCAAAGTTTATTTTATTGAAGTATGAATGTCACTGACGGACGTGACAGGGGCTTCTGAAAAATTGATATTCATTTATGACCTAAGATAATAAAGCAAGTAAAGGGCGGGGGGGGGGGGCGGGGGGGGGGCGGGGGGGGGACGACGAGTTCTAGGAACTAGGAACCCCGTATGCTGTTGTTACTAAGTGCAATTAAAAAAAAAAAAACAAAGCAGAAAATAAATTATTCATGCTAATTATCATTAATCAGTAATTTTTCGTATGTTTCACAAATGGCCAATAAAAGTGGAACCTAAACCTTTTTTTTTTTCATTACTTGTTAAATTATTATTTTTTGCTATTGAATCATCGTGATAATAACAAGTGATGCTAGCTAGCGGTGGTTAGGAAACCTGCTGATAGCCTTGCAATTCAGTCCTTTTCTGTAATCCCCATAGTAAGAGAACGAACGAACTTTATTTTCAAAAGGTTAAGAATTAGGCGCGCAGGGTTGTCTAACATTCTGCTCTTCCACTCGCTCTCTCATCTTGCATGCTACACCCTTTCATTCCCACATGTACTTTAAGCATTAATTTAAAGGCAGGCAATATTATAAAGGTAATATAAAAGCATATTATTTACAGCATTCAATCATAATAAAAAATAAAGTATCTTTTTAAAAAAATGAAGTAATGGAAAAAAACCCAACAACAACAAAAGCTAACAAAAGAGAAATTATAATAATAAATAAATAAATTCAATACATCGATACGGTATATCAGACAGTAATTCGAAACATAATCAGATTAGAGTGGAATATAATCAGAATCACCCGTGTGTTACCGGGCCCGAGAGGGGAGCAAAGAATAGTAACACTGTACCCTACCATGCATGTCGTAAAAAAGCGACTAAGGAGGGTTGGGCATGGGGCTGTTTACCCCATCCCGTAAAAAACTTTTTACCAAAAAAACTTCAATAAACTCATGAAATATTTGAACTGTCTGCTATTGAATGAGTAGGGACTTGGTATGTGGAGGGACTTGGTATGTGGAGGATTGTACCAGAGAGGTGGAGGGAGAGAAAGACAGAAAAACACAGTAGAGGAGAACTGAAGACAGAAATGAAAGAGATCAAGCAGACGTGGAAATGGCTTGAGTGGATGGGACAGGGCAGGAGGACCTGGCATACATTTGTTAAAGGGCTAAGCTCCCTGGGGAGGTGAGGAGTTGTGAATGAATGATGTATCATCATGATTGTATATTATGATGTTTATGTTGAAACTGCTATCACTGTTACTGATGCTGTTATTGAATTATTATTATCTACAGAAGTAACGAAAAAATGCAAGTACCTGTACCTGTTTGAATTGCTCCTCAAAGGTCCAGTTATGTGACCTATTCTCGTCATTGGGGTCATCAGGAGAAGGTGAAAGTTGAAGGCTGCCCGTTGGTGAATGCGGCGTGGTCGAGGATGGAGGGTATCGTTCAACCGGAGAAGGTGGACTGGGAAAAGCACTGTGATTAGTCATAATTGGATGAAAAGGGTTTACTCCATCTAAACCTTTAAAGTCTCTACTTAATAGATGGCCTCCCAACGCCAAATGCGCGTGAGCTAGGGGATGACCGAGTTGGAATGAGGACAGGAAGTTAGCACTGTTATGTAAATGAGCTCTGAAGTCCTCGGAAATAAATTTATTCATGTCACCATTCATGTACCCAACATTTTTGTTCAATCCCCCACTGGTTCCACCATTGTTGGAACCATTGTTGTTAGTGCTACTGTTACGAGGACTACTTTTGTTCGAAACACTACTTTTGTTTTCAGCATCATTGCTACTGCTATTAATTCCACTGCTGTTGGCGGCTGTGGTGTTACTGCCACCATTAATGGTACTGCTAGTGGTTGTGATGCCGTTGGGCGTGGTAGATGATTTATTAGAACTGGGTCGGCTACCGCTACTTAAGTCTAGCTCTCGTTCAGATCTTTGTTGCATGCGTTCTTGTACCAGATGCAACTCCTTCTCTCTGGCTCGGAGCTGATTGTTGTGGAAAGCCAAGGCTTCCTCATGCTCTTTCAGCTCTCGCTCAATCTCCTCCCTCTCCTCGCGTTCTTGCTGCTTCAGCTTCTCGTACAAGGCTCGGTCTGCTGGATCTAGCTTGTCAGCATTTAGTTCCCCTATGACGTCCCCGCTGTCACTAAGCACATCAGACTCGGGTTCAGATTCCATGCCTTTGCAGTTGGTCTGTAGATAAAATAATGAATACTATGAAAGATTTACACGTTAGAAAACAGTGAAATAATGAATACTATGAAAGATTTACACGTTAGAAAACAGTGAAATAATGAAAACCAGTTGATAGTATTTTATGGTTCTTGGTCTGCCCCAAGACATGATAAATAGAGGTAGACAACAACAACAAAGCCACACACACACAAACACACACACACACACACACACGCACGCACGCACGCACGCACGCACACACACACACACACACACACACGTGAATTGGAGACCGGCTTAAAATAGACAAACCAAGAAATGGAAAGACCTTGAGCGAACAACAAGGTTTGGCGCCACTTTCTGGATGACCTGTGCTCCAGAGGAACATAAAGGATGTGCGTTGAAAGTAATATTACTTTATTAAACCGTGAAATAATGAATATCGTGAAAGTTACGTAATAATTAATGTTGTGAAAGCAACAATACACGACTAAATCATGAAGTAAGAAATGCAGCAAAAGACATACAATGAACAGTTTGATTGCAATAATAGCCCCTTCAGTCATAACTGACTATGGGAATGCGCCCCTGGGGTGACAGCCCTCAGCTGCTTATTTTCCTAGTGTTACTTTCGACGTTTTCTCCTCTCTTCTGCTTACCGGGAGAGTTTCTTTTCACCAAATCTGGCGCCGTAGAGAGCATCGCCACTTGGCGCGATCGGCAGCTTCATCCCCCAACGTTGCTGGATTTATGTCCAGTTCCCTCATGCATCTCTTGCACAAATCTTTAAACCTCAGCTGCGATCACCCAACTGTTCTTTTGCCATCTGCCAGTTGTCCGTAGAAGATGTCTTTCGGGATGAGACCATTTTCCACGCGGCGGACTTCGCCAAACCAGCGTTGTCTGCGCTATCTAAGCAGTGTATACATGCTCTGAAGGCCAGCACGTGAAAGCACCCCAACATTTGTCACTTTGTCCTTCCGCGAACTACCAACATTCATTGCTTGCTGTACTAGTTAACTAAGTTATGAATATTATGAAAGTATTATTACCGTGGAGTTCTCGGTGGTCTCTGAAGAGATAAAGAAAGAATAAGCCTACTACACCATCATGCATGTCGTACAAGGCTACCAATATGGGACTGGCAAACTCATCATGTAAACAAATTGCCACAAAACCACCGCTGCAAGATCATGTGACTGCTTGGTGCAGGCCTCCTGCAAGTTATTATTATTATTATGATTATTAACATTACTAGTGTAAAAGCCCGTCATTAGACGGGAATTAAATTCACAAGCATCAATACCTAACGGCAACGAAAGTATTAAAAAAAAACCACTGTGCATCACCACAGTACACGAACTACGTAGCAGCAGCGAGGATTCCAATGTGTGTATACGGAATCACACATTCTATAAATAAATTGTTGTGCACACCTTCATTTGCGCATTCTTCTTTGGTAAGTGTTACTATTTTCGGGAGAGTACATATAAGGGAAACAATACAATTAATGTCTAACTTTCAACCAAAGTTGCTTCCCTTAGCGTTATGTACTGACAGAAAAAGCTGGAATTTTATATATAGGATATTATGTACTGTTTATAAATTCGCCGTGTGTAGCTCTCCGGGGGTCTCTGGAGAGACACAGAAAGAATAGCACTAATGTAACCTTGCGAATGTTGTTCAAGTCGACTAATATGAGGTTGTGTATGAGATTGGCAACCTCATCATGTAAAAGAAATTGTCACAAATACTACCACTGCGTGAGCTTGTGCATGCTGGGTGCAGGCTTTCTGCACGGCTACTAGCTACAGTTGTGGCTGCATTCTCAGAAACGAGAGCAAAGGAAAATTATGCTGCTTCTGCCGATGATGAGGATGAAGATTGTGGTAAAATGCACTGTTTTAACCCTCCAGCTCAAATTATAATGATAATACTGTATTTGAATTTTTGTTCCAATACGCCAATATAGATTCTCTACACATCCCGCCACCATTGCTCTACCCTGCTCATATTTCTCAAAAGTCCAATTCTAGTGACGTAAAGTTACCGTTTATAACCCGCTACTATAAAAATTTGAAAATTGTCAAGTACGATAAAATCTAATGCAAAATATTGGACACTACGTGAATTTTTTTTAACTAACGTATTCTAAGAATCTATTATTAGTTACAACATGCGACAGTTGTCGTTAGAACGTCGCATTTTCAAAAAAAGCCAGTGAGCGGCTTGCGATTTGAAACTATTAACGCCACGCGATGGTACCCATCCCTATTACCAAAGGCTTTTTCGTTACTCCGTACTAATTTTTAAATATAACATAAAACCGTTTTGGCAGTCGGCCAACACGTGTTTCGTCTTCAAAAAAAGACGGGAGATAGAGAAAGAAGGGGTCGGGGGGGGGGGGGGTTAGTATGGGAAAAGTCTAAACCCACTTGAGTATTGTCAAACTAACGAACACATGAGTGCAGGGGAGAGAAAAGGGGCAAACGAAAGCCAGAAAACGTAGATAATGTATTGCATTCTATGGAAGGATGAATAAAAAGGAAAGGACAGAATGGAATTAAAAACGATAATGTTGTTTATTCAATACTAAACTATTTCCTATGAAAACGTATCTAGACTTAGAGAAAAAGTATTTTGTTCAGAATAACTAAAGAGAAAAGTACAAAGATGAAAACTTAGATAAAGACATAGACGAAAATATACTGGCTAGATAAAGGACATTAGCCTGATTAATAATCACTTGTCATCTTTTAAATCGCTTAAAAAGTGACTGAGTTATCGCATAAAATAAAAAAGTTGACAACAGATAGACGGACACACTGATATCCCAGCTCAATTTAAAAGTTACATTTTTCTAGTCGCGTTGGTTGGAAACAAGTCAAATTGGCTTGCCTCATTTTGATACTACTAGTGAGGGAGGGAGAGGTAGCTTTGAAGTTTTGCCAGCCTAAAGCGACACATAGTCTAAATAGTAATATTAGAATCAGACTGACGAACTTATTGATAAACGTACAAAAATGTTTGGGATTTTCAAAACAGAGTCATATCGGCGTAGTTTAAACTGATTGGCTAATGTTAGTATAGACGTAGAGGGAATAAAACTAACGCTTCTGCTGTGCAGTGTGCCACTTGACAAAGATTTCCTACAAGCAAGGTTCAAAGCAGAGCAATTAATGACCAAATTGCCTTTGCGTCTGAAGCAGCAGCTATCTAAAAGTGACCCATTAATAACCTGTTAACCTTTAACAAATTGTGTGTTTATTTCATTGATTGCGGTAAGATGAATAACTTTTTTAATATACATTATTAGATGTAAAGGCCAACCCAGATAGGGCGCCATAACATTGTGTGTGTACGACATATGCCTTTGTGGAAGATTGCGACATACTAGGAGCACAGGCATGTCTAAGCAGACTTAGGAAGCAAATTAAAATAAACTTGAGTTGAATAATATCACGCATTATATGGATTTTAAGACCAGACAGTCACTGGCAGGCCTATTGGTATATTAACTCTGGAGAAAAAGAAAAGATTGTATTTCAGCTGAAGATGAAGTATAGAGACAGGGGCGTTGAGACTATGTGGAAAAGAAGATACCCACTGTTTATGAAGAAGTCACAGTAAAGTTAAAGACTGTAGCTAATTTGGTTAGCTATTTTATCTGATCACAATACATGTTTAATGATGTTAAATTGGTAGTGGTGGAGATAATTAACTAGAGACTTAGGGAGGCTTGTTCCTCTTGTTTCAGGGTTACATCACCCAGTATCAAGTTGGTCAGAAGCCGGAGCTGCAGAATTTGAGGCAACCTACCGGTTGTTTCTATATCGAATCCTAAGAGAATTAGCAGTCTCCAGTATACACTGCAGTGAAGCAGTGTGTAGCTTTTCTCGAGCAAGTCATCCAGTGTCTACAAGAATTCACAGATAAGCAAAAATTTTGCGGGCTTATATGCAAACTCAAATGTGTTTAATCTCCACCCTATTCAGAAACAGTTTGTGATATGATGCGAAAACCAGTTTTTCTCAATATTGACTCTTCATAGAACAGTATAACAGGGAATAAACGTTTATAAACATTAACATATTAAGATATATTGGACAGATTTAAACCCAGTCTTGTTTTATTCGATTTTAGTGAGTTAAAATTGTATTTGTTTAACGCAATTATCACTACATTTATCATTACCCTAGACACCAAGCCATATAAATAACATCACAAACACTAGATACCCAAAATTAATCGCAGAGTGAGATCGTAGGGTGGTAGCAGTCAGGTACCCTGAGAACATCTTCATCAACTATTAGACTCAGGGACTTGCATAGCTGACCTCACTCTGTAGACACATACTGACTACTTCTCTTTAACATCAAAACCCACCACAAAGATAATGATGTTTATCAATTCAGTTGCTGAATCTTTTTTCATGAAATATTTTTAAATTGCGAAGTACATTCAGTCTTTCTGCTTCTTTATTAACACTGTAAAGTTGTGTTTGGTGTTATGTACTAATTCCGCTCTTTCTCGTCTCAAAACTTGCCTACAAAACGCAGACCACTTCCTTTTGTTGTGCTTAAAACTTCCTTTGCACATTGACTTCTTTCAGGATACCCTCAGCAGTCTTTTAAGCTGTCCGTGGATTTTCTTAACACTCGTCTGTAAAAATCACGTCTCAATAGCCTGAAACTATCTGGGTATTTCTTTACAGACTTTCTATACTTAATTATATTCCCAGGTCCATAGGTCTTTTATATCTGCACAAGCGTCCTCATATAACCAACTAGGCTGAATGGGACGCGCCTCACTAAAACGATACTTTTCTTCTTATGACAGTATTTGTTCCATATGATGCATGCCGCTGCACCAGATGCTGTTATTGCTAGGGCTAAAACTAAGACAGGACCCTTGCCGCTGCATCAGATGCTGTTATTGCTAGGGCTAACACTAAGACGGAACCCTTGCCGCTGCACCAGATGCTGTTATTGCTAGGGCTAAAACTAAGACGGAACCCGTGCCGCTGCACCAGATGCTGTCATTGCTAGGGCTAAAACTAAGACGGAACCCTTGCATTGGATCTTTGTAGTCAAACTTATCATGACTTCTGGTCAATCCACCATGAAAAAATTTAAAGACATGTGAGCTCTTTTAATTGTTGTCCAATTCAGTGCACTGTCTGCTTTTCCCATATTTTTTACGAAAAGAAGGTGGGATTGTTTTCATTGTTCTTTACAGAACATTTCATTTAGACAACTAGTAATATGAGGATGTCCTTCTTCTTCTGCGTTCGTCCTAAAAAGGACGTTTGTTACGTTGTGTCGCCGAGGACAGCAAAGCTGCGATATCTGTGCCTTTCGGTCCGACACATCCGTTTTCAGCATGGCAATTTTGGCACCGGGTTAGCCTTCCCTCTTCGATCCCTACTATCTCAGCCAGACTGCAGTGATGCAGCCTGTTTCCAGGACCACCACTTGGAGGTGGAGTGGGGTCTTGGTCAGCTCTGGTTCGCTGACCCTGACGGAAGCAGTCAAGCTTTGTGTCGCTTACTGCATTCCTCACTTTTGATGCGTCTTCGGTCCCATATATGAGGATGTGAAAAGGATTATATTAACATGAAAGAGAATCTTAGTTTTGTTTTAGTCAACCATGTCTTGTTTTAAATTTTTTATTCAAGATTTATCGTTCATTAATTGTTTTTATTTTTTTACATTTTTTGTATGTGAGCACTTACTCAGCTGCATGTGCCTGTAAACCGCTCATTTCTGAGCACAGCTTGCCAGATATTTTCTGAATCCTTAAACTGAAGGCATGTGAGGTCTACAGTCTGTTTTGGCCAAACTCATTTTTCCCCCCCGCCCAACGTTCTGTTCCACAGATCAACACAGCTTGGAAAGCATTTGCCGATTTGAATTATTACACTCTTATTTACATTCTTTCTTTCTTCTTCTACTTTCTATCTCAGAGCTCCCTAATTTTCTTTTACCTTGTACGTGATTAGGTCTGTGTGTATGTGTGTGTGTGTGTGTATGTGTGTGTGCGTGCGCGCGCGCGTGTGTGTGTGTGTGGACAGTGAAATGTGTTTTGCAAGAATTGTTAAATTAGTAATTATTCCTGAGAAAAACTGACCCGCGAAATAAAAAAAAATATATAATAAAGAAAAGGGAGAGGGGCGCGAGGAATAGTTTATCAATTAGAAATACAGACAAACCCAGATTTTTAAAATCAATTAAGATGTTTGCGAGAGGAAAAAAAGGGGATAAAATTGCATTTATTTATCGCAAATTCTTTATTTTTTTTTTTTTAAGAAACGTTTTTCTGAAATCAAGCGATGCAAAATGTTAATCAAGAGATGAAAAATTCTTGAACCTGCAGCAGGCAGAAGTTCCATGTTTCTGCTTTCGTCTGGCTGTATGTATGTCTATATGTATGCAAGTATGTATGCAAGTATGTATGTGGTAACAGCCCTCATTAACGCTGTATGAATTTATGTAAATTTACTTTATGTAAATTATAATGATTCTCCTATATGTCATGTTGTATTTTATTATATCATGTCAGTACATATCAATGTATTTTCTGGAGAATAAAGATTCTAATATGTATGTATGTATGTATGTATGTATGTATGTATGTATGTATGTATGTATGTATGTATGTATGTATGTATGTATGTATGTATGTATGTATGTATGTATGTATGTATGTATGTATGTATGTATGTATGTATGTATGTATGTATGTATGTATGTATGTATGTATGTATGTATGTATGTATGTATGTATGTATGTATGTGGTAACTGCCTTCATTAACGCTGTATGAGTTCGCAGTGTGTTCGGCTCAAGTTCAGGATTATGTTGCTGAATATTTTAAAGGTGATAACATCAAGTTTGATTTTCATGTGAGTAATTCAACGGATTATGAACGTTCGCCGATTGTTTCCTGAGCGGGGGTTTAGCACACTTGCGGACTCTAAATGATTCTCCTATATGCCATGTTGTATTTCATCATATCATGTCAGTACATATCAATGTATTTTCTGGAGAATAAAGATTCTGATATGTATGTATGTATGTATGTATGTATGTATGTATGTGTGTATGTATGTGTGTATGTATGTATGTATGTATGTATGTATGTATGTATGTATGTATGTATGTATGTATGTATGTATGTATGTATGTATGTATGTATGTATGTATGTATGTATGTATGTATGTATGTATGTATGTATGTATGTATGTGTGTGTGTATGTATGTGTGTGTATGTGTGTGTGTGTATGTATGTATGTATGTATGTGTGTGTGTATGTATGTATGTATGTATGTATGTATGTATGTATGTATGTATGTATGTATGTATGTATGTATGTGTGTGTATGTATGTATGTATGTATGTATGTATGTATGTATGTATGTATGTATGTATGTATGTATGTATGTATGTATGTATGTATGTATGTATGTATGTATGTATGTATGTATGTATGTATGTATGTATGTATGTATGTGTGTATGTATGTATGTATGTCGAAGCAAAGTTTCCGGGTTGGAAATCTGGTATTGTCATGCTCCATTCTACCCAGCTGTAAATGGATATCAGAATCTAATCGTGTTAGGGAAGGCAGTAGTAACGAGGAAGGGAACCTATCACCCCTCTTCATAAAGCTGAGACCTGGTATAGTGAAGTCTCACTAATTAACTTGAGTTCACTACAACTGGTGTTCGCTGAACACTGCGGAAGTACGGGCAGTGTTGGCATAGCTGGCAAGTCCTTTTTAGGGCAAGTCATTTTCAGGGCTTCATCATGCTAATTGATGGATAATGTTAGTCCTTTTCAGAGTATCTACCAACGCTGGCCGAGCTAGCAGTCCTTTTCATGGCTACTTCCCGCTAGCTGATAGATGCTAGTAGTCCTTTTCAGGGCTTAGATTTTATCAACATATCGCTTTAATTAACAGAGTTCAATTATTTTTGAATGGCAAATTGCGCTCTGATATAACCAAATGACTTAGTACGTGAAAGGTACGTGTCTCGCCACAAGAAGGCAAAATCCGTTAACAAGCAAAAAAAAAAATGAAGTCTCTAACAGTTCACTTCCCTATGTCAGTATCTGCTAATGGCGCTATCTTTATATGGAAGCAGTATAATGATAGTGCACTGCCAATCAACAATAAGAAACTCCAGTAATTGTTATGGCTAAACCACGCGCTTCCATCGTAAACCTTTGAATAAATTAAAGAAAGGTAAAGTTAGTCTGTCAGTCATTTACATGTGGTAAAAAAACAATGAACATGATGTTGTGCACGTGGCTGGCAACTTCATAGTGTAAAACAAATTGTGAAACCATAGCTGCATGAGAGCGTAAATGCTTCCGTGCTGGCTTTCTGTATGGAGACCAGCTGTAGTGGTTGTTCCACGAGGAACAAATGGGAAATGAAAGAATGTTGAACTCATTTCTTATTCCACTGCTTCTTTACCCATCCACCACCTCCACATAATTTCTGGCCTCGTAGTCACATTTCTGCCGTCCTCCATCTATTGTGAGGCCTGAGAGAGAGAGAGAGAGAGAGAGAGAGAGAGAGAGAGAGAGAGAGAGCTGTAGAAAACAAGGAACTCTTGGAAGGAGCATGGGCATTCCAGAAACGAAAGTAGATGGTGGAGAAATAGCAAACAATAGAAACAGGCGGTACAAGAGAGAGAGAGAGAGAGAGAGAGAGAGAGAGAGAGAGAGAGAGAGAGAGAGAGAGAGAGAGAGAGAGAGAGCTGTAGAAAACAAGGGACTCTTGGAAGGAGCATGGGCATTCCAGAAACGAAAGTAGATGGTGGAGAAATAGCAAACAATAGAAACAGGCGGTACAAGAGCGAGAGAGAGAGAGAGAGAGAGAGAGAGAGAGAGAGAGAGAGAGAGAGAGAGAGAGAGAGAGAGAGAGCTGTAGAAAACAAGGGACTCTTGGAAGGAGCATGGGCATTCCAGAAACGAAAGTAGATGGTGGAGAAATAGCAAACAATAGAAACAGGCGGTACAAGAGCGAGAGAGAGAGAGAGAGAGAGAGAGAGAGAGAGAGAGAGAGAGAGAGAGAGAGAGAGAGAGAGAGAGAGAGAGAGAGAGAAGGGGGAACAGACGGACAGACAGAGAAACGTGAATGAGAATTAGTGGTATAAACACGAGGTAGACTTGGGGGAAAAATAAAATGTTTACATTCTTGAGCGAGGTTGGGAAGTTATAAGAATGAAAGAATACAGACATTAGAGTGAGACAAGGAATAGCGGAGAATACTGTAAAATTCTAAAGGTATGAAACAAGTACATGTATCTGCAAAGAGAAACTTAGGACAGATGGCTGAAATGAAAGGATATGAAATATTACATACAGAGCTGGACTGAGATAATATACATTATATACAGACAACCAGGCAGGCTGGTGGGCAGGTAGACAGACAGGCACATATACAGACAATCAAGATAGATAGATAGATAGATAGATAGATAGATAGATAGATAGATAGATAGATAGATAGATAGATAGATAGATAGATAGATAGATAGATAGATAGATAGATAGATAGATAGATAGATAGATAGATAGATAGATTTTATCCTGGCCTGGCATGCCTCCAGAGGGTCCTACATCTGGTTTTAAGTTAGCACTTGGGGATTGGTGGGGTGGCATACTGTGCATTCCCCGTCATCCGTGGGAGGGGGGGCCTCTCCAATTATGCAGAGCTTACATAAGGCTGTGCTCTGGTTCTGGGCTCTCCCAAGGAATCACCACGTCCTGCACAGAGCCACTTCCCAGTACTCATTACCTGCCATCTTTCCATTGTAGAATCCTCTTGCATGCGGCCATCCAGTCAAGAGCCAGTATTAAGTCTGATGCTCATGTGATTCCACTAAGCTAAGTGTGCAATGCTGGGTTCTCAGCATGCTGCATCACAGGGGGAATTGTGATGCTGGGCCAATTTGATGCCGCTTTAGGGTCCTTGGTAGGCTACTAGACTGACCCTGGGATTCGCCTGAGAGCATGGGCGAAATCCTACGCATCTCCTTGGCTGTAAATGCTAGCGTGGCTGTGGGTTTCCTGCATACATCAGAAAGGAGCTAGATATGCATTGTTTTAGCACTTGGGGGGGGGGGCGGGGTAAGAGGGGTGTCTCTGCATCTCTCTGAGATATGTAGCCAAGGTAGGGTTCACATTGCTCAACCCCCGCTACCAAGTCGCCTGCTGGTTATGCCGAGTTCTCTTGGGCTCAAGGCATGTGACCAAAAGTTCAAGCCGAAAGGATCGTCACGTCCTGAGAACTTGTGCCTTTACTATGGGTTCCATTCATCAGACAGCAGCGTCTACTAGTTCCCATTCCCCCAAGTCTGTTCAGTATAGCTCTGGCTCCCTTCTTACTACGGACGGGTATGTATGGTGTTAGTGCACCAGGTTTATTATCGAGGTTTGCTCCTCTAGATCCGTTGTGTTCAGCCTGGGGATTCACATCCCAGTGACCAGGGCCACCCCGCGGAAGGTGTGGCTCTTCACCACGCGCAACGATCTTTGGGTTTGAGAGGTTTTGCTAGACCAAGAGGCTGACACCACAGAGGATGCTCCTTTCATGAAAAATAGTTCACTAGGCCTAGGGTAAAGCAAGAGGAGGATCCATATGGAGGAAACCCCACTACCCACAACACCGACACATCATACCCCTGTCTGTGATACAGACTTGACCCCATAGATAGATAGATAGATAGATAGATAGATAGATAGATAGATAGATAGATAGATAGATAGATAGATAGATAGATAGATAGATAGATAGATAGATAGATAGATAGATAGATAGATAGATAGATAGATAGATAGATAGATAGATAGATAGATTTTCTAAAAGTACATTCTAGAAATAAACACGCATCAAACAATGAGATAACAAGAATTATGGCGGTAAGGAAGACACCACACAGTTGATACATGGAACATACATCAGATACCGCATAATCCTCCCACTCTTGCTTTAAGGAACATTAGAGCCACGGTGCAGGGTAACAGATAGCTCATAGAATACATGATGCATGCAAAGTAAAGGTATTAATAATCTCTTGGATTATCTGACGTGCCAACTAATGTTACTGAATTTCTCCGCAGTGCTCAACAAAAATCAGGACAAGGAGTCGATGTATCATTATAGTTTTCTTAATGTCTAAGCAGAAAGTTTTATTAATTAATTTATTAATTTATTTTATGTTCCTAATATGATTTCGACCTGAGGCGTTCAAAACAGGACATCATCTGGATAAACGGCCAAGTAGTAATATAGCAATAAATCATTCAACGCCCTTTAGCTCCACAAGTAACATATATATATGTGTTCAACAAACACATGCCAAGTCCTTCTTTCACGTGCAATCAGCTCAATTTATTTCCACGTCTACCTTATCATTTTCACTTATGTCTCCAGTTCTCTTAATCATAAGAGATTTTCCTAGACGAAGAAAGGTTAGTCGGCAACCCAGATCCCTTTCTCTGCGTGGCTTCATGAGCCCCCATTTCCAGAGGACCTTTTTCTGTCTTGGACGGCTGAACTGGCTTACATTCTGTATTTGACCTGTTCATATTAATTGTTGAAGTACAGTGTTACTATTCTAGGCTCCCTTTCCAGACCCTGTTAACACACGGGTGACGTAATAATATAGCTTGGCTGAAAATGATGCTGACTTAAACAAGGAGCAACGCACAAAATGAAAAACTGCTTCTCCCCATGTCGCCTAACCGCATATGTAAGAATGAAAAACGAGTACTATTCACTTGCTACCCTTTAGTTCCTCAAGGAGCATAGGGGTTTAACGAATTCATGCCGAGTCCTCTTGTTGTCTAGATCTTTTCACGTCTACAGTACCCATTTTGTTTTGCCTCCAGCTCTCTTCCCCAACTGTTTTTCCCCTCTTTACTCTTAGGGTTCCACAACAAAGGCAGCTTTGCAATGCTATAACAGGCTTCTTCACCATGTGTCCTATCTACTGCCAGCGTCTTCTTCTCATCTCTTGTTCCTTTAGCACCTTATCTGGTTCTTATCATCAGTTCCACATTGGTCATCTTGTCAAACCATTTCAATCTGTCTATTTTACACAAGCAACCATTTATGCAAGTCTGTAATTTCATAGTTGTCGTCTTTGCTGTTCTCCATGTTTCAGAGCCATTCAGTATGACTGTCTTGATAGCTGAGTTGAAGAGTCTGATTTTTCTGCTGGACTTTATTTCTTTTGATGTCCATACATTTTCCAACCCAATGAAAGCTCATCATGGCTTTTGTAATCTTATTTTGACATCAAGGTCTGGTCCTTCGACTTTGTCTGTATTCCTGCCACGATATATGTTTGATTTCTACATCTTGATTGTATGTTTCTTCCAATACTGCAAGAAATATCATTATCAAAATTGGTTATGTTTTGATGTAATGACTTGTACTCTGGATGTGAGATAGCTGACCGGTAGAGATAAATTAAAGCGGAAAAGAAAATATTATGGTCATTTAAAAAAAACAAAACTATATATATATATAGGCAGACACTGTCATTTAACACATTAAGTAAATTGAATTCAGGATGACAGAATTTCAAAGACGTGTCTAATTAACAACCATTCATAAAGAACAACTAGTGCACAAGACTGAGATAAGTGAAAATGTTCGTTACTGCCTGAAGGTGGTAGTATGACAGTTCTTATTCAGTGCGTATATGTATTATTGCATATGCCACGAGGGAGATCGGGACTTTTACCTTACCGAAGAGCCAAGTGCGACAGACTTTGCAAATCGGTAATGTATACTTATATTGCCACGTTCAAAAGCGTATCTGCAGATTATGCCTGAAACATTACGAAAATGGAAAGATATATTTTTTTCTAAATTAACTGTATCTAAATAATTTTTTTTAAACACATACCAATTAGTACTTACTAAACAATCTTCATTGACTATACAGAGAATTAGGTCGATAATCACAAACTTCCATTTATCTGGTCTTAATGTCTTATTTACTTAGTCGTTCCCCTTCTACCGTGAGATTTAGAGGTTTGGAAGAGAGAGCGCCAGACTATCCTATCGGCTGTCTTCTTCCTGGCCTGGTTCCATTCTAGTCCTTGGTCCTTTAAAGATTGTCTAATGTTGTCCTCCCAGTGGACTCTGGGTCGTCCTGTGGGTCTGAATCCCTGGCTTTTTGTTTCCCATGCTTGTCGCGGTAGCCGATCTTTTCCCATTCTGCAGACATGGCCAAACCATCTTAGTTGGGACTGTTCTACTTGGGTCTGAAGGGGGTGGGATTTTAGGCCTTGACGTATCGTCTGGTTGCAGACCATATCTTTTCTTGTTACTTCAACCACCTTCCTCAGATACCTTAATGCTTTCAGGAAATAAAATATTCAGTTTATGAAAAACCAGAAGCTTGTTTTATCAGTCTCTGCTATTTTCGATCCTTGTGCCCCAAGCATCAAAACAGACACTGTACATGTTTAAAAAAAATAATAATAATTTTCTTCTTTTTTTATGTAGCACTTTACTTTATATGCACCGCTCTCCAAAGTTCACTGTTATGAATTGTTTTGCTGAGAACGTGGTTTTATTCTAGGCTTCCTAATATCGGAATCCACACGGTTTGTGAGTAATATTGAATAGTTTCTTTAATGTCTCACAATTACCAGACGTTTGTCCCTATTGACGACAAATATTACATTCTCAAATCTCCATTTGTTTGTTTGTTTGTTGAAGAACATTATAATATAATTAACAATTATTTCGCTGCGAATATTCTAGAGCATAGTTTCTTAACCTGTAGTCCATAGATCCCTTGGGGATCAGTGAATAGATTTTAATGGATCCGTGTACATAACCTAATATTTAAAATATAAAATTTTTTGTTCTGTTTTAATGTACATTTTGTTTCTTCCTAGAAAGGGTTGGTAGCCTTCACTGGACAATCAAAGGGATCCATTGCATTCATCGGACGGCCAAATGGGCCCATAGCATTCATCGGACAGTTAAATGGGTTTTTAGTCTTTATCGGACAGTCAAAAGGGTCTATAGCATTTATCGGACAGTCAAAAGGGTCTATAGCATTCAACAGACAGTCAAAGGAGTCCATAGCATTCATCGGACAGTCAAAGAGTTCATGCTATTTATCAGACAGTCATAGGGATACGTAGCATTCATCAGACAGTCAAAGGGTCCACGGCAAAGGTTAAGAAACGTCGATCTAGAGTAACCTTCCTCACGTAGTCGTCAATCTTTTGTTGTTGTTGATGTTGTTAAGATTTACAACTGTTTTCTGATAGTAATCACCATGGATATTATAATGCAATTATAAAACCAACATTCAGCATATTTCTGAGCACTGAGACAAGCACGGAATATTTATGAATAGTAGTTATACCTATTCAAATACATAATCAAATTGCTGAAAAACATGCAGCGGTAATTTTCACTCACATTGGGAAGAAAAAAAAAAGCTCCTTTGAGTAAATGCTGTGAAATGACAGTGCTGAATTAATCTGGCATAGTTAGTACTGTATTTCATATTTTGGTGCAAATCATTTACAGGTTGAAATTGACAAGGGTTTAAAACTACGCAATATAAAACTGGAGATACATTCATTGTTGCAGCAATAGAAATGACACACAGATATCAATGTTTCCCAAATAATCCGTCGTACATTTACAGTCCTTACAGATGTGGGTAGGATCTATTTGTAAAACTGAATGAGTAATGCCAAATTAAAAAATTGATCAAGAAGGAGAATTATTTCTTAGCAAAGTAAAGAGAATGGCGTCTCAGTGAAAAAAATAGAATGGGTTCCCAGCGAAATAAGAAGAATGTCTTCTCAGTGAAATAAGAAAGAGAATTGGTTCCCAGTGAAATAAGAAAGAGAATAGGTTCCCAGTGAAATAAGAAAGAGAATGGGTTCTCAGTGAAATAAGAAAGAGATTGGGTTCCCAGTGAAATAAGAAAGAGAATGGGTTCTCAGTGAAATAAGAAGGAGAATGGGTTCTCAGTGAAATAAGAGGGAGAATGGGTTCTCAGTTAAATAAGAAGGAGAATGGGTTCCCAGTGAAATAAGAAGTAGTACTTCTCAGTAAAATAAGAAGGAGAATGGCTTCTCAGTCAAATACGAATGAGAATGAATACTTAGTGAAGCCAGAAATAATAGTTCTTCTCAGTGAAATTATTTGGCCCTTACTGAACTTGGCCCAGAGAACTGCAGGAAGAGAACATAGATTTACGCACAATTATACACAGAAAGGGGGGAGGATGGAATGCCGAAAAATGAATGTTGTTAAAAAGTACCTCAGGGATTCGAAATAATTAATTGCAAACGTAGACCTTTTACATATATGGCTAGCTTTAAAGAAATTGTAGATTTATTAAATTTAGTCAGAAGAGAAATAAAGAAACTGAGATCTTATGAACTTGGTCACTGTGTGGAAACATATAAAAAACATACAACTGAAAAATACATGTAGACTTCAAACAAGTTTAAATATGCCGACTAACCAGCTAAGAAACAATTTTAATATGTTTACATTCCTATAGAAAGATAATTAAAGTTAATTTAGAATTAAGCAAAAACAAACACACAACAACAACTAGGCCTAATAATAATAATAACGCCACTGCAACAACTACCTCCACCATCACTATAACTACTATCAGTGTAGAAAAGTTAACAATAAATAAATAAATATGGCAACAAACCATTCGACAAACTTCAGCGCAGGGCACTCTTCAATGCTGGGTGAAATCAGTCAAGGCCGAAAAGAAGTCAAATTAATAAACCCCTATTGCGAGCTTTACAATTTTTTAAAAATAGGTTATCAACGACTGCTATTCTGTGATTGCATTAATACACTACTTAAAACAAATAAGGAAATATCCACGCGGAAAACAGGACTTTCTTTTCGAAGTCCTGCGTTTCGTTCCAACCTCAGCCAAAACAAAACACAGTAGCAGTACTCAAACCAAACGCAATATTTTACTCACAATCTGATCCATCGCGACTCTAATCCGACCAACTGCTGTGCGTCTTTTAGCACAATAGAGGCGGTGCTTGCGAGGGACAGATACACCCGCCGATCTTGTTGCAGTCGTTATCAAACAATGTTATCCCCGCCGAGAGCCCATGATTCGATGAAATTAATTTATGCTGTGATGTCGTCACGAGGTTTGAGCAGGTCTTTCCCTTCCAATCCGCGATGGGCGCCTGACCTATTTACATACAGAAAAGAGGGACAACCATTAGAATTAAAGCTGTTTGATATCATAATAATAAAAAAAAGTATTAGGATTATTTTAGTGACATTTAAATAATAACTTGATAAACAATGTAATTCCCCTCCCCCACTGATAATATTGAAACTGAGTTGTTTAATTAATTAATTTATCATTTTAATTTAGAAAAGATTCGAAACTTGAACTGCAATACGGAAGTCAATGTCTAAAATGGCGACGTACATGGGGGAAAATATTGTGTTTCAAAAGTTGGTAAAAGAAAAAAACGTGGCAAAGTTAGTTGGAAAATTTGAGGTTAGGATGGCTGTTAATTGATCTTGGTAGAAATCTTAGCCGGTAATTTCCTAAGACTCGTAGCTGAATGCTCAGCAGTGAATATGTATATAATATTTGTAGTTTCGTACCATTTAGAGTTAGGGTTAACCCTAATACTAACCTTAACTCAAAATGGTACGAAATTTACACATATTCACTGCTGAGCGTTCAGCCACGAGTATTAGGAATTTCTTAGTCTACTGCACCCAGTTTTTAATTGCAATTTAGGACAGGGTGTCCAGATTTTGAAACGTAAACAAAGGACACATTAGACATTAAGACAGACGTTTTATTTTTGTTTCATGAAAGACTATATGCAGCCTGACATAGGCAGTTACGTCTCTCCAAAGCCTTAATTAAGCCCCTACTCACTAGTGCTGTTGTCTGGTTATATATTATTTGGTGCTGTTACGTATAGACGACACTGTACATCAGTGGTTCCCAAACTTTGCGCCTCGAAGCAGTGTTGCCAACTCTGAAAATTATTTGTATCTGTGTGGTGTTCGGAAAGTAGCTAGACTGACTTTACAAGTAGCTAGACTTTTCAATACATAAGAATCGCTCATATTTGAAAAATACACACGTTAGAAGAGGCCATAACGGTATTTTACTTAAGTGTTCTCCCTGCTTCCCCTACACTCAGCACAGACACGCAGTCGTTACAGTGCTAACTGCAACAAGTAAAGGAACAAAATAAGTTTCAGGGATCCACTTTTATTGGTTACCATATGCACTAAAAAAATAATAGCAGAAGCAGAAAATTTCCATACATTCAGTTGCATAGAATAAAAGTGTATGTCCAATTATCATTAATCAGTAACTCTTCATATCTTTCACACACAAAATATCAGTTGAATTGTATTCAGGAACTGTGTCACATAAAGCACAGCAGATACCAAAGTGGACTAGTCACTAGGTGATGAATTACAATGAACTGCTCATGACCAGTTTAACACTTTTAATAATACATCATATCGGAGGCAGCACATATTTACATGTTCATCATCACTACCGTTTAGCTTCCCATGGAGCATAGACCTTCAACAAATGCTTTCCAAGACCTCCTGTCATGTGCAGTATGCTCAAGGTCATTCTGTGTCTTCTTTATTACTTTCATTTCTGGTCTGTTGCTTATATTAATAAAGGCGCTTGTCCAAATATAAAAGACTTTGTGGTTTGATATCATCCCATTTTCTCGTTGAGTATCATCTTATTGAACTGAAATATTCAGATCTTGGCATCCAACATTGACTATAATGGATGTTTTAACATTTGTCTCTTACCTTGATGGAATGCTATGCCTTGTTATACTTTTTTCTGTCCACTTCTTGTGTTTCATTTCCATTTACTTAGCTAACCTCCTGCCCATAGTAAACTTCCGGTGTTATGTCTTTCGGTTCGCACTAATGACCTGTCATCGAAGCATCATTTTTGGTGATGCGTAGATGGCAGGGAGGATAGTGTGATTCGCTTGCATAGCTAGGCGGGGTTATCGCACGGTAGGTCCAGGGTTCGAATCCTGGGTAAGCCACTCATGTCTGTTGTTTTTCTGTTGTCTAGTGTTCTACTTCTTTATTTCTTACGAGTGCCTGAAAACATACCTTTATGTTTGTTTCATATCCTTAGCCCCTGGCTGACAAAGCAGTCAGTGGCCATCACACCTAGTGGCGTCTTGTAGAGCAGCAACAACTCTCCCCATTTTGCTTGGTCGGTGGCTATCCTTCATACCGTGCCACAACTCTGGTTCATGATTTGCATCTCAGCCTCCACTGTTCCACGTTATAATTTGCACAGTTATCATTTCTGACCTGTGTATATATTTAATGGTGGATCTATATTTTGAGGGCCATGAAGCTCATTAGCATCATAGTAGATCCGCCTCTGTGTACATTCATTGGTTTCTCATTCTTAGTTTCTCTACTATTTGTCTGGCCCTTTCCATTAGTTCCACATTGGTGATCTTGTCATTCCACTTTTATCCTTCTGCTGTGTGCAAGTCCCTCTTTATAAAAGTCTGCAACTTCTTGCTTGAGATTTTTGTTGTTGTCCATGTTTCAGAGCCATACAATAGGACAGACTTTTGAAGGTTCTTATATATGTTGTTAGACATGTTTAAAAAAAAAATTCTTCATATATTTTGCAATACAGCAAAAGCTCATATTACTTTCTGTTTTATTATTTTGGTATCACTGCCTGTTTCTTAAACTGAGACTGTGTTGCTGCAAGCATACACATATTGAGTCCACATCTTGTTGGTATGTTTCACAAAGTGCAGTCTGACTATCATTTGTTACAATTACTTATAATCATTGTATTTTCTCTTTTTATTTTCAGACCCAGTTGCTGTGACCTATCATCATGTATTCATATTTTGTGTTGCATCTGGCTTCCATTATAGGATAGAAAAGCCAGGTCATTGGCAAAATGTAGCTCATCAAGCTGTGTTGTAAGAGTCCATTGAAAACCATTTCTGTTGGTTGATGTCATTGTTTTAGTATTATAATTTATAGCCAGTAAGTAGAGAAATAGTGACAAAATGCATACCTTTCACACTAATTCTTATCTTAGAGGGTTCTATAAGTTGTCCTTCATGAAGAATTCTGCATTCATGTTTAAAAAAATGCTGAAAGACATGAAAATATCCAAAACAAAAACCTTGAATTAGAAATGAGCTACTTTACTTTGGAAGCAGCATCAGTAGATGACAACATACGTGTATTTGTAGAAATCAAGCAGAGGATTGGAAAAGAAAACACAACAATGAATAAACTGCATCATGCATGGAGATCCAGGATTTGTAGCACAAAAGCAAAGCTAAAACAGTATTATGTCTGCATAAGAACCTTGTATAGTTAAAAAATGTGGAATAACAGGAGAATAGAAAGCAAACTCAAGAATTTTTTAAGATGGAGCTTCAAGAAAGTTATGAGTAACATGCATTGACACATCCTTTCAGTCGATGAATTGTAGCTTTATTATCTTTTTCATTTCATTTATTGGTGTGAATTTCATTGTCCCAGTAATGATTCTCTCTGCTTGGTTTTGTATTTTGATAGTTTTATCAAAGTTGGATTTCGAAACAGTTGCCCAGGCTGGAATTCCTTATTCCAGCACCGGCTGGACATTTCCTGTATATGTTTTCAGTATTTGGTGATTTGCACCCCAGGTAGTTCCTGCTAGTTTTTTTCATTAGAGTCATTCTTTGTCTAGCATTTTGCTGGCGATTATCAGTCTTCTTCTTCTTCTTCTTCCTCGTTCGCCCTGAAAAGGGCGGTGGTTGCGTTGTGTCTGTTTGCGCCTAAGCTGTGATATCTGCACCTTTCGGTCGACACATCCGACTTCTGCACGGCATTTTTTAGGGACCGGGTTTGCCTTCCCATTTCGATCCATACTCGCTCAGCCAGCCTGCACTGCTGCAGACTGTTTCCAGGACCACCACGTGGAGGTGGAGTACGGTCTTGACCAGCTCTGGTTCGCTGGTCCTGATGCAAGCAGTCAAGCTGTGGGTCGCTGACTGCATTCACTATTGCTGCATCTTGGGGTCCCAATTATCAGTCTGATTTTTCCATGTTAATCTGCTGTCCATTGTGGTTCCAAGCTATGTGGGACACTTTTCTTCTTTCAACTCGTCCATTTAGTTTCAGTATGACTTTTTGTTCCTTATTTGAGAGTGTGAAAACTGTGTATGTAGTTTTCTTCTCATTAATGTTTAGGAGCCATTCTTGAGTCCATTTTTCTAGTTTTTGTATGGTTTCCTGCATATTATTGTTTGCTGTTTTGACATTTTCGTTAGCTATCCATAATGCAAGGTCATCAGCATATAGCGAATTGTAGGCCTTCTTTGGTAAATATCTATTATGTCATCAATATAGATCGGGAACTGTGTAGGACATATCACACTGCCTTGGGGCACTTCTTATTGTAATTTCATTCTGCGATTTATGTGTCCTTGTAATTGGACTCTGGCAAGCCTGTTTTCGGGAAAGTGGTTTACCCATTTGTACATATGCCCACAGACTCCATATTTGAGTAGTTTTTTCTTTTTCCCAGCTCTCCACACTTTTATCAAAAGCTTCCTCCATGTCTATCCAGATTGCCAGTGTGTGTTTCTTTTCATGGAAAGCATCTTCATGAGTGATGTATACTATTTGGTCCTCTGTTGACGTGTTGTCTAAAGCCAGCTTGCTGGGGTGTAATCCATTGCTTTCTTTCAAGATGCCACATCAGCCTGGTATTGACTAATCTTTCCATCAATTGTCCTGTGCAGCTAAGTAAGCTGATGAGTCTATGGTTGTCAGCTTTTGTTCTGTCTTTTCCAGGTTTTAGTACTGGAATCATAATTGCCTCTTTCCATATATGTACTACACCTTTTTTCCAGCTTATGTACATTATTTCTAATAGTTTCTTTTAGCTTGTGTTCTAATGTGTTTTAGCATTTCATGTGTGATTCCATCCTTTCTTGGAGATTTTATGTTTTTTATTGGCCCTAGTGCATCTTCTAGTTCTTGTCTTGCAAATTTAGTCATCTTGTGTTCCTCAGCTACATTTGGTGTTTATTCCTTTAATTTTGTATCTTTTTTCATATCCTTCTTTCTAGTTATATCTGCTTTGCTAACTGTGCTTATTTTTCCATGAACATATTTGCTGCACTCTTTCCTGTTATCATTTCCCCATTTTCTTCTAGTCTGGCGCTGCATGTTCTTTTATCTTCACTGTTTAATGTTTTATCAAGTTTCCATAGTTTTGTTCCATTCTTGTCTGGGTTTAAGCTTTCAATATTTTCTTTCGATATGTATCTTACTGCTTCATTCAAGGTCTTTCTGTACTGAGCTGTGGTATTTTTTTCAGTTAATATTGCTTTCCAGAGTTTGTTTTATTTCTGCTCTGTTCCTGGCAATCAATAGTTCTTCTTCAAGTTTCTCTAGTTCTTCTGTCCAGTATGGTTTGTAACTCTTTCTGGCTCCTCGAGGAATTGATTCGTTTGCTGCTTTCAGTATAGCCCTGTTTAACTTTGTTATCATTTTCCCCACTTTTTGTGTGTCATGTGTAGATATCTTTGCAATACTTCTCAGTCAGTTGTGAATACTTTTCTGAGTTTGCCTTTTTATAGTTCCCCTGTGGACGTGTGTATTCTAGGTTGACTGTCAATGTTACTGGTTTATGATCACTTCCTCCTAGTTGTTCTATGTGTTTTGTGCACTAGGTCTTGTGTAGTAAAGGCTAAGTCTGTGGTAGTTTTCCAGCGAATTGAGAAGAAAAATTAAATGAAGATTGCAATGAATCATTCAATTACTATGCATGCAGAGAAGCAGCTATTAGCAAGCAGTGGACTGGGCTTCATATTTAGATGTACATGGAGATAAATCAATGATAAAAAGGTAAAATAAAAAGGCAGTTCCATAACAGATACTGCCATAGTGGAATGAAGTGTTAGAGATCTCAATATTAGGTCCAGCTTCGAGAGGTGGTTTGAGCAGTTCCTTTCTCTGCATCCTTTCCTTACCTAACTCAGAAGCAGAGTCAGCTACCCAATTACACCTGGGTAGACTGGAGTGTGACACCATCTTGTTTTGAACCTGGCACCTTTGCCATGAGAGGCCAGCGCTCTGTCTGCTCTGCCAATCAGACGCTCAAATCAATAATAGAAAGACAAAATAGAAGATATAAAGAGGTTCAAGACCAGACTGGAGTGAGAGTTTTTATTTTCTGTTTCTTGCCTTTGTATGTGCTGTATATAGGTTTATGTGTGTGTTTGTGCATGCGCATGTATGTATTCTTGCATAATCACATTACTTGTAAGATTTATTAACAAGTGCACACTCTCTCTTCTTATGTAAAACAAACAGTTGAGCATGTTAGGTCTGTAGATACATTATGTGATGGTTATTACTGTATTATAATAAATTTGAACAAGATCTGAAGAAATGATGCACATGGAAACGATTTTTACTGTATTATAATACATTTGAACACGATGTGAGGAAAAGATAAACATGGAAAAGACTCTTACTGTACTAAAATACATTTGAGCAAGATCTGAGGAAATAATAAACATGAACAAGCCCAGGAGATTTAAAAAAGAAATCAGACTGACTTCATCTTGATTGAAAACATATTTAAAATGATGATGTTTAGGAGCAAGCAGACATAAACATTCCATGCTTTTATTGTTTTTCACCTCATGATACAATTTGATGTCTCTTAGCAAAAGATACTTCACTTATAAATAATTGTATTTTCTAATGTAATGTCATACAGTGTTTTCTCCTCCATTTGACTTTGTCTCATATCTTGGTTACACTGGCACTTGTCAGTTGGTTTGGATGTCTCCTTATTTGACGTGAGTTGGTGTTCTGTTGAAGTTATGATTATAACCCCTGGACAGCGAGTCTGACACGCCAATGTCTATTTGTGTGGCTGTTGTGATTGTTTAGACTTGTGTACTCCGTGTCCTAAGTGGGGGGTCGTGTCAGTGATCTCTTCACATTTCCCAATAAAGTTGGTGGGTAGAATTTCCTCAGTTTTCCACAATTTAATTTCGCCTTATAGTAGCTAGCATCATTCATTTCTCTGTGGAGCATAGGCCAGTATTTATATAATTATTCTAGCTAACTGGCAGAAATGTTCGTATCTATATTTTATCTCATAGTGGCTTTCTTAACATTTTCTCGCCTTAGAGGTTAGAGCTTCTTATCTTACCCTTGACCTTACTGAGACTGAATTTCACGAAATATTGTAGTTATTTGTGAACGGATTTTTATCAAAGTTTGACACACACTCCATGCAGCTCAGACACTTGGTCCCAAAGGTTGCCATTTGAATTTCCCAAAATATTTAAACCTAGATATTTAAATGTTGCCATGTTTTGTTTTTTAAAATTTTATATTTATTTATAGTTTACATTTTTTACTTCTCATTTCATAAGAAATGCCCCGTCTAGTTCCCTGGGTTTCTCTGAAGAAACAAAAAAAATAATAGACTCCTGCTCCCTCAGGTATGTCGTAAAAGGCGAGTAATATAAGGTTGGGCCTGATTATGTAAAACTTTTTGTCTCAGAAACCACCATTGCAAGATCACGTGATGATTAGTGCAGATGTTTGTTTGCTCGGGGACCAGCTGCATTGGCGGCATCGTGATCTGTAAGGAGCGCAAAGGGAAATAATGATGCTGGTGATTTCGTAAGAAGTTATCTACCCTCGCGTGTGTACGAAAGGAGACAACTATGTGTGAAACAAATCCTAATTTATGTGTCCGAAATGTTTTGTTTGACTTATTTTTGTTTAACATCAACAATAGAAGGGTACAAAACATCTGCAGAAGGACACAAAATATCATCAATGGAAGGACACGAAACATCAAACAATGGGAGGACACAAGACATCACCTATAAAAGTACACAAAACATCATCAATGGAAGGACACAAAACGCCATCTACAGAAGGACACAAAATATCATCTACAGGCGGTAACAAAATATCATCTACAGAAGGACACAAAATATCTACAGAAGAACACAAAACATCCTATGTGGTTCTAATGTATCTCTCTGAATGGCATAGAAATCAGCATACAACAATAGAATATCAGCTTGTCAACGGTCTCTTATTCTTCTTGTCCAACACAACAAGACTTCATTTACTACAAAAGCATGCAGTGTGTCTAATTTCTGACAATAATTATTGCCAAACACAGTGTATAGATCTATATAAAAATCTGAAAATATTGCCTCTAAGAAAGAGGCTCTGCTCACCAAAGCTGAATTCGTTCACAAAACCCTGTCACAGAATCCTACAACGTATCTGTAACCAATTTTCAAATACAATGACAATGAAAGACGCAGTCAACGCCTTAACAAACTGCAAATGTCAAAGCCTAGGCTTGACTTATTCAAAAAAAGCTTAGCGTACTCTGCTGCTCATCTTTGGAACAGCCTTCCATGTGATCTAATAAAACAACGGCAGTCCCTGTTCATACAGTCGTAGACTTTTCGAGTGCTATTTACATACCCCCCCCCCCTAATTTAATTGTGTCTCCAGATACATATATAATATGGAATGTAGGTTCTAATGATGATTTTTGTACTTTTCAGCATATTTTGTTTCATGATTATAATTAGACTAGCAATAACCCGTCAAACTTGACGGGTTTTTAATTATAGTGTGCTGTTTCCGTTCCCGGATGAGCAGATAGAAATACATTTTTAGAGTGTTTTTGGTTTCTTTCCATTATACAGTGTAATCAAACTGTTCATGAACACCGTCATTTGAACGCTTTTCTTTGTTGATTGTAACTATCTTCCAGAGAGTATATATAATGGAAACAATACAATTTTTCAACACGGTTGCATTCCTCAGCTGTGACCAACGTACACACGGCGAGAATTATGTTATTTTAGATTCAATTTAAAAGTTCTTTGATGACAACATTTCGAGTGAAAGTGCGTGGATTGTTGTCAAAGAGTGTTCCCCGATAATAAGTGGTTTTAACAAAATCTTTCAAGTTTTCATGATTTGTACATCGGGTGAGGGCTAATGCACATCAATTTTTATGCACTTTTTCTTTGTCGAGCGCTAATTTCGTGAAAGAATTTAAAAAAAAAAAAAAAATTAAATTAAACCAAAGTATTTGTTTTATAAAACACCCACGCCGCGCAACTGCCATCAATGGTACCTATACCTTGTAGCGGTATGGCAGCTTGCGTACCCTGACAATCCCCAGAGCTATGCCAGTGGGAGTTTTACTCCTGGTAGGTTCAACCAAGCTGGACTGGCCTGTGTGGGTAGGGGTCAGACAAAAGCTGGTACCCTGGTCCTCCAGGTTGGGGGTTTTAGCACAGGGCTGACACCCCTGTCTGTGTAAAAAAAAAAAACAATGAAGTTACGGAAACAATAATAAATGAACAAACTTTGCTGCGGGATGGACATTCGGAGTCTGTGGCTCGTATGACTGTCAGTGGTGAAAGCCGAAAGGAAGCCACTGACATGAAAACGGATGTCCTGACCGCAAAACAGGATACAAGAATAGGTTTTTGGAATGTCAGGACAATGTACGAGACAGGTAAACTAAGACAGGTCACGGCAGAAATGAGAAACTATAGGTTACACATTCTAGGGATAAGCGAGAGCAGATGGACAGGGGCAGGAAAAGTTAAAACAGCAACAGGAGAAACAGTACTTTACTCTGGAAGAGAGGATGGACAACACAATGAAGGCGTAGCCATTATTCTACAGAAAGGAATAGAAAGGACATTACTGGAATGGAAACCCATCAACAACAGACTGATAAGATTAAGATTGAGAGGGAGATTCACCAACACTACAATAATACAATGCTACGCACCAACGAATGATAGCGATGAGGAGGTCAAGGATGAATTCTATCAACAACTGCAGAAAGAAATGGAAGACACACCTAGATATGATCTTGTTATAGTAATGGGAGACCTCAATGCGAAAGTTGGTACACACAATACATATAATGAAAGAACAATGGGGAATGCGGCAGCGGAACAGCAAACGAAAATGGGGATAAACTAATAAGTTTCTGTAGCATTAATAACCTGGTCATTGGAGGAACACTCTTCCCACATAAAGAAATTCACAAATTAACATGGGAATCACCAAATGGTCGGGACAGAAACCAGATAGACCACATCATGGTTAACGGTAGATGGAGACATGCATTACAAGATGTGAAGGTAAGAAGAGGTGCAGATGTGGGAAGTGATCACCATTTAGTAGTAGCAAAACTGAAAGTGAAACTAAGAAGGGCTGCACCAACTGTAACTACACAGAAAAGGTTTGACATCAGCAAATTGAAGGACTCCCTTACCAGAAAAACTTTTGCGGCCGACATAAAGAAACGATATCAATTTGCCAAAAGTCAGGAAAAAACATTGACTGATGATATAGACCAGAATTTCAACACCATTTCAACAATATACAAAGAAAGCAGCAAATCATGCTTGGGATTCCAGGAAAGGAAGAAGCAAGACTGGATAACACCAGAAACTTTAAACACCATAACGATGAGAAAGGAAATGAAAAGAAAGAAAACAGAAGCGAAGTCCCCCAGGTTAAAGCAACTATAAAGCGAACAGTACAGTCAGCTGGACAAGGAAGTTAAACGCCAAACCCGAGCCAACAAAAGGAATTTCCTAGACGATCTTGCAAGACAGGCAGAGGAGGCAGCACTGAGAAATGAACAAAGCACAGTATACAAAATAACTAAATTCATCAGCGGAAAACGAGGTGCAAACAATATTACATTAGTAAGAGATAAGCAAGGTCATCTCATCACGACAGCAGAGGGACAAGAAACAAGATGGGCAGAGCACTTCAGAGAAACTCTGAGCAAGGAACCACCAGAGACACAATTGAATGTTCCTGAAGCTGAAAACGATCTAGATGTGAATACAGAGATTCCACGAAAAGAAGAAATCATCACAACAATCAAAGGGTTAAAGAACGGCAAATTTCCGGGCCATGATAACTTAAATGCAGAGCTATTTAAGACAGACCCTGAGCTAGCAGCAGAACTATTAGAACCACTATTTTCACAAGTCTGGAAAACGGGGACAACACCATCAGAGTGGAACAAAGGAATAATTGTCAAATTGCCCAAGAAGGGAGATCTTGCAGACTGCAATAATTGGAGAGGAATCACTCTTCTCTCAGTTCCCAGCAAAATACTAGGCAGGATAATTATACAGAGAATTTCAAAGGCAGTAGATCACAAACTGAGGAAAGAACAAGCAGGATTTAGAAAGAACAGGAGATGTGTAGATCATATATTCACTCTCAGGAACATTATAGAGCAGTGCTCAGAATAGCAAAGACAGCTTTACATTAATTTCGTTGATTTTGAAAAGGCTTTTGACAGCATACATAGGGACAGTTTATGGAAAATACTGAGGGCTTATGGAATTCCAAGCTGCATAGTGTCAATCATAAAAAGCCTCTATGCAAACTTTACGTGCAGTGTTGGGCAGAGCAACATAACCTTTGAGGTGAAGACAGGAGTACGACAGGGATGCCCCTTATCAACCACTCTATTTTTAACAGTCATAGACCGGGTGATGCGCCAGACAACAGAGGGCAGTCCAAGAGGAATAAGATGGACAACATTTTCTACATTGGAAGATCTGGAATATGCAGATGACATTGCACTACTAGCACATTCACATCAACACATCCAGGAAAAAAACGGATAGACTTAATAAGTTTAGCCAGCAGGTGGGCTTGAACATCAATTTAAAGAAGTCTGAGGTCATGACGCTCAATGTGAGCAACCCTGAGCCCATATCAGTAAGGAATAAGCAATTGGTACAGACAGATACCTTCACATACCTAGGAAGCATAGTAACACCAGACGGCGGGGCAGGCAAAGACATCAACATCAGAATGAATAAGGCAAGAACAGCCTTCTTTAGCCTAAACAACATCCTCCCAATACAGCACAAGCACAAAATTAAGATTATATCCGAGCTGTGTGCTTTCTGTGCTTCTCTATGGTGCGGAATGCTGGAGAGTTACAGAGAAGGAAATGTCGAAACTGTCCTCTTTTCACACAACATGCCTAAGAAAAATTCACCGAATCTTTTGGCCGAATATCATCACTAACCAAGATCTGCTTACTCGTAGCAAGCAAGAGGACATGCACACCATCATAGCTGGCAGACGCTGGAACTGGGTTGGTCATGTCCTCAGAAGAGACCCCGATGCCATCACAAGAACAGCTATGCTTTGGACCCCTGAAGGAAAACGAAAGAGAGGCCGACCAAAAACAACCTGGCGGAGGACTGTGGAGGCTGAGATGCAAAGAATGAACCAGAGTTGGGGCACTGTACGAAGGATGGCCACCGACCGTGCAAAGTGGAATCAATTTGTTGTTGCCCTACAAGACGCCACTAGGCGTGATGGCCACTGACTGCTTTGACGGTCGGTGGCTAAGGATCAAAGAAATAAAAAGACGCCGCGCAAGTTGCACACCGTGCAAGTTGCACACCGTGCTTTGCGCACTTTTTTTTCTGGCGCGAGTTACTATTTTGAGTGAGACCGACCGACGTAACATACATCGGTAATTATGTTAGTTGGTGGGATGGGATGGGATGCTGTGAATGTGAGTATGCTATTATTTTACTTTCACAACGTTGAATTCCTTTAAATTGATATGTAAAATGATGTGACAATAAAGGAATTCAGCATAAAAGATGAGAGAAAGGAAGAGCAGAATGTAAGACGGGCCTATATTATTCGTTTTGTTCCTCGATTCTTCTACAGCTTAAAGTTAGATTACAGTGAGGGTAATATTAGCCCTATCATTCGGCACTCAGTGAGACTTGTTATTCTATCATGCAGCCTTTCTTTGTCTTCTCTCCTCTTAGTTCATCTGCTACTGTTTTTTTTAGCTGCTTTGTTTATTCTTGTGCAATGCTACCACTCTGCTTAGGCATCATCCCCATAATATTAATTAATTAACTTTAATTATGTTCTTTGCCACTCTCAGCATATTCCTTCGGATGCCCCGAACATTGTACTAGTAAAACTAAGCTGTCGAACTCTCTACAACTATTGAAAGTTGTAATTAAAGAAATGAAAAGTGTTCAAGAGAATGACAGTACTTACAGGGGGAAAGAAACGTCGAAAGGTGGCCAGAAATTAATCTGCCAGATTGTATTATCAAGACAGGATATGGAAGTTGGTGCAGATCAATTACAGTCAATCTTCAGTATAGAGACATCACGTGATTTCGTCTGATATGATCAATGATGAAGCTGTCCGTTATTGTTATGCAGAATTGACATCATTGCACTCCGGGCAAACCCATAGGTGCTCAATCTCCAGTATATGTCGAATAGTGTGAATGCTAATTGTTTCTGTAGCTCGCTGGTTGTAAACACGACGGATGCATCCTCTCATACGTCCATCTCTACTAGCTTTACGTTTGATGCCAAATTCCAACAGTCTTAACCTTGATGATTCATCTATTGCAGTGTCATTCTCTAACAGGCGATCATTAATTGCTCTCAGTATATCTCCCATATCCATATCCAGTGTCCCCACTATGGGTTCATTACCACATACCCCAGCATTACCAAGACAGTATATCCACACCAGCTCTTGTAGACTGGAAGCTTCTATGAATGTTTTCCATTCATGCCGCAACCAACCACTTTGAACCTTCCGAAGCATGGACTGAGAGTCTGACATAATGATGGCCTTTGTTAATGAAGTTTCAGTTATCCACCTTAAGGCTGCAGTAACAGCCTCGACCTCCATTCTCATGCTGGAAGTTGTTATAAGCTGTTCGTTACTTTTTTTTTATCGCTGTCTTCCTTTATCTCTCTTTCCCTAAATGTTTCCAGTGTTGGCAATGTTTTCTAGTGGTCCTCGTTTCATCTCATATTCGATCTTTTCCTTGTGCTTATTTTTAAATTTATATGTTAATTAGCTTTTCTTTAGCATTCTTGTATCAGTGAAAATGCAGCACAATTACAAAATATTAAATATAACTATTTTATTTAAGTGAAGCTTGCATATACAGAAGAATGGGACGCAACTTATGGACACAGAGCAAATAAAAAGTCAGAATAACTTGATTTGACAAGAAAATTAATGAAAGAAAGCAAATTTAGACAAAGCATTTTGGAGAAAACACTGTTGAAAGACAATAGTCCAAACGACCAAGAGGAGAGGATAACATCAAGTGATTTACACAAAATAGCCCGACGGAGTGTACCATCAAGGCAAAAGACAGAAAACGTTGGAGAAGCCGATCAGACCAGATTGTTCATTACACCCAGCGTCAGCTCTTATTGAAGTAAATTATTTCTTGAAATCAGCGTACGAAAAGATGTAACTGAAAGGAAAATTCATGCATTATTCTCGCGACGCTCTTTACTCAAATAGAGTAAAATTTGAATCAAAGACGCGTAAAACGTGCTCATTTAGCAAACTTTAAGCTGCAGAGAAGGGGGAAGATGTCAGAACGCCGCAAATTCTAAAGTAGGAAATATTAAAACCGAAGGTAAACAAGGAAGCTTCCGCTTACGTTATTTTGCTTTCGTTTCCACATCCTGATTCGATTCTGTGTGGGAGGTATGCAGGACAGGTATGTCTAGAATCTGCCATAGATCCATGTACCAAATTATTAGATTCTTTCTAGCGGTACAGACATTCGGAGCCGTTTTAGATCCAAAAGAATTAGAAGGGGGGAGAAATCAACGCACGCGTATTCCTTATTATCACCCTTAATCTAAGTGAATACGACTGAAAGATATTCCAGGAGCATTCTTTTTGTTCCTGTTCGCATTTCTTCCTTTCTGCACTCGTCATTTAAATTATGCACCCAGCCGGCACCGATCAAATCAATTAAATAAGGGAAAACGTAGACATGTTAACCTCGAAAGGACTTCTTCTGATGGGAACTGAGTTTGAAAGGAATTGAAGCTGATGATGTTAACCAGCGCATTAAATGAGTAGCTTTATCTGATTCCGGATGTTTACCTCCTGTTGTCATTTGTGCAGCGATAACCTCGCTAAAAACTGGCAGTCCATTTAGATTTGTATTCCTGATAAGTCTGTATCGAGATTCACACTTTGCGTGCTCATCTGTTTGAAACCAGCATTGTCTTCTAATGTAAAAGTAAAACACAAAAAAAAATTAAGATGGGTACGGTGAAATCAAGTGTCCGATAGGCAGAGTGGTTAGCGCACAGGCCTCTCGCGGCAAAGGTACTGGGTTCGAAACACGGTGGCGTCACTCTCCAGTATACCCAGCTGTAAACGGGTACCTGTCTGTACTCTTGAATTATGGAAGGCAAAAGCAGCGAGTAAGGGAACTTGTCACCCCAGATGTCGAAGCTAGACCTAGTATAGGGAAGTCTCTAACACTTCACTCTCCTACGACAATGTTGAGGACTGTTTCGCGGTGTGAAGTAGCTTGGATATTTTGTTTATTTTGGTATCGAAGATTTTGCACCTCGAAACACCCTCTCAACTATGAGTACATGTTCACATACTATTGTTGATGATGTTTGTTGATGTTTCAACACAAATGAGAAGGGCTCATATTAGCATTGATAAACAGTCACGACATGACGGCTCACGAAGTCGCGGGTTAACGATTGTTCACAACGAACGAGTATCTGTTTTGACGACGTTGGTATAACAAAGGGAGAGTAAGTGTGATTTTCGCTTTTGGGCGAACTAGAGGCGTTCTGCCCTCTGGAGGTGTGTGTGTGTGTGTGGCCCATGCCATTCTATTCATGTATGTGGAATCATTATTGATTATGTATATCTTAACGTGAGAATTCTATTAGAGTTTGATAGATTCATGTAAGCTCAAGGTAGGATCTGTGTAATTCACTCAGTGATAGCCGATTGCAGCAAGTACGTTCGTTAGAGAACAGTTATATATAAAAGAAGTACATTATCTTTCTAGAAACTAAGGTTTCTAATAGCATGGGACTTGTCTGGTGACAGTCCTATAAACTTCGAGAGCGAATTCGCCCGTGAACAGGCTCATGTAGCCAAGTCGTTATGTACAAGTAGATGACTGTCTTACGTGTTCTATCCGCACAAAGTTCATTACATATGTTACTAGAAATCACTAGCAGGATTTCTGAAGTGCCAAGCGTTCATATTGGCTAACATTGACGTATATATATTGTAAACTGTTTTGGAACTGTAATGTGTCGTATGATGAAACATCATGTGTTACGTATATAAATTATGAAAGTCGTCTTGACAGGCGTCCGAGAACATTTTATCTAAGTGTGGTGTTCCAGATGAGTTGTGCGGTCTGTAGTATCGTGGGCAGTGCCTAGTTTCACAGAACACCTCTTAACACACCATTAAGTCAAGAGAAGCCATCACCAAACGACAAGAAACCCTACAGGCCACTCACTAACACAACACGGGAAGATTCACACCACCTTCTCAACATTAGAATTTAGTAAAGAACCCCGCGACATTAGTGGAGACACTCTATCCCATTAATCTTTGATCGCAACAGACAGCATCTACTGTGGGACTACCTTTACCTTTTAAGGTGAAATCAACTTGTCTTGTAATGTAGACTGTAGACACATAAAAAAAAAGAAAGACAGATAAGGTGAAATCAAAAGTTTTATAATGTAGATACACATAAAAGCAAGATGGTTAAGGTAAAATCAACTTGTCTTGTAACGTAGACTGTAGACACACAAAAAACAGAAAGGCAGATAAGGTGAAATCAAAAGTTTTATAATGTAGATACTGTTATGATTAAAATTCATAACGATTATGTCGGTATAACAGCTGGCTCAACAGGGCTCCTTTTCTGATAATTTTATACGGACTTACTTATTAATAAAGGAAGTGACGTCATGCCGATATGGTGTAGAGGCAGACGTGAACATTTTTAAGCAGAGGTGAGGTGATCGTCTGCAAGAAGAGATGCGGCTTGTGTTTGAAAGTGAGCGGACGTATGTGTATCGAGCTCCTGCAGTATACTGTGTATTTCCTGCATCATTCCATCACTAGGACATCAATATACTTAGTTGAGGTGTCCCTGGTTTATTATATTCAGGAAAGGTATATCTATTCATGAAGAGGTCCATTGGACTATGAATAATAAAGTTTGTATGATTGCCATTGACCAGCGTTTGATAGTGAACGGACTGGACAACTACTTATTACTGCATTTGCCTTTGAGCGAGAACTGATTTCATGGAGCTTTGTGTCAAGTATAATAAACTGCATATGTGTGAATTGTGAAGGAGGTGTTTGTCAGCTCACTGCAGTTATGCTGATTCGTGTTGTTGGACTATCCCCTAGTGTATACTTTGGCCACGGAGACCTTCTCCGGAACTTTTAATAATACGACACGCATCAGATACACATAAAAGCAAGATGGTTAAAGTGAAATCAACTTGTCTTTTAACGTAGACTGTAGACACATAAAAAAACAGAAAGACGGATAAGGTGAAATGAAAAGTTTTATAATGTAGATACACATAAAAGCAAGATGGTTAAGGTGAAATCAACTTGACCTGTAACGTAGACTATAGACACGTAACAAAACAGAAAGACGGATAAGGTGAAATGAAACGTTTTATAATGTAGATACACATAAAAGCAAGATGGTTAAGGTGAAATCAACTTGTCTTGTATCGTAGACTGTAGACACAGGAAAAAAAGAAAGACGAGTAAAGTGAAATCAAAAGTCTTGTAATGTAGACATATTTTAAAAAAAAAAAGATGGGTAAGCGGAAATCAACACTGTCTTGGAAAGGCATTGAAAATGATGATGGGTTACGTAAAAACAACATTGTCTGTTAATGTAAACACCAAGAAAATACATATCTGTTTCAGTGAAACGATTACTTGTTAAGACACAGCAAAGAAATGAGAGACTAGGGGAAACTTCCATTGTCTTGTAATGTAAACACATAGAAAAGAAAGGTGGGTTAGGTGAAATCAACATTGTCTTGTTATGTATTATAGAAAACAATGATGGCATAAGACACTATTGTCATAAAAATAAAAAGAGCAATGAATTTTAAGTAACTCTGATGTGAGTGTTGTAAGTTGTAGCGTCCTATTAGCGGAGAGGCTATAGCGCTTGTCTGTCATGGCAAAGTTACCAGGTTGTAATCCTGATAGCTTCACGCTCCAGTCTACTCAGCTGTAAATGAGTACCTGGCTATGCTCTTGAACTAGAAAGGCTAAGACAGTAAGGAAACGAACTGGTCACGCCACTTCATAAAGCTGGACTTAGTTTAGTGAGATCTTTAACAATTCACTCCTCTACGACAGAATCTGCTATGGGACTGTCATTTCCGTTTGTTTTCTTTTTTTAAAATTGACTGTTATAAAGTACGTTTCAACAAAATTTTATTCCAGTTAGAAATGAAGGTAAAAGCTCACTGCTTTCTATTCTCTGCGGTTATTTCAGTCACTTCGATCACCCGTGAATAGAAAATGGGGAAGGAGTTTAAAATTTCGTAATGATGCATTCAGCAGAAGACCTCCTTGTAACGTCGCCCAATTTCTGAAACTAACCATTATATCTACCTACATAAGTATCACAACCCCCCCCCCCTTCCCCCCCCCCCCCCCCACACCCCCATCTTCACATTTTCCCTAGTTCACTTAATCTTTGATCTCATTCCTCCAGCCGCACATGTTAAGACACAGCGCAGGTATCTAACCTTATTGTTTCTAGCTTTCCGTCAAATGTTTTATGTTCTTTACAACGACCTGAGTCTTAGACCAGTGAGTCTCATATTGGGATGTGGGCAGTGGCGTACAGAATGGGTGCGAGCGGGACTGTCCGCCCCGCGTGACACGCAGGAGAGGAGTGCCATTGGACACTAATGTTACATTGTACTGTTAAAAAATTTACTTTGCAAGCGCAATATTTTTTTTTGGTGTTTTATGGAGGGGGGAGGGGCGTGGTGGGGAGTGTCAAAGAAAGGATCTACGCCAGGTGCTAAATAATTTTAGCACGCCCAGGATATGCAGTCTACTAATTAGCATTTCGACGCTTTTATACTCAGGATTTTTTGTTATTAGTTCACCCCACCCCCGCCTCTGCCCCCATGGTCGCTACTTGTATCAACCTCCAAGCGAAATTGGGTGGTGTTTGTTGAAGAATGGGTCACTTACGGTGGTCAATAAAATAAATCTTAGTAACCACTCATGAAGTGCTAAGCATGCAAGGGGAAATAACTCTATAATTTACTAGTCTAAAGAGATCTTTTACCGAAGAACAAAAAGTGTGAAAAGGGGGGGAGGACGTCAAAGAATAGTAACCCTGTGGCATTCTGAACATGTCGTAAAAGGCGGGTTGGATATGGGGCCGGCTACCCATCCTGTAGATATTCCAAGCTACACAAAAAAAAAAAAAAAAATAAGCCACAACAATATGAGCGTCAACTAAAGAAAACAGTTCAACTCAGCCATTCAGAACAGGTCATCTGTTAAGGAGGCTTATGACGCAACCCTGAATGAAAGCAGTCCTTTTTTTCTGGAATCCCCAAGAAAAGACAGGTTAGTTAAAGGAGATGGAAAAACAGATGGAGAAGAGAGATGGTGATGGAAATTAAAGGGATGAGGAAGTCATATAAAGAACTTGGGCTGATGAATCTTGACAAGGAAGTCTTGGCATACATTTGTTGAAGGCCTATGCTCCTTGGGAACATAAAGGTAAATGAGACGAAGTCTGTTAGGGGCCGTTCACAAATTGCGTAAGGCAAATTTTTGACAGCGGTCAAAAATGTTTGGGAGCCATTGACATGTTAATTTAACGTAAAAAAACGAAAACATAACGTACACATACACACACACAGGCACACAAGTAAGGGGAAAAACCATATTTCATGATACAATGTATCAGTGATATATTGTTCGCGATCCTCGGTAAATACAAATAATCCCACCGGAGTGCAACCTTCTTAGCGCCTAGGGTTAGACCTGACAAGATGCTAACAAGGCTTCTGTCGCGCGTTAAAAAAAAAAAAAGAAATGTACCTTTGATCTTATTGTGTTGGGAGATCAGCTTCGACGAACTGAATCCAGAAATTCCACCTTAGCCTTGACCTCTGTTTCTGTCTTTCAATAATAGAACATATATTTGTATGTAATTTTTCTGACTCGCATTTAGTGTACTGGTTTTCTGGAAATTCCCCTGTATCTCTCCAGTTCTCGCGAATAACTGTATCGTCTTTGTTTTTGTTTTTCCCATTCGCTTCGTAATGTCTATTTCATTGTCAGACGTTTCACCCCCAGAGTTTCACAACTATTTTAGGAGGCTTTTCTTTCTCGAAATTGTCTTTCTCAAGATTCTCCTCTAATTTTCATTTTCTTAATCCGTTTCCTGTTCCCTTTGTCAGTTTTGTGTCTTCTTAATTCTTCTTCACTGTTTTCTCTGTCTCCCTTGATCTCTGCTCCAGAGAAGTACTTAAAGTATTTGGTACCCGCGGGTTCCTATCTTTGGTACCCCCTTCCTAAAAAGAATCACACATGCAAGTATTTCGTTAACAGTAAGTACTATCATAAAAGTGTCCGATAGCGGCGCTCTGTTGTCTCCCTTCTTTGCTCTGTCCTTTATTCTACTGTTTTCTACTATTAATGTTTCTCTCTTTCTCCCCCCTCCTCACTCTTGCAACTGCGTTCTCTCTCTCTCTCTCTCTCTCTCTCTCTCTCTCTCTCTCTGTTTTCTTTTTTCATTTCTCCTGTCACTCATTCGCGCTCATAATCCCCGTTCTCTCTGATCCTTTTCTTTTCATTAACATCTTGTTTGTCCAGTTAATTCTCGGGATTCTCTATGATGGAAACAAAAAATAGGTATCTCGTAAGTACTGGTAGCTGAAGTTTGTACGGTCAATGCTGGTAGCTGAAGTTTGTACGGCCAGTGCTGGTAGCTGAAGTTTGTACGGTCAGTACTGGTAGCTGAAGTATGTACGGTCAGTACTGGTAGCTGAAGTTTGTACGATCAGTACTGGTAGCTGAAGTATGTACAATCAGTGCTGGTAGCTGAAGTTTGTACGGTCAGTACTGGTAGCTGAAGTTTGTACGATCAGTACTGGTAGCTGAAGTTTGTACGGTCAGTGCTGGTAGCTGAAGTTTGTACGGTCAGTACTGGTAGCTGAAGTCTGTACAATCAGTGCTGGTAGCTAAAGTGTGTACGATCAGTGGTGGTAGCTGAAGTGTGTACGATCAGTGCTGGTAGCTGAAGTGAGTACGATCAGTGCTGGTAGCTGAAGTGTGTACGATCAGTACTGGTAGCTGAAGTGTGTACGATCAGTGCTGGTAGCTGAAGTGAGTACGATCAGTGCTGGTAGCTGAAGTGTGTACGGTCAGTGCTGGTAGCTGAAGTGTGTACGATCAGTGCCGGTAGCTGAATTGTGTACGATTAGTGCTGGTAACTGAAGTTTTTACGATCAGTGCCTGTAGCTGAGTTGTGTACGATCAGTGCTGGAAGCTGACGTGTGTACTGTGGCCGTTACAGCGGATGATGTTAGTGTTGATGGTACTTGTCGTATAGTGGGACTCGTCCCACTACCCGACAGTAGGCAGCTAGGTGTTGATGATGCTATGTTAAAACCAATCTTGACGATATAACATCACACGACATACAGATGATGGGATGGAGAACATCTGGCGAAAAGTACTGACCTCAAACAGCGGTGAACAACAAAGATGTTTATTTACAGCTAGTCATCAAATCCGCTTAAATCATAATTAATGCCCAACCTTCCACAGAGGCCGGCCATCTCATAATACATAAAATGTTCATAGGCAACTTTTGAAATAAATCTTCTCTCACTCCATCATTTTTCTCTTATATATAGTCTGACGCTGTCTCTAAGATTACTAGCTCATTTACTGTTCTGTTCTTCTGGTTTCCTAACCCTTGATAAGGCCCATAGGACTGGTGAACTAATCGATATCTTTGATATAAGATATAACCACCAGGGCTTTTTATTTGTATCTATAGTCACTTGTTCCACGCTGCCCCTAGCTACTGTCTATTGTCTCTACATCTAACACAACATACCTGTTCGTCTTGTAGTCTTGACAAATTGTTAACATAATCTTGAACTGGCGACATTGTCTGTCTTGTCTTTATCTATCATTTATTGAAGGTGGCATTTGAGCGTCTTGTTGGTTTGGCAAAATAATTTGATACAATACTGTGACCACAGCAACCAACCACCTTCAGTGGCTTGTTCGCCAGAATGAACATCAAACATCGCTCGCCACTACACAACTTTAATACATAGCAAACTTGCTATCCTACGCTAAGCGCGTTCCAAAATCAGAATGCCTTCATCTTATTCCCGATTTAACATTCCCCCGTTCTCTGCTAAAATGTTTTCACCCTCGCAACACTGTCTCGTGCGTCTTTATTTTTATCACTCACTAAAACCTTTCAAGGGACGTAATTTAAAGTCATCTCTCTTTGCTGATTACACTCAAAACCCATACAATCTTTTATCTCACTACCAAAACATTACCATGCAAATCAGTCACACCATATTTTGGAACTCACATGATATACTAAACCCAAAACACCAAGCTACATCTCCCAAAAGGGGACCTACGGAGTTACCTCCTTTCCCTCAAAACACTCCTCTGCCCATTTCACTTCCCCTTTACAAAAACATATAGTCCACCAACAACTCCATTCAACTTTCTTAAACCATTTTTCTGTACTCTCTTTCACTCTTAAATTCCCAAGCTACCGGTCACAGTACGATCATTCGTGGTAGATGACGATGTACGGTTAGTGCTGATAGCTGAAGTTTGTACCATTAATGCTGGTATCGTTTCTCGGCCTTCTGGCTAAGATCAATTGTGTTGGTGCAGATCTAAGCCAGGTCCGAGATCAAACACATTTTACACAATAAAGTAAATAGACCTCACTTTGAGCCCCAGAAGGGGTAATTTAATGAAACCAAAAAAAAAAAAAAAATGAATGCTGGTAGCTGAAGTTTGTTCCGTGTGATGAAAGTACTGAGATTCTGTCTTTCAAATGGCCCATGTCTTTTTCTCCTTGCATTTTGTTCACTTTTTCTAGGAGGGATTACAGATAATCCTTCTCCATGTTTCTTCTCCTTCTATTATTTACGTTTTTTCAGAGTGAGATCACGAGGAAGTTTGATCTCATCTGCTTGATGGTTCTTCCTTATGTGTTTAGAGTGTGTGTGTAGGGAATTGTTGCAGTAGTATTCTAGATTAAGACTATAGAGCCTAGATCAGATGTGCACCAGTTTTAGTCCTTTTAAAGATGACAGGTGGCTAGACGCATTTTTTGGAATTTTATATATAAATATATTTCGGCCATTTTTGCTTCATTGCCAGTAGAGGGCAGAGCTTAATTCCGTTTCTTTGTCTAGCAGTACTGGTTGCATCAGTATTGTTTACAATTCTGATTGGCTGAGAGCTAACGGCATTTGAAATTATTGGGTAGAATCGAAGCCGCGTATATGACGTCACGAGGTCAGCGGGCTGTTAGTGATTATAAATAGGGCCGTAATTTAATTTTGGTTCTCTTAAATGTAATTGCCAGCCGCGTGCCTGAGTCAAATTGTCGATTGCCTTTCAGTGGGAAAATTCGAGATTTGGTAAGCATAAGTTTTTGCGTGGTACTTTATTTAATTTTCCTAGACCTAGACCAATCAGTTCAGTTTCTTTGGGCAGTTTAAGTTTAATGTTAATTCTTAACGCCAGAGCCATCAAATACGATCTGAGTGATAGACTTGAGAAACTTAAGAGGTTCATAATAATTCCTTATTGAAGGAATAGCGGTATTTCAGCTGGGTCTAAAAGTTGAGATGTCACCGGCGTGCTTTGTATTATTGCAAAGTAGGTCGGGAGAGAAACCCGCATCTCTGATTTATGAATTTACAGAATGACGGGAGTGAAAGAGGTGTAATTTGTGAGCACGTGGGTGCGTTCATTACTGTATATTTATTTGATACGATGTTTAGAGGGGTGAGGGGGACAGGAGCACGTGGTGGTAGAATTGTAAGCACGTGGTGGAACTACGGGGTTTTCAATTTGATAACCTGGGTTTATGTATAACTTTTAAGCAGTATGCTAGCATCTAACAGGGTTATACGTTATTAATTATGTATTGTGGTTCTGAGTAAAAAGACGGAGATGTAATTATTTCTTTTAAAAAGAGAATAATATTTGTATTATCATTTTGATGTGATTTAAGATTATTGACGGGAATTTTAGGAATTCCTAGAGAGGTCTAGTTATTTTGTGTTAAACATTTTTTGCTACATTCAGTGTCAGCGAGAAGTCGGCTAAAGTATTTTAGACAGATAGGCCCTCAGTGAGAAAAACTGTTGGTATTGTAACCAGTCATGCAGAACCCTAGGTCTTGTGTTGTATTACCGGGTAATGTTTACTGCGGGCTCAGGTAGAGAAGGGACCAGTGGGGGAGCGGACTTGGGCATGATTAATTGGGATGGTAGTGCAGAACGGGAAGAGAGTACGGGAGTTAAGTGTTAAAGACTTGGGTGTAAAATGTTAAAGTAAGGGAGTTATTTGTTATTCGAAATATATTATTACTGCGTGTTTAGCTGTTGTTTTGTTTTTTGTCTAAACAGCAGGTACCGGTTTTTGTGTGTGGGGAAGAGCAGAATTTTTGATACCACAAAATTTCTCCCACGGCAAAGTTGTGGCATTCGCCGACACGCAAAGTCGTGCGTTAATTGCCAGTGGCGGACGGAGCGAAAGAAAATACGTTTTTCCAAAGGCAGGGAAGACATTCTTCAGTTGAAAGGGATTTTGGTGGAAAATCCGGAGCTCTGATGCTCAATCTTCTTACACCCGCAAATCGGCAAGTTGCCAGCGTGGTTGTAAATTTATTTCGATTCGTCCCGGCCATAATAACGCCGAAGGCCCGAACCTAGAGTAGGGAGCGGGCAGGTAAATCCAGAGTGGTAGCAGCCAAACCAGCTACCAAATCGTAGTTTTTCCAGAAGCCAGTGGTGAAACCTAGTCGTCAATTTCAAGAATTGTGGGGAGCAACAGGGTCAAAATCCTCTCCACAGATTTTAGAGCAGAGGACAGCTGCTGAAGTGTAGTCTACAGGTAGTAGACCAGAAAGACAAAACTGAGACATAGTTTTGGGAAGGTCATAGCAGAGAACAGCTGTTGAAGTGTAGAGGTGCAGTTAGCTGTGTAGCAGTTCAGGAGATTTTCAGGACAGGTTGTGTAGAAACGAAGTCTGTGCAGAGTTGGTGTGGACACTTCGTAGTAGATCCAGCTGATTGTGTACTTAGAGTTTATATTAGAGTTTAGAATAGCTAGTTTGGAGTGGAGGCTCGGCATCGGAGACCCCACCCAGGGCAGTGTAGTTTATTTCATTTAATCTTACCTTCTCTCTCCATACAGGTGAAACTTGTGGGTGAAGGGTTGGGTTTTGATGATACACCATTTGTAATTTTTCCTGAATTTGTTGTTTTCAGGAGTGCTTACACTGCAATTTTTATGTATTTGACATGTATATGAGTTTTGTTTATAGGTGTAAATAAAACTTGAACCTTTATAGTCTGGACCAGTCATTTCATTTACGTACAGTAGCTATCTGTTGTCTGTATCGTGGTGTATGTGAATCATAATTGAACCTTATCCCCTTAGGGTAGTTAAAGGTGGTCGAGGCCATAGCAATTAAGACGTCCGAAGTGGCGAGGGAGATTTAACTTCGGTTCTCAACCTCGGAGCCAATGGTCTCGCTTTCACACTTGCACTGTCATTGTTCATCTAAATCTATCATTTCAGTCTTTCTTCTCACTAATGTCTTGTCACTATAGGTAGACAGCCTTTAGTCTAAAATCCATTTCGTGACATTCCGTCAGTGCTGGTAGCTGAAGGCGAAGTGTCTACCATCAGTGCTGGTAGCTGAAGGTGAAGTGTTTATCATCAGTGCTGGTAGCTGAAGTTTGTTCCGTCAGTGTTAATAGCTGAAGGCGAAGTGTGTACCATCAGTGCTGGTAGCTGAAGGTGAAGTGCGTATCATCAGTGCTGGTAGCTGAAGTTTGTTCCGTCAGTGTTGGTAGCTGAAGGCGAAGTGTGTACCATCAGTGCTGGTAGCTGAATGTGAAGTGTGTATCATCAGTGCTGGTAGCTGAAGTTTGTTTCGTCAGTGCTGGTAGCTAATGTTTGTTCCGTCAGTGTTGGTAGCTGATGTTTGTTCCGTCAGTGCTGGTAACTGAAGTTCGTACCTCTTGTACTTGTAGCAGAAGTTTGTTCCGCCAGTTCTGGTAGCCGAAGTTTGTACCGCCAGTGCCAGTAGCAGAAGTTTGTACCGCCAGTGCTAGTTGCTGAAGTTTGTTCCGTCAGTGTTGGTAACTGAAGTTCGTACCTCTTGTGCTTGTAGCTGAAGTTTGTACCGCCAGTGCCAGTAGCTGAAGTTTGTACCGCCAGTGCCAGTAGCAGAAGTTTGTACCGCCAGTGCCAGTAGCAGAAGTTCGTACCTCTTGTGCTTGTAGCAGAAGTTTGTACCGCCAGTGCCAGTAGCTGAAGTTTGTACCGCCAGTGCCAGTAGCTGAAGTTTGTACCGTCAGTGCCAGTAGCTGAAGTTTGTACCGTCAGTGCCAGTAGCCGAAGTTTGTACCGCCAGTGCCAGTAGCAAGAAGTTCGTACCTCTTGTGCTTGTAGCTGAAGTTTGTACCGCCAGTGCCAGTAGCTAAAGTTTGTAGTGCCAGTATGTCACAGAGGTTATTGATCATAAATTGCCTTCATCCTCTTCTTTCTTCTGTCACCCGTATCCTCTATTTTTGTTATCGCACTTTACCTTTTTCCTGTATTTTTTCGCATTCATTCGTTTGCGAGAAATATTTATTTTTCCCATTCTTACTTTCGCCAGTTTCGTTTCTCATTTAATAACGCATTTCTTGGCTGATAAAGTCAGTAACTTCTTATGTAATGTGTCAGTCCCCGGGATGTGAGCGAATGGTGTCAGAAATTCGCTCTCGAGAGACCGAATGGCAGACATTCCAAGGCACGAGACGAAGGACCGTGAAATTCGTCTCGATAGACATGGGATGGCAGACTTATCGTCTGACATTTTTCCACCTGCCACACGGAGTTCTCGGCTGAGCGCTTAGGTAAGGTGCGAGAAAGCAAAGTGTCAGTTATGGTTCTCAGGATGAGTTCAGCTTGAAGTGTGAAAACTGCCCTGCATTTCAGACAAGTTGTCTACCTTTGCAATTGACATTCACGCTCTCGGTCAGTTTGCTAACGAAAGTGCGAAATCGCACTGGTGGCAGTTACGACATGCTGTTATGAGAAGGAGGAGAGATCAGGGCGGGGGAAATAGTTCATCCTTTGTCTGGTTTAAAATATTAACCCAAGTTTGAAACTTTAATTTCATTCTCACTCGTAAAGCTGCAGCAGACAGATCGCTGTGCTATATCAAATATCTGTGTTTTGGCGAAGTCTGAGTTTCCTGGCAACATTTTGCCGAGTTCTAGATTACCATTAGATTACAGTATTCTAGTTCATGGTTTAGTCTGTAGTGCTGTGGTTGAGGTAACTATATAATATCTAGTATTTATAAAGTGATAAAGTGTTTAATCGCCTATTTCATTTTAAACTAGTTCTGTGTGCAGAGTGATTATTTTAAATAGTTTGTTATATTCTTTAGTCGACGAGTTACAGTGGAAAGCAAGATAAATTATAAATTTCTAGCTAAACCCATTCGGCTAATAAAAATAATTCCATTTAACTGCTAATACTCAGGCGAGATACATTTTCTAAACTAACTTATAACTGCTAGATGTCTCATGAGTGTTGACGAAATATATTTATATGTATTTCAAATTCATGATGATTGATTTTATAATATAACTTATTTCACGGGAAGTGTTAAATGATAAGCTCTACGCTTGCAGTTTAAAATATAAGTTATATCCTTATACATAGTATGTATAATTATTTTATATGTGCTTTTTCCATTTTATGCAGTGAATACTGGGGTGATTCAAACTTGCCGGCGTTTAGTAGTAAAGAGACATACTTGTGAGAAGAATAGACATTTCCTATCTTTAACCACGTGGGTTGTTTCAAGTAACACTGGTCTGACAGTGCATGTGCCATCAGAGATAAACAGTAATACCAATCCCACTAACGGTTTTTCTAAAGACTAAATGTTTATACTGGGCCTTTGAGCCAAACTTTATTTCTTCACAATAAACTCAAATATACATGCTGCCTGGCGGCGAGAATAATTATAAGAAATAACATTAATATTCCCGACAAGCATTGAAAGAGTGTATAGTGAACCAAGACTATCTGTTAAAAGAAGTTGTCCACTGGTCAGCTTTTCCCAAATGAAGGAAACCCTCGTGTTTTGACTCTGTGTGCCCGTTCAAACTTGCTTACCCTAACTGATCTAAGTGACATGAACAGTAATCTAAAAACATAACTGGTGAAGTGAATGCTCCCCGAAAACAGTGGAAGAAACCTGTAATTGTAGAGTTGGGATTCGCTTTATCCAAAGAATACAGATTCACCGTAGAGAAATGTCCAAAGGTTGCGCCAGACGGTGAAAAACATCAAGTTTTTTTAGGTAAGCACGTGTGCCAGGTTACCCTGATGAAAGAACCGAGTGAAAGTGGACTGAGTGAGTTTTTTTTGATAACTATTGATTCTCCCACTTTATAATCTCCTTACGGAAGATTGGCTGCTTGATTAAACTGTTCCTTTTGAAGAACAATATTAGACCCTAATCATATGTATTTATGACTCCTTGGGCCATCATCTGTCTCATAACGGGGCTGTGGACTAAACCTAGAGTTAATATCATAACGGGGCTATCATCCTTGTAGCATTCTCGTGATATTTTATGACTATTTGTATATGTTTTGATGTAAATTCTATGTGTTGTGAAGAAATTTTAAATGATAATTAAAATTTCTCTTGGAATTAATAAGCGTGTTGGTCAGCTCGTTCTAGAATATTTATATAATCATTGTTATAGTTTTCCCACGTCTGTGTGTCTACCTGTCGTCACTGGCATGTGCGTGCACGTGAGTGGATATATATATATATATATATATATATATATATATATATATATATATATATATATATATATATATATATATATAATGTATATGTGTGTTTAGACTGTCTGACTACTTTAAATCTGTCGTAGAAGATAGGTAAGAGAGGTAGAAGATTGTCCGCTCTCAGAGACAGCCTCTATCACTATTCTACCACCTCACTCGTGGAAATCTATTTTTATTTCTATCTCACACTGTGACTATCACTCATTCCAACCTATTCAGAAGGGACCAACCCAAGTCTTAATTCTCCTATCAAAAAACCTACGACAAATGTGGTCTCGTCCGACGGATATTTGAACCTAGGATAGGAAGACGAGTACGACAAATGTGGACTCGTCTATCTGGATTTTGAACTTAAGATTCTTTATTCTGAAATAGAGTAAGAGTTTGATGTCTTGTGAGTTGTTATATCTTTAAATAATTTATCCCCTAGACGTAACGATCTGTTTATGGGCATGCTGACCACACGACTAAAAATTGTTTTCCACAGCATTAAGAAGCTTTATACATTTGGTTTACAGGTTGATTTTGTCGGAATACATGTTAATTAATGATTTTGTAATACTAAACGCTGGTAAAGTTTTGTGAGTGTATAACATTCACAAGAGTTCTGAAGCAGGAAGGTGTTTGAACTAAGTTAAGGAGGGCGTTTCGGACTATTTGTCCAGATTAATTGCCTCCCTCACCCTAACTGTCTTCAGGGGTAAACTTGATAGTGGATTAAAAATTAAGGGGAGTTTTTTTTCTTTCTCCGAAATTTTTGCAATAATTATTTTGTTTCCACTGTAGCAACTTATTTTTCAGCGAATAATCTTAACTACCATTTAGTTGGCGTAGTCGTGTTTTGCATTAGGTGCTTTATTGCCGATTAATAGCGATTATTAGATTTTATTTTGGAGGAGGTATCCCAGGGTTAAGTATATCATCTTTTATCTGGTATTTTCTCGTAAGTGGTAGGAATCAGTGTATCCGTTTCTTCTTTTCGTTCTCCACTAAGTCTCAGTCACTGACTTAATATGGCCGAGAGGGCAAAGCTTAGACAACTCCTCAGGGACGAAGCGAGAGAGGAGGGACTGGAAGGAGAGGAAGCGAAAGCGTTTGTCAGAGACGAACTTGAGAGATACGATGCGGAGAGGAAAGCGGCTGAAGCTAAAGAGGAAAAAGACCGTCTATTAGAGCAGAAGAAGATGGATGAGGAAATGGAAATTCGCAGGATGCAGCATGAGGAAAGAGAGAAAGAGAGACAGCATGAGGAAAGAGAGAAGGAGAGACAGCATGAGGAAAGAGAGAAGGAGAGACAGCTTGAGGAAAAAGAGAAACAGAGACAGCATGAGTTGGCTCTTAAAACTCTAGAATTTCAAAGTCGTGGTGCTGCCTCTACCTCCAGCAATGGAGAGTCTTCTCCTCATTCTTCCTTAACGGATCCTTCTAATACTCAATCTACTCACCTCACTGCTATGTCTTTCGCTCTAGAATCTTTCCCTTGTCCTAACGAGAAGATTGACACATGGTTAGAAAAATTTGAGAAAATTGCAACTCTGTACGGTTTGGAGAGGTCGCGTTGGAATATGAAGCTTTCCCAGGCGCTGAAAAGCAGTGCCTATGATGTTTACGCCAAACTGGAAAGCAGCCAACAAGACAACTATGATGTGTTGAAGAAAGCGTTACTGGAGCGCTTTGAAATGAACGCTCGCAAATTTTTGCAACTGTTTCGCAACAGCAGGAAAGAGAATTCCGAAACTTTTCAGCAGTTCTCGTCTCGTTTGAAGGGTTATCTGACAAATTGCCTAGAGCTCTCGCAGCTCCCCTCTACCTACGAAGGTTTTGAGGATTTTTTTTTAACAGAACAAATAAAGAACACATTGTCTGCAGATAGCCGGAGATTTCTAGCTGAGCAGGGGGCAGAAAAACTTGAAGACATCTTAGAGAAGTCTGAGCGTTATCAAAATGCGCTGGCTGAACTACCGGCCACAAAACGAAAACCGACAGAGGAGCATTTTCGAAAAAATAATCTAGATCAACCTTCTCATGCTTCTAATCAGAATAACCACAGAGAAACTGGACCTCAAAACCCCCCTCCTGAAAAGACCAAGTTCTACAAGAACAAGTACCCCAACCACCCCAAACAGTCTGATCAACCCGACCGCCCTTCATGGCAGCGTGGCCAGAAAGGTCAAGGTGGCAAAGGGAGAACCCCTGAGCACGGGACTAATGATCAGAGTGAGCACACCGAGCCGAAACGCATCGGATGCTTACTGACAGTCTCGCAAGGTGGAATTGTTGACAGTGATTCCCAACCTGTTGGGTATAGACCCTCAACGCGAGGTACTGTTATTATAAACGGTTCTCAAACTTCTTGTTTATTTGACACGGGGCTTTCTTATGATTGCATTGTTGCCAGAAACCTGGTCAAACCCGGTCAAGAGACAGCAGAGACCGTCCAACTTTGTGGAGTTCGTAAGAGTGATGCTCCTACAGCGCTTCCCATTGCATGGGTGGAGATCCACTCTGATTTTGTCAGAGGCGTGATCAAAGCGGCTGTTATGGATGATCCCATCTACCCAGTCATACTTGGCGGGAGATACGTGTGTATTGGGAAACCGGAAGAGCCGATTGTGGCAGCAGTAACTACGAGAGGGCAAACCAAAAAGGAACGGGAGCCTGCGCCTAATTTGTTACCCAGGGAACTTAAAGAAGCGCAATACGAGGACCCTACTTTGGCACCCTGCTTTAGGGAACTGCCCATGTCTAAGGAACCCAGACAGCACGGGGACATTTTTTCTAAGGATGGCGTACTTTATCGCAGAACGGGCAAGCCTGACCAAGGTTACAACCAGCTCCTAGTACCAAAACAGTACAGAAGCCAAATCCTAGAAATGGGGCACTCTCTTCCCTTCAGCGGACATATGGGACAGAACGCCACAAACCAACGGATAACCACTCATTATTGGTGGCCAGGAGTCTTCTTCTTCTTGCGATCGCATCTTTGATGATTACACCGTCAGACGAGTTCTCATGATGAATTCGACTGTTGTTTGAAGTTCCTCTTTAACTCCATATAGCTTTGAGTTTAGTGTTGAGTCATTGGGCCAGTATATCTTTCTTAACTGGTCATACAGAGGACAGTCCTGTAGAACATGCTCAGCAGTTTGTTCGTTTAATCCACATGTGCACAGTGGTGAAGCAGACAATCGTAGCTTGTGCATGTGTTTATTCAGTTTGTTATGCCCTGTCCTGAGTCGAAAAATAGTTGTCTGTCCCTGCCGGTCGAGAGTGTGATAGTCGTCTTTGGGTTGGTTCTGTTCTCTTCTGATAGTCTGGATAGCTCTCTTTTTCTCAAAGTATGTGACTTCATTATCTTCTTGTTCACATTCTCCTCCCTTTTTTGCAAGTTTATCTGCCTTTTCATTTCCGGGTACACCACAATGAGATGGTACCCACTGAAGTATGGTTCTCTTTTTGGCAGCTACCTTGTTTTGTTCATTTCTCAGATGCGGGAGTTTACCACCCTTGAGAGCTTGCAGGACAGACAGTGCATCTGTGAGGATGACTACCTGGTGGCAGTCAGAGTTGGTGTTATAAATCATATTTGCAGCTTGCTCTAGAGCTTGAACCTCAGCTGTATAGTTGGACCAGAATTTACCAGTGGGAATGTGCCTAGTCTCATAGTGGTTGTCAGGATATGAGATAAAGATACCGGCACCTCCATTCCTAACAGCATTAGTTGCTGATCCATCTGTATAGGCATGTATCCATGATTGATCGGGATAGCTTCTTGGATCATACTCAATGTAGCAGTTCGTTTTTGCAGATCATTATACTCACATCCACTTGTGAGACCACTGACTGTTGTATTAATTTGGAGGGCACTGCTGGCCTGCTCCCATGGTACAGGGTATAGGGTGGGCTTCAGTGGTGTTGTCTTCATGGATAGGTCTTCTTGATGCTGTCTTATAAGTCTTTTCCCCCGATGCACAAAGCTGCTACGCTTTAGACGTCCCAATGCCAGATCATCTAGTCTTGCCTTCATTGGGTGCATTGGCATACTGTTGTACTTTTCCATCTGGATCATGGTTTTTGTGTCTCTTCTATGGGACAATGTCTGTAATCCAGCAACCTTCTGCATCTCTGTTATTGGTGTAGTTTTCATGGCTCCTGTAATGAGCCTGAGAGCTTGATTTTGCACCTTGTCCAAAGACTGCAGATGTGAGTTAGCAGCTGATGACCATGCTGCTGAGCTAAACTCTAAGTGTGGTCTTATTACTCCATTATAAATCTTCTTTAGATTTCGTTCATTTGCTCCCCAGTTGGTACCTGCTAATTTTCTGAGTATGCCTAGTCGTCTTCGGGCCTTTCCTTCTGCATTTTCAATATGCTTATTCCATGTAAGCCTTTGGTCAAATGTCACCCCAAGATAGGTGGGGTAGCTTTCTTCCTTGATCACGGTTGTCCCTAGGTGTATGTTAGCTGATTTGTCCTTGGGGGCGAGGGAGAACAGTGTTGTGGAGGTTTTGTCTGTGTTTATTGTGATAAGCCATTTCTCTGCCCATGACACTAGCATGTCTGCTGCCCGCTGCATTCTATAATTTGCTGTGGTGACATTTTCATCAGCGCACCAGAGTACTAGGTCATCTGCATATAAGGCAGCTTTAACTCCTGCAGGGAGATCTTTCACCAGGTCATTGATGTAAACAAGGAAGAGTGTTGGGGAAATTACTCCTCCTTGAGGTACCCCCTGATGGAGCAACACTTTTCTGCTCTGCAGACCGTCAAGAGTGACTCTAGTTCTCCTGTTATGCAAGTATGACTGGATCCATTTCATCATGTTGCCTTGGATTCCACTTCTCCTAAGTTTTGCAATGAGGCCATCTTTCCACACCTTGTCAAAGGCCTGCTTGAAGTCGACCCAGATCGTTAGGACCTTTTTCTTCTCCTGGAAGGCATCTTCTATTGCTTGAGACAAGTAAGTAACTTGGTCTTCTATACTGTAGCATTCTCTAAATCCAGCTTGTTCCGGCACCAGGATCTGCTCAGACTCTAAATACCATTTCAATCTGTGGTTGACTATTCGCTCCATAGTCTTCCCAACACAGCTTGTGAGACTGATTGGCCGGTAACTTGCAGCCTCGGTCTTACATTTCCCTTTCTTTAGTATGGGTATTGTGATGGCTTCTCTCCATACTTGGGGTACCGTTCCTTTCAACCAGCTGTAGTTGAATATCTCAAGCAGTTTTGTCTTTGCTGCTGAGCTCAGATTTACTAGCATTTCGTTGCTGATTTTGTCTGGGCCGGGTGACTTTTGAAACTTAAGCTTGGAAATAGCCTTCTGTAGTTCTCCTAGTGTGATGGGTTCCCTCATTGGGGCAGGAGTATCTGTCTGTCCCATGGTTGCCAGTATTTCTTTTCTTATCTCTCTCTGATGGTCTATGTTAATGGGTAAGTTGCTTTCTGAACTGTATCTTCTAGCAAACAAGTCTGCAGCTTGTTTTCCTCTTCATTTAGAGACTTGACTAATCTCCAAAGTTTCCTGCCGTCTTTCTCAAGGTTCAGCGATGCCGTTTTAGTTCTCCAGCTTTTCCGCTTTTCTTCTAGCTTTGTTCTCTGAAACTCTGCTACAGCCTTTTTCCATTTGTTGTGAGTTTCAAGTGAAGGCTGAGACTCTGCGTCCTTTCTAGCCTTGTCCATAGCTTCCTGACGTTCTTGGAGTGTGCTGGACCAGTATGGTATGTAGTTACGCCGGCATCCTTTGGGAATGGTTTCTTTTGCAGCTTGTAGTATGCATCTGTTGAAGTCTTTTACCACTTCATTAATGTCTCTGTTCTGTACCTTGAGGGTAGACAGCAGCGTGTTCACCTGATGCCTGAATAAACCCCAGTTGGCTTTTTTGTAGTTCCATCTTGTAATGGCTGGGCCTGTACTGAGAGTTGCACTCTGGACAGTAAGAAAGATTGGGCGATGGTCGCTTCCCCCTAGTTGGTCTCCTACTTCTCTACTAATAGATCCAGCTATATCTGGTGTGGAGAAGGCAAGATCTGGTGTTGAGGTTGTGTGCCATCCTCTGGAGTAGAAGGTAGGAGTATCTGTGGCATTATTGACTAGGATTAGGGAGTGATCATCTTGCCAAGTTTCAACCTCTTCACCTCTGTGATCCAGATGGTTATAGCCCCAGCTCTGGGCGTGGCTATTAAAGTCTCCAACTGCTATAAAGTTGGTGGCTGGTACCTGTATAGAGCTGAGACTCAGGGGTTTGTTGTTCGGACAGTAATAGTTCAGGAGTTCTATTTCCATCTTGTCTACCTTTATCTGCAGCAGCTGATATTCTGCTCCATCCATGAAGGTTTTCCTTTCGTGTGCAGGAATGTTATTCCTTACAAGAGTAAGTACTCCTCCTTTTCGTCTATCTTGTCTGTCGGATCTGAAGCATTGATATCCCCTTATTTTAAAGGTTTTATCTGCTTTCAAGTGAGTCTCTTGGATACAGCAAACACTGACTTGCTTCTCATACAAGATGTTTTCCAGCTCTGTCTTTTTGCTGTATCCAGCCTGCTTGCTGTTCACTCCCTCTGCATTCCAGTGCATCATGACAAGTGGCACTCTGGGTTTCTCTTTTTCTGTTTTGTTTTGGTCAGTAGTTCTCCTCCGCCGTCTGTTGACTCCACAAGACGGTCTAGAGGGTCCTCCAGTAGCTGAGGGTGGGCTCTGTCGAGGCTCAGAGCCCGGCACTGCACCTGCCTGGTGGAGCTCCACAGGGCGAGCACCAGAACGAGATTTATTTGACGGTGTACTCTCCATAGAAAAAAAAAAAAAAAAAAAGCGAGTTGCATGATACTGTGGTTTCCGGTGCGCCTTCTGGCCCAGTATCTACGACTTTAGCACCTGTTCAACGGGAGAGTGGGCTCATCCCTAATCTGTTTATGTTCCCAGTAGTAGACTATTCGCAAGCAGCCTGGGGGTGTCACTGCTCTGCGCGGACCTTGTTTACCGAGGCGGCGTCCGAGCTCGTATGGTGAAAATATGGTTGCGTTATCTTCAAAATAGCCCTGTCTTTCCCGTGGCTTTTCTGCCATCCTGCAACTTTGAGTTAGGGAGTTCTGAGCTCCAGTCTCTTTCCCAGGCATTTTATCCTGGCCTGGCACGCATACAGAGGACCCCACTTCTGGTTCTAAGTTAGCAGTTGGGGATAGGTGGGGTAGCACACTGTGCATTCCCCGTCATCCAGGGGGCTCTCCAACTATGCAGAGCTTGCACAATGCTGTGCTCTGGTTCTGGGCTCTCCCAAGGAATCCTCACGTCCTGCACAGAGCCACTTCCCGATACCCACCACCTGCCAACCCTCCATTGTAGAAATCTCCTGCATGCGGCCATCCAGTCAAGAGCCAGTATTAAGTCTGGTGCCCAAGTGATCCCCCCAAGCTCAGTGTGCAATGCTGGGTTCTCATCATGCTGCAACACAGGAGGGATTGTGATGCTCAGCCATCTCTCTCAATTCTGCACCGATAAGTGACATCGGGGACTTAACTTTGCCTCAGTACTGGGAGGCCCCCGTTTCCGGGTACACCACACACAGCCAATTGAGGCAACGGTCGCCATGGGCGTGATAGACGACAAACAGTGAAGAATGAGGCAAGAAAGCATTTAACCCATGAAGTGGGGGTGGATTGGTGCAGACCAGAGCATGTACCACTCGCCGGTGGGTTCTGCATCTACACCTATAGGGTTCCACCCACTCCTCAGCCCATTTAGTCTGGCCCCTCACCCAGGACCTGTCCGGCTTGGGTGACCCTGCCAGGAGTAAAACTCCCGCCGGCATAGCTCCCGGGATCATTGAGGCGCTCAAGCTCTCCAACCACGAGTGCCAACGTGTACCACCCAAGCAACGGACACCCCCAGTCTCTTTGGGTGCAATGCCAATAGTGGGAACACCATTCGAACGGGTTGTGATCGACATTTTAGGGCCTTTCGAAAGGACTAAAAGAAGGAACAGGTTTATCCTGACCTTAGTCGATACATGCACTTTATGGGCAGAAGCTATACCGCTAACATGCGCAGATGCCAAGCATGTCGCAGAAGCCCTCGTGCAGATTTTCACTCGGTTGGGATTCCCTCAACAAGTGTTGACGGATAACGGATCTCCATACCGAAACCTGTTGATGGATGAGATCGTTAAGATCTTGAGGACCCAACACATCTACACAAAGCCTTATACTCCGGCCATAATGGGCTCGTGGAACGTGTTAGTGGAAACCTCAACATGATGTTAAGTAGACTGGCACAAGTGAAACCTGAAGATTGGGATTGTTGCATTCCGGCAGCTTTATTTGGCTACAGAGAATCTCCTCATACTTCCACAGGATTTCCGCTAGCTACGCTTTTATTTGGCAGACCTATAAAGGGGCCGCTGGAAGCCTTACTTTGGTCGCTGACAGACCAGAAGGCTGATGAGACAGTTGTCTCAGCCAGTAAATACGTATCGGATTTAAAGGAAAGGTTGAAACTAGGATGGGACCTAGCAACGACAAACTTTAAGCGAGCACGCACAAAGCACGCTAACCGATACAGGAAAGTCGCGAAAGAGAGAGAATTGGAAGCAGGAGAGAAAGTTTTGGTGTTACTCCCTACCGAGAACAACCAACTGAAGATCGGATGGCAAGGGCCGTTTACCGTCCTGAAAAAGATTTCTAAGGCTAACTACCAGATCTCTATTGAAGGAAAGGAGAAGGTTTTCCATTTAAATCTCTTAAAGAGATACTTGGAAAAACCAGTGCCAACCTCCGACCATCTCCTGACGATCGCCAAAACTGACGAAGATGACGATAGTGGCAGGGAAACACCACTGCAATCACAGAAAATCTTTGAAAAATGTCAGAGAGAAGGTGCGAAAAGCAAAGTCGCACTGGTGGCAGTTACGACATGCTGTTATGAGAAGGGGGAAAGATCGGGGCGGGGGAAATAGTTCATCCTTTGTCTGGTTTAAAATATTAACCCAAGTTTGAAACTTTAATTTCATTCTCACTCGTAAAGCTGCAGCAGACGGATCGCTGTGCTATATCAAATATCTGTGTTTTGGCGAAGTCTGAGTTTCCTGGCAACATTTTGCCGAGTTCTAGATTACCATTAGATTACAGTATTCTAGTTCATGGTTTAGTCTGTAGTGCTGTGGTTGAGGTAACTATATAATATCTAGTATTTATAAAGTGATAAAGTGTTTAATCGCCTATTTCATTTTAAACTAGTTCTGTGTGCAGAGTGATTATTTTAAATAGTTTGTTATATTCTTTAGTCGACGAGTTACAGTGGAAAGCAAGATAAATTATAAATTTCTAGCTAAACCCATTCGGCTAATAAAAATAATTCCATTTAACTGCTAATACTCAGGCGAGATACATTTTCTAAACTAACTTATAACTGCTAGATGTCTCATGAGTGTTGACGAATATATTTATATGTATTTCAAATTCATGATGATTGATTTTATAATATAACTTATTTCACGGGAAGTGTTAAATGATAAGCTCTACGCTTGCAGTTTAAAATATAAGTTATATCCTTATACATAGTATGTATAATTATTTTATATGTGCTTTTTCCATTTTATGCAGTGAATACTGGGGTGATTCAAACTTGCCGGCGTTTAGTAGTAAAGAGACATACTTGTGAGAAGAATAGACATTTCCTATCTTTAACCACGTGGGTTGTTTCAAGTAACACTGGTCTGACAGTGCATGTGCCATCAGAGATAAACAGTAATACCAATCCCACTAACGGTTTTTCTAAAGACTAAATGTTTATACTGGGCCTTTGAGCCAGACTTTATTTCTTCACAATAAACTCAAATATACATGCTGCCTGGCGGCGAGAATAATTACAAGAAATAACATTAATATTCCCGACAAGCATTGAAAAAGTGTATAGTGAACCAAGACTATCTGTTAAAAGAAGTTGTCCACTGGTCAGCTTTTCCCAAATGAAGGAAACCCTCGTGTTTTGACTCTGTGTGCCCGTTCAAACTTGCTTACCCTAACTGATCTAAGTGACATGAACAGTAATCTAAAAACATAACTGGTGAAGTGAATGCTCCCCGAAAACAGTGGAAGAAACCTGTAATTGTAGAGCTGGGATTCGCTTTATCCAAAGAATACAGATTCACTGTAGAGAAGTGTCCAAAGGTTGCGCCAGACGGTGAACAACATCAAGTTTTTTTAGGTAAGCACGTGTGCCAGGGTACCCTGATGAAAGAACCGAGTGAAAGTGGACTGAGTGAGTTTTTTTTTTTATAACTATTGATTCTCCCACTTTATAATCTCCTTACGGAAGATTGGCTGCTTGATTAAATTGTTCCTTTTGAAGGACAATATTAGACCCTAATCATATGTATTTATGACTCTTTGGGCCATCATCTGTCTCATAACGGGGCTGTGGGCTAAACCTAGAGTTAATATCATAACGGGGCTATCATCCTTGTAGCATTCTCTTGATATTTTATGACTATTTGTATATGTTTTGATGTAAATTCTATGTGTTGTGAAGAAATTTTAAATGATAATTAAAATTTCCCTTGGAATTAATCAGCGTGTTGGTCAGCTCGTTCTAGAATATTTATATAATCATTGTTATAGTTTTCCCACGTCTGTGTGTCTACCTGTCGTCACTGGTATGTGCGTGCACGTGAGTGGATATATATATATATTTAATGTATATGTGTGTTTAGACTGTCTGACTACTTTCAATCTGTCGTAGAAGATATGTGAGAGAGGTAGAAGATTGTCCGCTCTCAGAGACAGCCTCTATCACTATTCTACCACCTCACTCGTGGAAATCTATTTTTATTTCTATCTCACATTGTGACTATCACTCATTCCAACCTATTCAGAAGGGACCAACCCAAGTCTTAATTCTCCTATCAAAAAACCTACGACACAGTATCAGAAGTTTGTACCGCTAGTGCCAGTAACAGAAGTTTGTACCTTCAGTGTCCGTAGCCGAAGTTTGTACCGTCAGTGCCAGTAGCAGAAGTTTGTACCGTCAGTGCTCAGAATGGCAAAGACAGCTTTACATTAATTTCGTTGATTTTGAAAAGGCTTTTGACAGCATACATAGGGACAGTTTATGGAAAATACTGAGGGCTTATGGAATTCCAAGCTGCATAGTGTCAATCATAAAAAGCCTCTATGCAAACTTTACGTGCAGTGTTGGGCAGAGCAACCTAACCTTTGAGGTGAAGACAGGAGTACGACAGGGATGCCCCTTATCAACCACTCTATTTTTAACAGTCATAGACTGGGTGATGCGCCAGACAACAGAGGGCAGTCCAAGAGGAATAAGATGGACAACATTTTCTACATTGGAAGATCTGGAATATGCAGATGACATTGCACTACTAGCACATTCACATCAACACATCCAGGAAAAAACGGATAGACTTAATAAGTTTAGCCAGCAGGTGGGCTTGAACATCAATTTAAAGAAGTCTGAGGTCATGACGCTCAATGTGAGCAATCCTGAGCCCATATCAGTAAGGAATAAGCAATTGGTACAGACAGATACCTTCACATACCTAGGAAGCATAGTAACACCAGACGGCGGGGCAGGCAAAGACATCAACATCAGAATGAATAAGGCAAGAACAGCCTTCTTTAGCCTAAACAACATCTGGAAGTCCTCCCAATACCGCCCAAGCACATAATTAAGACTATCTCAGAGCTGTGTGCTTTCTGTGCTTCTCTATGGTGCGGAATGCTGGAGAGTTACAGAGAAGGAAATGTCGAAATTGTCCTCTTTTCACACAACATGCCTAAGAAAAATTCACCGAATATTTTGGCCGAATACCATCACTAACCAAGATCTGCTTACTCGTAGCAAGCAAGAGGACATGCACACCATCATAGCTGGCAGACGCTGGAACTGGGTTGGTCATGTCCTCAGAAGAGACCCCGATGCCATCACAAGAACAGCTATGCTTTGGACCCCTGAAGGAAAACGAAAAAGAGGCCGACCAAAAACAACCTGGCGGAGGACTGTGGAGGCTGAGATGCAAAGAATGAACCAGAGTTGGGGCACTGTACGAAGGATGGCCACCGACCGATCAAAGTGGAATCAATTTGTTGTTGCCCTACAAGACGCCACTAGGCGTGATGGCCACTGACTGCTTTGACGGTCGGCGGGTAAGGATCAAAGAAGAAGAAGTACCGTCAGTGCCAGTAGCAGAAGTTTGTACCGTCAGTGTCAGTAGCTGAAGTTTGTACCGCCAGTGCCAGTAGCAGAAGTTTGTACCGCCAGTGCCAGTAGCTGAAGTTTGTACCGTCAGTGCCAGTAGCTGAAGTTTGTACCGCCAGTGCGGGAAGCCTCACTCATTTAAATCTGAAGACGAATTTGATATTAAATTTCAGATTGCGGTCAGAAATGTATGGTCATCACTGCTCGCAGTAACCGCTAACGCTAGAAGATTAACACTGAAAAAAAAAAAATAGGCACACGGAAGGACGAAACACGAAAAATTTAACAACAAGTGTGTGTTCTGTTACTTTGAACAAGTGAAGCCTTAACCGAGTGCAACAATCGTTTGTAAGCAGTGACATACTAAGGAGGCAGGCCGTCTGCCCCGGGTGACAGCCAGGAGTGAATTGTCATCGGACACTATTATGATATTAGTTACTGTTAAAAATATATTTGAAAGTGTGTTTATTTACGTAAGGTAGGGTGCAAAGGTAGGATCCGCCCGAGTGCCAAATACTTTAAGTATGCCCCTGTTTCAAGCAATCCTAGCCAATGTAATTTAAGACATTATGACAGGTCGCAACTGAGACTAGAATCTTCTGTTCTCTGAGTTTCATAATTATAAATTGAATAAATCATCTTCCACCTCTCGCGTGCACGCACACACACGCACCTTCGCTCTAAACCAGTGGTGGCCAAGTTAAGGTTGGCCGAGGGCTAGATTATGGTAAAGGGTAATACCAGAGGGCCAGACCTATAAAATCCTTAAAAAAAACGTTCTGAGATTTAGTTTTACATATATAATGAACCACATACAGAAAGCAACGGCAAACTACTGTACTGCACATCTGCCAAGACATGTATACCAGTCTTCGGACTGAAATTACTGTTTAAAAAAAATATATAACGAATCTGTTGTTTTAATTTGTTTTGTAATTTGTAATATGACATGTAATTATTTATTTCAAACATACATTTGTGTGTTATTTCATTGTGAAGAGTGTGGCTTCAGTCAACAATAAGAGGCCGGCCAAAACAGGTTGGCGGGCCGGTCAAAACTGGTTGGCGGGCCGGACGTGGCCCGCGGGCCATAGTTTGGCCACCTCTGCTCTAAACGATTAAGAAAATTGGGTACAGTAGTTCTACCTAGGTCACTTAACTTAATGACGTTTGTAGTATGCATAAATGAGCAAGGTCTGGCTTTAGAGATTCTCAGGGGTTAATAGTTAACACTAAATAGGAACCCACATTTGAAAGATTCTTCTTAATAAAGAAAATACTTGAAGAACATAATTATTGTATTTTCTCACTTAGTTAGCGCGTATGTCGTATATTTTTCTATTCCACATTTGTGTAGCCGTGCTTAAAGTGCGTAAAAAACGTAGCCTATAAATGTGAAGAGCTTAGCGTATGAAGACCGGCTGTTTAAAAAATCCGTTTATGACGAATAGGTCGTTGGGCTAAGAATCTCCTAAGAACGGATTTGAGAATTTACATCGCATAATTTACATCGCTAGGTAATCTAAGCGTGACCCGCAGCATCTCCAAATAAGTCAAGTGGAAAATGTCGCCAGTTCAAAAATCGTTAACAGAAGAAAGGAAGTCAATGATTCAGCAGCCAAACAGGCACTTATGAGAAAAGGAAGGGGGAACAAGGAAGCATATTTTGTCTCTGACTAGCGCTTTCGTTCTTCGTTCTTCTCGAATGGTTTAGTTCTTCCCTGTAACAGATCTTGGACACTAAACGGCTGACAATATTTGGTATGTCTTAGTATAGTGTTTCTCAAAGGTGTACACTAAAGATCACTAGGCAACCTTCACCAACCTTGCACTGATCTTAAAAACACGCATACACACATGTGTATACATACACGCTAGCATCGATATGTCTCGATGGTGCACTGTCATTTTTTCTTGATGTCTTGAGATGTTATCATCCCACTTATGGCGATCTATATATATATATATATATATATATATATATATATATATATATATATATATATATATATATATATATATATATATATATATATATATATATATATATATATATATATATATATATATATATATATATATATATACACACACTTACACAAAGGCACACATATCCATCCAACACATTCTTTCTTTTTTCATCGTTGTCTCTGTTGAAATTAATGTTGCTTGTTTTCGAAACGTATTCTAATTGTTTCAGTTATTATAATCTGCCCAATAAATATTGACTGCGTGTTTCTGGTGACTACATATACGTTCGTTTGCTAATTTGCTTGTTTCAAGACAATGTGATTACCCCTTTAATAATTTTGAATAGATTTGTGCGCATTTAGTTTTGGTTTAAACAAACAAGCAAAGAGGTAACTGTAGTAAAATCTGCGAGATAATCGCTCATTTCAGTAAGATTTTAGTCCTATGATAATAAATAACCCCGCCCGTATGTGTCTGACTATAAGCATCTCACACGCCAGCATCGCGCTGAATTTTGTGCCATGGTAATGCTTAGAAACGATCTCGCCGTATAAACCTACTCGCTTTCCTTGTGACGTACAATTAACATTTTTAACATTTTGCCCGATCTGATAGAGACTGCGGCAAGACTTATAATTAACGATCTTCCAGAAGTGTGCCGCCAAGTTACTGTCTGAATTAACGTAATACTTTAACTTTAACGCCTCTAATAGTAGTAATCCTTACATTTTTTGGTAGTGTAACACGAGACAACAGTAATAATTAACGCCAATTCTAACACCCGCCGCGCCAAACCCCGCTTCGCTTGACACGCGGTGGGATTGGCCCGATGATATATACACACGACAGTTTAAATTCTCGCCAAGTAATGTATTTCTGACGTCACTCAAACAAGTTAGTTATTTGAAAAATAAATGCTAGAGAGAGATGAGAGGGGGAAGATGGCCGACTTGTGTAAAATTTTTATTTGACGATTGACAGTGACAAAATTAAAAATCTAAACCATACTGAAACTGACCATAAAAATCATATGGTAGTATAGCTTAGAGTCCCCTGAGCAAAAATGTGTTTTAAAAAATATGGAAGTACAATTATTAGAAAAGTTATTGAGATAATACTATATGTCTAGTAACACTAAGACGGACAGACTGTGGTACCTGCTTGTTTTTTTCATAACGTTGGTGGGGACGCCAGCTTAGAAAGAGTCATTGGAGTAAATTCAAATCCGATTGGGTAAAAAGAGTATAGGAGGAAAGGGGAGCGGTAGGTAAATGTTAACCAAAACTAAACATCTTTTAGTATTGGCATAACTAACTGACCAATCGACTACCAGACACATAGTTTGTTTGGAATTTTTTTTTTCTTTCAAAAACTACATTTGAATTCTGGTGGTCGCACGTTTTCCATTGGCCAGTACTAATAGATATTAGCAAAAAGCTTTCAATGCTTATCGCCAGTTGACAAAAACTTTTTCTATCAAATACGCTGAGATCAGCTGTGTTAATTTATAAAATAAAGAATTAATTCGCAGTCTGGGCAGTGCAGAGGAAAACTGAGGCCATTCTTTGCAAGTCAGCGTTATTTGTTACTATTTCTTGAAATTGTGGTAAGAATGCTTTATGTATTATGTTTATTACAACTGCCAAAGTTAGATACTGCTATTGGGAAAAGTGAAGGACATGCCGGGAGCAGACATTGTTGAGTCCTCACATTGAACTGTATCTAACTGTGGTATATTGTCATGATTTTATTTTAATATTATTGTATTAGAATATGTTAGTAAGCCTCCGTGTTCCATGAACACTGTTCAACATGCCTGGAGCGTTTATAATTTAAAAAAAACAAAAGGAGAGAAAATCATACAAAAGGAAATGTGGTTACTCCACGTTATTGTATTGAGGAAAACTATGTAAAAGTACAGTGGCGTATCTGCCATAGAGACCTGAGGTGTGGTCACAGCAAGGTGTGAGTCATATAAAATTAGGGGCGAGTGCACCTGTATGCACGCGAGGCTGACCCCATACCACCATATGTAAATAATAATAATAAAGTGTGATCAGATATAAAAAGGCCAGGGTGTCTTTTTATTGCAGAGGTTTTATTTCCTGTTACCAGCCCGTGACAGGAAACCTGATGAGTGAGTGTAACGCCAACAAGTCTCCGGTAAAACGTTTATGCTGTCAGCAGAAAGCTGGAGGAGCTTGTGCGTGCTGATATATCTATATTTTCTGCAACTACATACTGAATTATCCTTCTACAAAGAATCCGAGGTGATGTGTTAGCACCTGGGTATATCTGACACTTCAGTTATAATAAACTTTGATATTTTCAATCATACACAGGATGTTATGGGGCGTGATGAAACTACAGCCCCTCCTAACAAGTGACAAACACTATTAGATAATAAAGTTGTAATCTGTGAATACACCAACAGGAGAGATAGAGTGACTTTATACTTATTGGACAAAGAGTCCACACATTTTAGTTAATCCTTTTTATGTAAACTATCTTTTCCTCATTTTCAAAGACCTGTCCAAAAGAGATGGCAGGACAGGCAGATTAAATTGTAAAAAGAAAATATTGAATTTTAAAGAAAAACCTTAACCACTGTTTTATTCAATTCCTTATAGTGAATTAAAGTGTTGTGTGTTTATGTACCATCATTTTCATTTCTCCCCTAGACATTAGGTACATCATACACCAGACACTAGAGCCAAAATAGTGACCGTGTGAGATCTAGGGATGTAGCGTTAGGTTCCCTGCAAATACATCATTATCATCTATTAGAGTCAGGGGCCTACATGTGCTTGACCTCACACGGTTAACACAGACACCGATTTCTTTCCTTTTAGGTATACCATCATAATCTCCCCAGCAAATTAATCTTGCTACATATATTGGTAGGCTTGTCCGGGAATTGAATTTCTCCTAGTACTACATACATTGGGGTCTGGGTTTTAGCATTAACAACATTCTATTTTCCCAGGGAATCCCCATAATTAATATTGCCCAAGATTTGGGAATTTAATGAAGTGTCAGAACCTGGAATTAATTAAGTAAATTTGTACTTATTTAGAAATTAAGTTAGAACAATTTTGTATTTATCAGATGTCAGATTTGGCCAAGTTTCGCTCTGCGGCTGTGCAGACTGCCAGAGAAATGAATATGGAGGGTCAAGTCTTGATTGACTATGTCACCTCAGAATGTGATAAATATATTGCTAGGGAAGAACATAGGTTAGCTGAGGAAAGGAAAATACAGGTAGAAGAGGCTAGGGAGATTAAGAAATTAGAGTTAGATAGAGAGGCTGAAATTAAAAGGTTACAAATTGAGGCTGACAAGGAGGCCAGGGCCTTAGAGGCTGATAGAGAGGCTGAGATCAAGAGGCTCCAATTTGAGGAGAGAAAATTAGAGGTAGAAGAAAGAGATTGACTGCCGAAAGGGAAGCAGAAGAAAAACGACTGCAAAGGGAGGCAGAAGAAAAGAGATTGACTGCCGAGAGGGAAGCAGAAGAAAAGAGATTGACTGCCGAGAGGGAAGCAGAAGATAAAAGATTACAGAGGGAGCATGAGTTGCGACTAAGGGAGTTAGAGTTGCAAGGCCTCGCTTCGGACAATGGTCACAGCCCCTCTACCTCTGATGCTACTGCTAGTCAGGGGGCCTCCAACTCAGCCATTGTGTTCCATCTAGACTATTTTGTAGAAAAGGATGATGACATTGAGTCATATTTTAGCAGATATGAAGTATTAGCCACTACTTATGGGTTGGAAAGAGAAAGATGGGGTGTAAAGTTGTCTCAAGGTCTTCGGGGAACAGCTTATGAAGTTTTTTCCAAAATGAGCAGGGATGACCAAGACAACTATGACATGTTGAAGCAGGCACTTTTGTTAAGATACGAAAAGAACGGAGAGTTTTATAGAAAAAAAATTAGGAATGCCAGGCTACTGTCGGGTGAGACCTATCACCAGTTCTCCGTCCGGTTAGAAACGTATATGGAGAAATAGGCTACTTTGGGGAAAACCCAAGATCTCAAAGAGATGATACTCATAGAACAGATGAGAGAGTCCATGGCTCCAGACATGAGAAAGTTTCTCATGGAACAGGGCGCGGAGAGGCTGGGTGAGATAATTAAGGTCCCTGAGAGGTATCAGGCAGCACAGGCAGAGGTAGCTGGCGCCAAAAAGAAACCAGTAGATCATTATAAGGCCCCACAAAACTATAATAAATGTGACAACAGAAGTAAGCAAAACTTTGATAGGCCTCGAAATGATTATAAAAATAAAACCTCACATTTCAATGACAGAAAGAATGATGAAAGAAAACTTTTTCATCAAGGTAGATTATATTGTAGATATTGTAAGAGGGATGGACATGACATTAAATTTTGTAAAAGTAAACCTGCTGGATTTGCTGCTATGAAAATGGGGAACCAGGAAGTAAAGGACAAACCTGCTGGACAGCAGGAACCTTATCACCCCCAGTTTGTGAGGATGTTGTATGCAATGATGTCACCATTAGGTGCCTCTATGATACCGGTTTAGATTTTGATTCTGTCGTGAGCTCGCCCTTGGTGAACCCAGATCAGTATACCACAGAAACAGTGGAGATACAAGGGACGACCAAGGACATACCACTCAAGACAATTCCCATTGCAAGAATAAATGTGAAAACTCGCTATGTGGAAGGTGTAATCAGAGCAGCAGTGATCGACGCACCCATCTACCCTCTGATATTGGGGTGTCGTTATGTCTACTTGGGGAATCCCAAGAGACCTGTGGTCTTGGCAGCTGTCCAGACCCGATCACAATCCAGAAAGGAAGAAGATGAACCTATAAATACTCATCCAGAAGAGATGAGGAAGGCACAGGCTGAAGATAGGTCACTGAAGCCGTGTTATAAGAAACTCCCAAAGAGCCATACTCCTCCTAATAAAGGAGAATTTTATATAAAGAACAAATTGTTATATAGGAAGGCCGGCACTGGTTCAGCTGGTCACGGACAGCTGGTCCTTCCCAGTTCATATAGAGAAAAGATGATGGAGTTAGGTCATACTATCCCCTTCAGTGGTCACATGGGGATTAGCGCAACAGGACAGCGTATAGCTTGTCATTATTTCTGGCCAGGGATAACGGAAGATATAAAGAGATATGTAAAATCCTGTCCAGAATGCCAGAGAGTAGCTCCAAAGCATTGGACTGCTCCAGCAACTCTAGGGGAAATGCCCATAGTGGGAACCCCTTTTGAGAGAGTTGCAGTGGATATTGTGGGACCTCTCACTCGGACCAAGAGGAGGAACAGTTACATCCTTACTCTGGTAGACACTTGTTGTATGTGGGGAGAGGCGGTAGCCCTGTCGTCAATCGATTCGAAACATGTGGCAGAGGCATTACTTACTATATTCACAAGGTTAGGATTCCCGCATCAAATCTTGACTGATAACGGCGCACAGTTCAAGGGGAAACTAACAGAAGAGGTTTTTAAGTTGTTTCAAGCCAAGCACTTTCATTGTAGTCCGTATCACCCCCAAGGGAACGGCCAGGTAGAGAGGTTCAATGGGACTTTCATTTCTATCCTGAGAAAGCTGGCACATGAGAAACCTGATACGTGGGACCAATACTTGCCCGCCGCGTTGTTTGCGTACCGGGAAGTTCCACATAATTCAACCGGGATGGCACCCGCAACTCTGTTATTTGGGAGGCCAATAAAAGGTCCATTAGAAGCCTTGTTAAGGACTTGGACAGATGAGAAGGCAGAGGAGACTGTTACCTCATCATATCAATATGTGAACGAACTGACCACTCGTTTAAAAACTAGTTGGAAACTGGCAAATGATAATTTGAGACAAGCCAGGAAAAAGCAGGCTGCTTATTATAATAAGAAAGCGAAGGATAGGGAGCTTGCTGTAGGGGAGAAGGTACTTCTTCTATTGCCCGGCAGCAACAATAAACTTCAGATCGGATGGCAAGGTCCATATACAGTTTTGGAAAAGGTATCCAGAACAAATTATAAGATAGACAAAAAGGGAAAGGAAAAAGTCTATCATGTGAACCTTTTGAAGAAATATCTGGACAGACAAATCCAGGAAAGAACACACCTAATGGCCTTGTCTATTGCAACCGAAATGAAAAATGACCCTCTCACCTCATTTGAATATCAACTGAAAATCAGTGAAACGTTTGCACAGGTGAAGAGCAGTAATCACCTGACAAAAGGACAGAGGGAGAAGGTTCAACAGGTCCTTGAGAAACATACAGATGTGTTAACGGATAAACCGGGCCACACAAATTTGTTGGAATATGATATAAAACTACTAGACCCAGCACCTATCTGTATGAGGCCCTATTCTATTCCTTTCGCTAAGGAAAAAGCTTTGAAAGAGGAGATAGATTATTTGTTACAAGAAGGGATTATTTCTCACAGTGAGTCTCCTTATAGTTCCTGTGTGGTTTTGTTGCGGAAACCATCGGGAGAACATAGACTATGCATCGATTACAGGAAACTGAATGCTGTCACAGAAGGTGAGGTGGATCCATTACCTGATACTACTCAACTATTTGCCAGGCTGAACAGGGCAAAATATTTTTCTAAGGTGGATCTTAGCAAAGGCTATTACCAAATTCCAGTAAAGCCTGAGGTTCGACCTTATTTAGCCTTTAGCACCTCGGAAGGTCATTATGAGTTCAACATGTTACCGTTTGGGTTGAAAAATGCCCCGAGTGTGTTTTCTAGGATGATGCGAAAATTGTTGGATCCCCTGAAAAATCCATGTATTTCGAAGGAAAACGAAAGAGAGGCCGACCAAAAACAACCTGGCGGAGGACTGTGGAGGCTGAGATGCAAAGAATGAACCAGAGTTGGGGCACTGTACAAAGGATGGCCACCGACCGAGCAAAGTGGAACCAATTTGTTGTTGCCTTACAAGACGCCACTAGGCGTGATGCCACTGACTGCTTTGACGGTCGGCGGCTAAGGATCAAAGAAGAAGAAGAAGTCATTGCTACGGAAACATTTGAGGAACACGTTACCTCTTTGAATATGCTGTTTGATAGACTCAGAGAGGCTAACTTGACCGTTAGACCAATAAAATGTTGTATTGGTTGTAAAGAGTTGGAATTCTTGGGACATACTGTACATCAGGGTAGCATGATCCCTGATCCCAAGAATCTGGAAAAATTGAAAAGAGCACCTAGGCTACAAACAAAGAAAGATGTGCGATCTTTCGTGTCGTTGTGTGGGTTCTACCAAAAGTACATTAAACATTTTAACTCTATATGTGCTCCTCTGACGGATTTAACTCGCAAGGGTCAACCTGATACAATAAATTGGTCCGCACAGTGTGAATTGGCTTACCAGGAGTTAAAAGAAAAACTTCCCAGCGGGCCAGTATTGCAACTGCCTGACTTGAATCAAGAATTTATCGCGAGAAGTGACGCAAGCAATGTGGGCCTGGGCGCTACATTGTTGCAAAGGTCCTCCTCACAAGATGGAGAATTGAACCCAGTCGCTTATGCAAGCCGCAAGTTGAACAAGGCGGAAAAAGATTTTTCAACAAGTGAAAAGGAATGTCTAGCTTTGATATGGGTTATAAAAAAATTTCAGATTTATCTATATGGCAGGACATTTGTGGTCCAAACGGATCATTCACCTCTCGTATTCCTGTCACAAGCCAAGCATGAAAATTCCAGATAATTAAGATGGTCATTATTATTGCAGCCATACTCATTTCTGAGTGAATATATTCCCGGCCCTCAGAACGTCGGTGCAGACTTTTTGAGTAGACATCCTTATGATGAAGATCAGAAAAACGCGTAAGACTTCATTTGAGCTAAGTTATCTCGCAGATTATAACCTGCAAATGAATGCAAGTTTTAGGACGGGAGGTGTGTAGTAAAATCTGCGAGATAATCGCTCATTTCAGTAAGATTTTAGTCCTATGATAATAAATAACCCCGCCCGTATGTGTCTGACTATAAGCATCTCACACGCTAGCATCGCGCTGAATTTTGTGCCATGGTAATGCTTAGAAACGATCCCGCCGTATAAACCTACTCGCTTTCCTTGTGACGTATAATTAACATTTTTAACATTTTGCCCAATCTGATAGAGACTGCGGCAAGACTTATAATTAACGATCTTCCAGAAGTGTGCCGCCAAGTTACTGTCTGAATTAACGTAAAACTTTAACTTTAACGCCTCTAATAGTAGTAATACTTACATAGTTTGGTAGTGTAACACGAGACAACAGTAATAATTAACGCCAATTCTAACACCCGCCGCGCCAAACCCCGCTTCGCTTGACACGCGGTGGGATTGGCCCGATGATATATACACACAGACAGTTTAAATTCTCGCCAAGTAATGTATTTCTGACGTCACTCAAACAAGTTAGTTATTTGAAAAATAAATGCTAGAGAGAGATGAGAGGGGGAAGATGGCCGACTTGTGTAAAATTTTTATTTGACGATTGACAGTGACAAGATTGAAAATCTAAACCATACTGAAACTGACCATAAAAATCATATGGTACTATAGCTTAGAGTCCCCTGAGCAAAAATGTGTTTTAAAAAATATGGTAGTCCAATTATTAGCCAAGTTATTGAGATAATACTATATGTATAGTAACACTAAGACTGACAGACTGTGGTTCCTGCTTTTTTTCATAACGTTAGTGGGGACGCCAGCTTAGAAAGAGGCATTGGAGTAAATTCAAATCCGATTGGGTAAAAAGAGTATAGGAGGAAAGGGGAGCGGTAGGTAAATGTTAACCAAAACTAAACATCTTTTTGTATTGGCATAACTAACGCAGACTGACCAATCGACTACCAGACACATAGTTTGTTGGGAATTTTTTTTTTTTTTCAAAAACTACATTTGAATTCTGGTGGTCGCACGTTTTCCATTGGCCAGTACTAATAGATATTAGCAAAAAGCTTTCAATGCTTATCGCCAGTTGACAAAAACTTTTTCTATCAAATACGCTGAGATCAGCTGTGTTAATTTATAAAATAAAGAATTAATTCGCAGTCTGGGCAGTGCAGAGGAAAACTGAGGCCATTCTTTGCAAGTCAGCGTTATTTGTTACTATTTCTTGAAATTGTGGTAAGAATGCTTTATGTATTATGTTTATTACAACTGCCAAAGTTAGATACTGCTATTGGGAAAAGTGAAGGACATGCCGGAAGCAGACATTGTTGAGTCCTCACATTGAACTGTATCTAACTGTGGTATATTGTCATGATTTTGTTTTAATATTATTGTATTAGAATATGTTAGTAAGCCTCCGTGTTCCATGAACACTGTTCAACATGCCTGGATCGTTTATAATTTTAAAAAAACAAAAGGAGAGAAAATCATTGTCACGTAGACATTTATGATCTATAAATTGCCTATATCACTACAATATTCACATTGATAAATCGCTTGTGATTCATGGTTTCCTTTTGGTATTTGAATCAGACAACATATAGCGCCTCTTATGATATATAAACTTGTAATATAGCATATGTTATTTTGAAATAGTATATCTTTTTCTGTCACCCGTATCCTCTACTTTTTTTATCATTTTATCCGTTTCCTGTGTTTTTCGCATTCGTTCGTTTGCGACTATATACATTACTATTTTCCCATTCTAACGTTTACCTGTTTCTTTTCTCAAAACTGAGAACGCAGTTAATGACGTAACGTGTCAGTCGCTACAGAGACGGGAGAGCGTTAAAATGCATTCTATTTGCATTAGATGTCAGGACACGAAACTGTGACTTTCGCTTATCTCAGACATACGAGCAGACTATGTCTGCACTTTCAGCTGACAGGCGCGGTTTCTGCGGCTCAGCGCTCAGGAAAGGCGCGATAAATGACGTCTCCTCGGCGCAGTTTGAGACATTTGTCTGGAAATTCCACCTGACATGACCCTCATTGTGGGCCATGGTCAGCGTGAAGTGTGAAAACTGCCGGGGCATTGGAGACAAGCCGTCTGAGACTCGAAACTGACACGCGCACTCTCGGTCAGAAGGTGGCAGTTACGGCATGCGTTTAAGTGTTAAACGTAATCGTTAAAGCCGGAAAGGGGAGAGCATTTCATTTTACGAAATAAACGTTCACCTCTTTGTCTGTTTGATAGATATAACCAGAATGTTAAACGTTATTTTCATTCAGTCCTCTAAATTGGCAGTAGACAGGTTGCTCGGAATAGAATAAGCTGTACAGCGAAGTTTCTCAGTTTGTTTCGGCAATTTGTCGAACTTCTAGACTTCCGTAAATATTCAGCGTATGATTATAAGTTGTGCGACTACCTGTAGTTCTTTTTGAGGTAAAAATATATTATATCTAGTATTTTGTGAAGTGATAAAGTGATAATCGCTTATTTCATATTTCACTAGTTTCTTTTGTGCAGAGTGCATATTTATTAAGTCTGTTATATTCTCTAGTCGATGAGTTACAGTGGAAAGCAGAATAAATTATAATTTCTAGCTTATAAATCAGGTAGCTATAATGACTTTAATTTAACTGCTAAATACTCAGTCGAGAGAATATATTTTAAAACTAACTTATTAAATCACTGCTACATCTTGAGTATTGACGGAATGCGTAAGTATTCCTAATTCAGGATGTTTGATTTTAAATATAACTTATTCCACTGGAAGTGGTAAACTATAAGACAAGCTACGCTTGTAGGTTAAATTATCAGTTATATGGAGTACATAATATGTAAATTATTTATATGTGTTTTTTTTTCCTTATTCAGTGAATACTGGGGTGACCCAATCTTTGCCAGCGTTCTAGTACGTGAACATTATCTGTGAAGAACTTAAGCACTTTCATTACATGAACTGTAACAGTTAAATGAAGTAAAAGGCCTATCGCGCCAGAATTAATTCTTCCAGAATAATACTTAAGTACAGATCAGCCCGCTGTGGCAAGCGAAATTTCAGTAACATTTCGACATAGTTTTTTTTTACTAGTAGTGTGGTGACCAAATATAGTCATATACTGAGATAAGGCACCCGACCTGACATTCCTCATTTTTTAGAAACCTACGCTAGTGACACTGTGCTCCGCTAACTTTCGTGCCTGGACAAATTTTATGTGACTTAAACAGACATCCGAAAAATAAGAACACCCAAGGAATCGTTCCCTGAGACAGAGAATTCAGTACGTCTTTTTTGGCACTGGGGATTTCTTGGTCGAGACTGCATTTACGGGTCTGTGTGAAGGTCCTAGAAAAAGTTATGTTCCCAGAGGCAGCGATCAAAGCTGTAAGTATAAATGTGCGCACGTGGCCACGGCTGAATGAATAGAGTGAACGCAGGTCTGAGTGTTATTTTTACCGTTGTATTTTGGCACCTATTTGCTGTCATAACTTTCTTCATACAAGTTTGTTTTTTTGCTAACAATATTTTCCCTTAAACTAGATTATAGTATCAGGTCTGTTCATACCTTAAACGGGGAAAACTCTTAGACTCAATCATATGTATCTGGGACTCTTTGTGCTATCATCTTTCTCCTAACGGGACTGTGGGCTATCCATCGAGGGAAGATCATAACTGTGGGTCTACCAGTTCTTGTAGCATTCCTTGATTTGTTTATGACTTTGTGTATATGCCTTTTTTTGATGTCATTTTACATGTTGTGACGTAAGTTTACAAATGATAAATAAACTTATCAATAAATTAATCAGCATGTTGGTCAGCTCGTCCTAAATATCTATATAATCATTTGTTATAGTTTCCCACGTCTGTGTGTCTACCTGTCGTCACTTGAATGTGCGTGCACGTGAGTGTATATATATATATATATATTTAATGTATATGTGTTAGACTGTCTGACTACTCTAGATCTGTCGTTAAAGATAGGTGAGAGAGAGAGAGAAGATTTCTCGCTCTCAGAGAAGCCTCTATCACAATTCTACCACCTCACTCGTGGAAATCTATTGCTATTACTACTTCTCACTGTGACTATCACTTATTCTAACCTATTCAGAAGGGACCAACCCAAGTCTTAATTCTCCTATCAAAAATCTACGACAAATTGGGTCTCGTCTATCGGGATTTTGAACTTTGAATAGGAAAACGAGACGACAAATATCAGCTCGTCTTTAAGATTCTTTATTCTGATATAGAGTAAGAGTGTGATGTCTTGTGAGTTTTGTACTTTTTAAAAATAATTTATCCCCTAGACATAACGATCTGTTTATGGGCGTGCTGACCACACGGCTAATAATTGTTTTTCCTAGCATTATTGAGCATTATACATTTGGTTTACAGGTTGATTTTGTCGGAATATATGTTAATTACTGATTTTGTAATACTAAACGCTGGTAAAGTTTGTGAGTGTATAACATTCACAGGGTTCTGAAGAAGTAGGTGTTTGAGCTAAGCTAAGGAGCGCGATCAGACTATACGTCCTGAAATTGCCTCCCTTACCCTAACTATCTTCAGGGGTGAACTTATAGTGGATTAAAAAAATTAAGGGATTTTTTTTTTCTTTAAATTTTTGCAATTAACTACCATTTATTTGGCGTAGTCGTCTGCATTAGGTGCTTAATTGCCGATAAATAGCACCGATAGTTAGACACTATAATTTTTGGAGGAGGTATCCCAGGTTATATGTATATCATCTATTGTTTTGGTATTTTCTCGTAAGTGGTAAGGAACAATGTATCCTTTTCTTATCTCTTTCTCGTCTAAATCTCAGCCACTGACTTATTATGGCGGAGAGGGCAAAGCTTAGACAGCTCCTCAGGGACGAGGCGAGAGAAGAAGGTTTGGACGGAGAAGAAGCGAAAGCTTTTGTCAGGGACGAACTTGACAGATATGACGCGGAGAGGAAAGCAGATGAAGCTAAAGAGGAAAAAGAAGAAGCAAGGAGGAAAGAAGTGGAAGATCGGCTATTACAGCAGAAAAAGATTGAGGAAGAAATGGAAATTCGCAGGATGCAGCATGAGAAACGAGAGAAGGAGAGACAGCATGAGAAGGAAAGGGAGGAGAGACAGCATGAGGAAAGAGAAAATGAGAGACGACGACAGCATGAGCTGGCGCTTAAGACTCTAGAGTTCCAAAGCCGTGGTGCTGCCTCTACCTCCAGCAATGGAGAGTCTTCTCCTCATTCCTCTTTAACTGATCCTTGTAACACACAATCTATTCAACTCAAAGCTATGTCCTTTACGCTTGAATCTTTCCCTTGTCCTAATGAGAAGATTGACACTTGGCTAGAAACATTTGAGAAAATTGCAACTCTGTACGGTTTAGAGAGGTCGCGTTGGAACATGAAGCTTTCTCAGTTGCTGAAAAGCAGTGCGTATGATGTTTACGCCAAACTGGAAAGCAGCCAACAAGACAACTATGATGTGTTGAAGAAAGCGTTACTGGAGCGCTTTGAAATGAATGCTCGCAAATTTCTGCAACTGTTTCACAACAGCAGGAAAGAGAGCTCTGAAACTTTTCAACAGTTCTCGTTTCGTTTGAAGGGATACCTAACAAAGTGCCTTGAGCTTTTACAGCTCCCCTCTACATATGAAGGTCTGGAGGAATTTGTTATTACAGAACAAATAAAGAACACTTTGTCTGCTGATACCCGGAGATTCCAAGCCGAGCAGGGGGCAGAAAAGCTTGAAGACATCTTAGAAAAGTCTGAGCGTTATCAAAATGCGCTGGCTGAACTGCCGGCCACAAAACGAAAACCGAAGAAGAGCATTTTCGGAAAAATAATCTAGACCAGTCTTCTCATGCTTCTCACGCTTCCAACCCGAATAACCACCGAGAAACTGGATCTCAAAACCCCAATCCTGAAAAATCCAAGTTCTACAAAAACAAGTACCCCAACCACAGTAAACAGTCTGATCAACCCGACCGCCCTTCATGGCAGCGTGGCCAGAAAGGTCAAGGTGGCAAAGGGAGAACCCCTGAGCACGGGACTAATGATCAGAGTGAGCACACCGAGCCTAAACGCATCGGATGCTTGCTAACAGTCTCGCAAGGCGGAATTATTGACAGTGATTCCCAACCTGTTGGGGATACACCCTAAACGCGAGGTACTGTTATTATGAACGGTTCTCAAATTTCTTGTTTATTTGACACGGGGCTTTCGTATGATTGCATTGTTGCCAGAAACCTGGTTAAACCCGGTCAAGAGACAGCAGAGACCGTCCAACTTTGTGGAGTTCGTAAGAGTGATGCACCTACAGCGCTTCCCATCGCACTGGTGGAGATCCACTCTGAGTTTGTCAGAGGCGTGATCAAAGCGGCTGTTATGGATGACCCCATCTACCCAGTCATACTTGGCGGGAGATACGTGTGTATTGGGAAACCGGAAGAGCCGATTGTGGCAGCAGTAACTACAAGAGGGCAAACCAAGAAGGAACGGGAGCCTGCGCCTAATTTGTTACCCATGGAACTTAAAGAAGCGCAACAAAAGGATCCTACTTGTCACCCTGCTTTAGGAAACTGTCCATGGCTAAGGAACCCAGGCAGCACAAGGACATTTTTTCTAAGGATGGCGTACTTTATCGCAGAACGGGCAAGCCTGACCAAGGTTACATCCAGCTCCGAGTACCGAAACAGTACAGAAGCCAAATCCTAGAAATGGGGCACTCTCTTCCCTTCAGCGGACATATGGGACAGAACGCCACAAACCAACGGATAACCACTCATTATTGGTGGCCAGGAGTAAATACTGATATTATCAGGTATGTCAAATCCTGTGCCCAGTGCCAACGTGTACCACCCAAGCAACGGACACCCCCAGTCTCGTTGGGTGAAATGCCAATAATGGGAACACCATTCGAACGGGTTGTGGTCGACATTTTAGGACCCTTAGAAAGGACTAAAAGAAGGAACAGGTTTATCCTGACCTTAGTCGATACATGCACTTTATGGGCAGAAGCTATCCCGCTAACATGCGCAGATGCCAAGCATGTCGCAGAAGCCCTCGTGCAGATTTTCACTCGGTTGGGATTCCCTCAGCAAGTGCTGACGGATAACGAATCTCCATACCAAAACCTGTTGATGGATGAGATCGTCAAGACCTTGAGGGACCAGCACATCTACACTAAGCCTTATACTCTGGCCAGAAATGGGCTAGTAGAACGTGTTAACGGAAACCTCAACATGATGTTAAGTAAACTGGCACAAGAGAAACCTGAAGATTGGGATTGTTGCATTCCGGCAGCTTTATTTGGCTACAGAGAATCTCCTCATACTTCCACAGGATTTCCGCCAGCTACGCTTTTATTCGGCAGACCTATCAAGGGGCCGCTTGAAGCCTTACTTTGGTCGCTGACAGACCAGAAGGCTGATGAGACAGTTGTCTCAGCCAGTAAATACGTATCGGATTTAAAGGATAGGTTGAAACTAGGATGGGACCTAGCAACGACCAACTTTAAGCGAGCACGCACAAAGCACGCTAACCGATACAGGAAAGTTGCGAAAGAGAAAGAACTGGAAGCAGGAGAGAAAGTTTTGGTGTTACTCCCTACCGGAAACAATCAACTGAAGATCGGATGGCAAGGGCCGTTTGGGGGACGTTCTGTCACGTAGACATTTATGATCTATAAATTGCCTATTTCCTCTTCTTTTTCTTTCACCCGTATCCTCTATTTTTTTATCATTTTATCCTTTTCCTGTGTTTTTCGCATTCGTTCGTTTGCGACTATATACATTACTATTTTTAACGTTTACCTGTTTCTTTTCTCAAAACTGAGAACGCAGTTATGACGTAACGTGTCAGTCGCTACAGAGACGGGAGAACGTTAAAATGCATTCTATTTGCATTAGATGTCAGGACACGAAACTGTGACTTTCGCTTATCTCAGACATACGAGCAGACTATGTCTACACTTTCAGCTGACAGGCGCGGTTTCTGCGGCTGAGCGCTCAGGAAAGGCGCGATAAATGACGTCTCCTCGGCGCAGTTTGAGACATTTGTCTGGAAATTCCACCTGACACGACCCTCATTGTGGGCCATGGTCAGCGTGAAGTGTGAAAACTGCCGGGGCATTGGAGACAAGCCGTCTGAGACTCGAAACTGACACGCGCACTCTCGGTCAGAAGGTGGCAGTTACGGCATGTGTTTAAGTGTTAAACGTAATCGTTAAAGCCGGAAAGGGGAGAGCATTTCATTTTACGAAATAAACGTTCACCTCTTTGTCTGTTTGATAGATATAACCAGAATGTTAAACTTTATTTTCATTCAGTCCTCTAAATTGGCAGTAGACAGGTTGCTCGGAATAGAATAAGCTGTATAGCGAAGTTTCTCAGTTTGTTTCGGCAATTTGTCGAACTTCTCGACTTCCATAAATATTCAGCGTATGATTCTAAGTTGTGCGACTACCTGTAGTTCTGTTTGAGGTAAAAATATATTATATCTAGTATTTTGTGAAGTGATAAAGTGATAATCGCTTATTTCATATTTCACTAGTTTCTTTTGTGCAGAGTGCATATTTATTAAGTCTGTTATATTCTCTAGTCGATGAGTTACAGTGGAAAGCAGAATAAATTATAATTTCTAGCTTATAAATCAGGTAGCTATAATGACTTTAATTTAACTGCTAAATACTCAGTCGAGAGAATATATTTTAAAACTAACTTATTAAATGACTGCTACATCTTGAGTATTGACGGAATGCGTAAGTATTCCTAATTCAGGATGTTTGATTTTAAATATAACTTATTCCACGGGAAGTGGTAAACTATAAGACAAGCTACGCTTGTAGGTTAAATTATCAGTTATATGGAGTACATAATATGTAAATTATTTATATGTGTTTTTTTCCCCTTATTCAGTGAATACTGGGGTGACCCAATCTTTGCCAGCGTTCTAGTACGTGAACATTATCTGTGAAGAACTTAAGCACTTTCATTACATGAACTGTAACAGTTAAATGAAGTAAAAGGCCTATCGCGCCAGAATTAATTCTTCCAGAATAACATTTAAGTACAGATCAGCCCGCTGTGGCAAGCAAAATATCAGTAACATTTCGACATAAATTTTTTGACTAGTAGTGTGGTGACCAAATATAGTCATATACTGAGATAAGGCACCCGACCTGACATTCCTCATTTTTTAGAAACCTACGCTAGTGACACTGTGCTCCGCTAACTTTCGTGCCTGGACAAATTTTATGTGACTTAAACAGACATCCGAAAAATAAGAACACCCAAGGAATCGTTCCCTGAGACAGAGAATTCAGTACGTCTTTTTGGAACTGGGGATTTCTTGGTCGAGACTGCATTTACGGGTCTGTGTGAAGGTCCTAGAAAAAGTTATGTTCCCAGAGGCAGCGATCAAAGCTGTAAGTATAAATGTGCGCACGTGGCCACGGCTGAATGAATAGAGTGAACGCAGGTCTGAGTGTTATTTTTACCGTTGTATTTTGGCACCTATTTGCTGTCATAACTTTCTTCATACAAGTTTGTTTTTTTGCTAACAATATTTTCTCTTAAACTAGATTATAGTATCAGGTCTGTTCATACCTTAAACGGGGAAAACTCTTAGACTCAATCATATGTATCTGGGACTCTTTGTGCTATCATCTTTCTCCTAACGGGACTGTGGGCTATCCATCGAGGGAAGATCATAACTGTGGGTCTACCAGTTCTTGTAGCAAGCATTCCTTGATTTGTTTATGACTTTGTGTATATGCCTTTTTTTGATTTAATTTTACATGTTGTGACGTAAGTTTACAAATGATAAATAAACTTATCAATAAATTAATCAGCATGTTGGTCAGCTCGTCCTAAATATCTATATAATCATTTGTTATAGTTTCCCACGTCTGTGTGTCTACCTGTCGTCACTTGAATGTGCGTGCACGTGAGTGGATATATATATATATTTAATGTATATGTATTAGACTGTCTGACTACTCTAGATCTGTCGTAGAAGATAGGTGAGAGAGAGAGAGAAGATTTCTCGCTCTCAGAGACAGCCTCTATCACAATTCTACCACCTCACTCGTGGAAATCTATTGCTATTACTACTTCTCACTGTGACTATCACTTATTCTAACCTATTCAGAAGGGACCAACCCAAGTCTTAATTCTCCTATCAAAAATCTACGACAATCATACAAAAGGAAATGTGGTTACTCCACGTTATTGTATTGAGGAAAACTATGTAAAAGTACAGTGGCGTATCTGCCATAGAGACCTGAGGTGTGGTCACAGCAAGGTGTGAGTCATATAAAATTAGGGGCGAGTGCACCTGTATGCACGCGAGGCTGACCCCATACCACCATATGTAAATAATAATAATAAAGTGTGATCAGATATAAAAAGGCCAGGGTGTCTTTTTATTGCAGAGGTTTTATTTCCTGTTACCAGCCGGTGACAGGAAACCCGATGAGTGAGTGTAACGCTTTATCCACCAGGCCAAGCGATTTCGTAGACAAATCTCAGACCTGCCTGAAGTTAACAGCCCCCTAAAGTCTGTGCCAGAACAAACCCCTTGAAGAGAGGAGCCTGGACTACCAGTACACATCCAGACAAAAGTGAAAGGAATATTCGACAGGGATGAACAGAACAGCGTGCAATGTAGGACAGTCACTCTCAGTTTCCTGGATGATGAATACACACAGGACCTCTGGGTCCGAGTATACACGGATGGGTCAGCACAGAATGCAGTAAAGAATGGAGGAGCAGGAGTGTACATAGAATACCCAAACAACACTAGGGATACGGTTAGAGTACCAACGGGGAAATTCTGTAACAACTATGATGCAGAAGTCCAGGCAATCAAGGTGGCAACTGAGAAACTATTGAACACCAATCTCGGTCCACAGCCTGTAGTATTCCTGACAGATGCAAGATCAGCACTCCAAGCACTCCAGTCCAGAAAACTGCCAGGTATACAAGTCCTACTTTCTGAACTGTGCAACCAGCGCAGGGTCGCCATGCAGTGGATACCGTCTCATTGTGGAATACCAGGAAACGAGAGAGCAGACGGACTGGCTAAAGAAGGTGCTGCTGGCGAGCAACCAGATGTACCAGTTACGTACCATCAGAAGAAAAAGATGATCAAATCAATCAGAAAGCCACCAACACCAACACAGGATGACTACCAAGTTATGAACAGATCAGAACAAATTGTCATTCTGCGCCTCAGAACAGGACACAACCGCCTCCGCAGCCACATGTATACAAAATTCAAGATTGGCAATTCAGCCATGTGTACATGTGGACAGGCACCCCAGACTGCGGAGCACGTACTTCAAGATTGCCCCGAATATGATATATTGAGGCAAACCCACTGGCCCAGAGAAACAACACTGGAAGCAAAACTATACGGACCTCTGTATGAACTACAAAAGACAGTGAAGTTTATACAAGAAACAACATAGCAGATATAGACAATATATTTCAAGCGAACGAAAGAAGAAGAAGAAGCCAAGTTATTGAGATAATACTATATGTCTAGTAACACTAAGACGGACAGACTGTGGTTCCTGCTTGTTTTTTTTTTTCATAACGTTAATGGGGACGCCAGCTTAGAAAGAGGCATTGGAGTAAATTCAAATCCAATTGGGTAAAAAGAGTTTAGGAGGAAAGGGGAGCGGTAGGTAAATGTTAACCAAAACTAAACATCTTTTTGTATTGGCATACCTAACGCAGACTGACCAATCGACTACCAGACACATAGTTTGTTTGGAATTTTTTTTTTTTTTTAAAACTACATTTGAATTCTGGTGGTCGCACGTTTTCCATTGGCCAGTACTAATAGATATTAGCAAAAAGCTTTCAATGCTTATCGCCATTTGACAAAAACTTTTTCTATCAAATACGCTGAGATCAGCTGTGTTAATTTATAAAATAAAGAATTAATTTGCAGTCTGGGCAGTGCAGAGGAAAACTGAGGCCATTCTTTGCAAGTCAGCGTTATTTGTTACTATTTCTTGAAATTGTGGTAAGAATGCTTTATGTATTATGTTTATTACAACTGCCAAAGTTAGATACTGCTATTGGGAAAAGTGAAGGACATGCCGGGAGCAGACATTGTTGAGTCCTCACATTGAACTGTATCTAACTGTGGTATATTGTCATGATTTTGTTTTAATATTATTGTATTAGAATATGTTAGTAAACCTTTGTGTTCCATGAACACTGTTCAACATGCCTGGAGCGTTTATAATTTAAAAAAAAACAAAAGGAGAGAAAATCATACAAAAGGAAATGTGGTTACTCCACGTTATTGTATTGAGGAAAACTATGTAAAAGTACAGTGGCGTATCTGCCATAGAGGCCTGAGGTGTGGTCACAGCAAGGTGTGTGTCATATAAAATTAGGGGCGAGTGCACCTGTATGCACGCGAGGCTGACCCCATACCACCATATGTAAATAATAATAATAAAGTGTGATCAGATATAAAAAGGCCAGGGTGTCTTTTTATTGCAGAGGTTTTATTTCCTGTTACCAGCCGGTGACAGGAAACCTGATGAGTGAGTGTAACGCCAACAAGTCTCCGGTAAAACGTTTATGCTGTCAGCAGATAGCTGGAGGAGCTTGTGCGTGCTGATATATCTATATTTTCTGCAACTACATACTGAATTATCCTTCTACAAAGAATCCCAGGTGATGTGTTAGCATCTGGGTATATCTGACACTTCAGTTATAATAAACTTTGATATTTTCAATCATACCCAGGATGTTATGGGGCGTGATGAAACTACAGCCCCTCCTAACAAGTGACAAACACTATTAGATAATAAAGTTGTAATCTGTGAATACACCAACAGGAGAGATAGAGTGACTTTATACTTATTGGACAAAGAGTCCACACATTTTAGTTAATCCTTTTTTGTAAACTATCTTTTCCTCATTTTCAAAGACCTGTCCAAAAGAGATGGCGGGACAGGCAGATTAAATTGTAAAAAGAAAATATTGAATTTTAAAGAAAAACCTTAACCACTGTTTTATTCAATTCCTTATAGTGAATTAAAGTGTTGTGTGTTTATGTACCATCATTTTCATTTCTCCCCTAGACATTAGGTACATCATACACCAGACACTAGAGCCAAAATAGTGACCGTGGGAGATCTAGGGAGGTAGCGTTAGGTTCCCTGCAAATACATCATTATCATCTATTAGAGTCAGGGGCCTACATGTGCTTGACCTCACACGGTTAACACAGACACCGATTTCTTTCCTTTTAGGTATACCATCATAACCTCCCCAGCAAATTAACCTTGCTACAGTAACAAATGAGAGGGATCTGCACTGTTTGGCAGCACTTCCACCAGGAAACATTGGTTGAGTATTAATCCTAAACGTTTTTTTAATGTAAAAATATGTAAAAAGTGCTTATTTGCAGAAGATACGAAACTAATATTTGACAATTGCGTAGTATGATTCACTGACGGAAGTATTTATCAAACATCTGTTATTTAATCACGGTAAAGAAATTGAGCATTCAAAGTTCTCTTAACGCCATCAGACACTTTTTATAATAGTACTTACTGTTAAAAAAATTCTTGCAAGTGTGATTCTTTATGTAACGGGGGTGCCAAAGATAGAAACCGCCCCGGGTACCAAATACTTTACTCCTCTGGACTGACCCAATGGTAATTACATATACGGACCGCGGGCGCCGTATATTGTCACTCGAAGGCATGCGACTACAACATGTATTCGCAAACTTGCTGTCAAACAAAAACAGATTAGAAAACCGACGAAGGAAACAGCAGAAATGAATCTGTAATTGTAGGTTGCATTTACTGAAGATAGGTAACCGTTAGGATAGGACGTAAAATACATCCAGTCTGTATAACTTCAGTATACGCTGAACAAACAATTGCAATAAAGGAATTATACATAAATTAACGTTAAATTAACGTTGCACTTTTCTTTAATTGATGTGCATTTTAATCCCTCTATTCTACGCAAGCACCCATTTATGAAAGTCTGTAGCTTTTTGGTTGTTAGTCTTTGTTGTTCTCCGTGTCTCAGAGCCATACAATAGGACTGACTTCACATTTGAGTTGAAGATTCTTATTTTCGTGTTGGATCCGATTTCTCTTGATCTCCATATATTTCCCAATGCAATGAAAGCTCCTCTTGCTTTTTGTATTCTTATTTTGATATCACTGTCTGTCCCTCCAACTTTGTCTATATTGCTGCCAAGATACGTGTACGATTCTACATTTTGTTTTGGTGCTTCTTTAGGTTTGACTTAGCTGCAAATGGTAGTTTCTGCTCTAAAAGCTGCCAAGTGACTTCTTATATAAAACACCATACCATACCGGTGATGAGTATTTTATGTTAAAGATTATTCAATTTTTAAACTGTTAAAACTTAGTTGATTATTAAATTTGTTATTTGGAAATATACAAATTTAACGTCGATTTAATCATTTTGAATGTACTGCATGTCTGTCTCAGTCAATTTGCTAAATACACTCTAAACAGAGATATGCCATAATAATAAGAATTCCACTGAGTAAATCAGGGTGGAGGCTTGAACGAGCTAAAATTAATAATTGCTTAATTCGTCATAAAAGGCGGCAGATCAGATATAAGTTAACATTTGCCCTGCCCAATGCAGCATTGTTCTTGATTTCTGAAATATCGTATGAATATCTTATATATTGAGATAAAAGCATCATTATTCTTCTATCTACTTCTCTGCCAAGAGTAATCTTGTGCGAAGGAGACACCTTTGAAGACCCATATTAGATACACTTGAGTTTTGGCCACTGTTGGACCACTACTGCAAAGCAGGGGAGGCAATTCCGTGACAATATTGGTGTATATCAGGTGTTACCGTTAGTAATGACAACTGCAAGACAATCTATATATATATATGATCATATATATGTATATAATCTCGCTGGACAAAAACTCAGAAATACGTTGACTACATATAAATATTACAACAACTAAACCAGTATATATTAGTAGGTTAATTAAGGGGCTGCCTCTTCTGTAGACAATCAGTCTTTACTGAACACTTCTTCTTCTTCTTCTTCGTTCGTCCTGAAAAGGACGGTGGTTGCGTTGTGTCTGTTTACGCCTAAGCTGTGATATCTGCACCTTTCGGTCGACACATCCGACTTCTGCACGGCATTTTTTAGGACCGGGTTTGCCTTCCCATTTTGATCCACACTCGCTCAGCCAGACTGCACAGCTGCAGACTGTTTCCAGGACCACCACGTGGAGGTGGAGTGCGGTCTTGACCAACTCTGGTTCGCTGGTCCTGACGCAGGCAGTCGACAATCTCATATACTCGTATGTCTCTTCTCTTCTTCCGTCCTTAGCCAAAGACCGACCAAGCAGTCAGAGGCCATCACGCCTTGTGGCGTCTTAAGGGCAACAGCAGATTGATTTTCTCTGTTGTAGTTTCCCATCACGCCTAGCGGCGTCTTTAGGGCAACAACAAATAAATCTATCTGCCGTTGTTTCCGTAATCGGTGTGACAAGCCAACGGGTGATCAGCCCATTGGGCATACTCGTATGTGTAGCGTCATATATGTGTAGCGTCATATATGTGTAGCGTCATAGACTTTTATCAGACGGCACAGATGAAAAGGTTAGAAAAGAAATCACAAGAACTGCGATCTTAGCAATGAAAATATCCCAAGATCAGAAAACATCAAAGACTATTTCTAACTTTGCATTTTCGAACACAAACGTTAATGCTGTTTTGTTAAACGAAACAAAATCTTGGCTAATATTAAAGGAAAGTACATAGCAGATACATGTATTCTTAAATCAGTTGCAGAAACATCCTAAAGCAGTATGACTGTGGTAAAGTGGGATGTTATAAATATTTATAGGGGACTTAATGTACTGACTGAGATCAGCTGTGAAGGTATCTGTATCTAATAAGTGTGGTGTATTACAGATGACCTTACTTTGCTACCACATTTAGACCTCAGTCAGACTTATTCTGGAATATTGTGATGACTACGTTGAATGTCTAGGGTTATGATAGTGATGAAGTGTATGTTCACAACAACCAACAGACAGATAAACAATTTAATTTAATCCACAATACTTTACAACACTGTGACACTCACATACATAGAACACTCTATAAGACTATCTTAATAAGTCAAGTGGTAACTTTTAAAATATGTATTAATTCCTTTCAATAATAGATATCCTGATTCAACGACAAAGTGAACCAGGAATCACAATCAAATGTAATCACAAGTTGTATGTACACAATTTATAGATAGGATCTTTGTATTGACATATATTATTATTACAATATGTGTGTAAGTTGTGATGTAGTACTATGAGGTAATACTGGCTTTTCAAGCTAGGTTGTTGTTTGTCATCATGACTTCAAGTGTTTGTTTCTGGTGGAAATAATATTGGAAAGGTTCACAGTTTCTTTTTATTTGAAACAAATAACTGTCTCTCTTGATTTAATGTATAGTCAATTTTTGAGGGGAGTATACACAAGATTGAGCTGCTCTGGCCAACGAAATCTTAACTTCTGTGTGGGCGGCAGGAAACAGTCTCCTTTGCTCGCTTGCTTCACAGTTTTCTTGAGAAACAACACTGGTCGATATCTTGACCAAGGAGTATGCTACCAGCCTCTGGATTTGTCGTGGAATATTCTAATCCACATATATAAATTATCAAGTAAATATAAAGCCTAATAAATACATATAATAAAGAAAGGAAGAAGAATGGTAAAGAACAGTGCTGTCACAATGACAGTACTCGAAATCCCCTTTGTTTTATGCTTCGTCTGCAAATTGTAACGTTTCCACGTTAAATATAAGCCACTGCATAAATACAAGCGTTTCCACAACACATTAAAACGGGTATTGCATTTCTAAGAAAAACATTGAGAGGCAGACTGCGTAATGACCTAAATTAATCCTAACATTAATTATATTACGTTACCAAAACGAACGAACAGATGGACTCAAATAGAAAGAGAGAGGGAGGGCTGAAAATCAGGAACGCATGCAACACGCGTCGCGCGATACACAATTACTACTATCACGCGTGTAAGGCCACATGCACTAACTTTTTTTTTTTCAGACGGACAGTGATAAATTCACTACCCTTCCCAGAGTTAGGTTTTTTAAATCCTGAAAAACGCTTATAAGGAAAGATGACAATAGATGGGTTTACGTTTGAAAACATTACAGTACCCAGACAGCACATCTTCGAAACAGGAGGTAGAAGAATTTGCATATTTTGAACGCAGCCACTTAGCTCTTTTAAATTTGTATATTTGGGTTCCTTAGGGCTTGCTGACAAAGAATATGTAAAACGTTACGCAAATAGTCTAGGAATTAACAAGTTATAACCAAAATAAAATAGTGGGGATGCCTGACAGCATGAAATCATTTCTGCTCATAAAATTTTTTTATAACGTGTTTGAAAAAACCTTGCGTACGGAAATAGCCTACCATGTAAACTCCAAATTGATTGGAGCGCAACAAATATAAGACTAAACACGATTGGTCGGACTATAAATACTATCTTTGGTTGTTAGGGGAGACGTAGGAAGGTAAGATTTTTTCAAACACTTGTCGAAACGTGGCTCCATTGGCCAGACTCGCTGATATAATCACTTAGGAGCGTTAGTTCGAGACCACTAGTTCAAATAAGCTTGATAAAGCAACAGTGCGTTGAAGCCAGCTCATATTTTTGCTAAAATAAAAGCCTGGAACATAAGCAGATGGGAATTTGTGCCAGAATTCATTGCTAGTCAACGTATCTGTGTTTATTCCATGAATTGTGGTAAGCTTGAAACATTCAGTATCTTTTAATGAAAATTGAATGTGAATTGTTAATTTATGCCTGTATATATGTGTAGTTCAGTAGCAAACATGATGTAAAGCCTATAATGCTCCAGCCTGAACAGAAGGTGTCGGAGGAAAGTAAAACGGCATGGAATGGCCAAACAGTACACTGACACCTAGATGATTGACTAGAAAGAAATAATGCTGGAATTGCAGAGGCGTAGTAACCATTAAGGAGGTTAATACTGGTATAAAGTATTTCAGATGAAGCTGACAGTTGGCCTAACGCTCTGAACTCAATGTTTGTGATGTATTGTGCTCAGTGTAGAACTAGAGTATCAATTAGTTATGAAGTAGAAGGTACATCCTTCTTGTTTTCAGGGACCGTGGTCTTGATGGTATTGAGCAGCACCTGGTCAGAGCTTTGCTGAATCCAGAGTCGGACAGCATACTCCTTGGTCCATTTAGCTATCAGTGAGGTGTCTCCAGAGCACAGGGGGAAATCGAGCAGAGGAGTCTTTTCCTGCCGCCATCACGCAAGATAAGCTGATGTGGCCAGCTGAGCTCAAAATTATGTACCCCCATCTTAAAATAACATTGTAACATAAACTTAAGAGGGGAAGTAAATTGTTTTAATATCAGGAACTGAGAACATCTCCAATACGAGTTCCAATAAAGACAAACTATTGAAGTCATGATGACAAATACCAACAGAGCTTGAACAAAACAAAACCAGTATTACCTCATATTACTACTACACAACTGACACACATAGGATACTTTTAATAATATATGTCACTACAATATTCATATTGATAAATTCTGTACATATAACTTGTAATTAAAATTGATTGTGATTCCTGGTTCCCTTTGTATTTGAATCAGGACACATATTCATTCATGACAACAATGAATACATATTGTTATTTGAAAAGTTATCAGTGACTCCTTTAAGATATCCTTGTAGAGTGTTTTATGTATGTGAGTGTCACAGTGTTGTCACGTGTAGTGGAATAAATTAAATTGTTTATCTGTTTGTTGTTGTTTTGACGTACACTTCATCATACACATACCCTAGACATACAACGTAGTCATCACACTATTCCAGAATAATTCTGACTGAGATATATATATATGTGGCAGCAAGTAAGGTTATCTATAATACACTACTCTTATTAGATATAGATACCTTCACAGCTGATCTCAGTCAGTACACTAAGTCCCCTATAAATATTTATAACATCCCACTTCACCACATATATTGGGGGCTCGCTCTTGGGATTTTGAATCTTTACCTATTAAAAATAGTGGGGGTAATTCACTTCAGGGAATATAAGAATTAAAAGGTATCCTTGGGTGGAATTAAATAAGGTTGAGCTCACGGTGCCTGTGTTGTCCATTAGATATATATTTAGAGATTGAATTGTTGGTTAGACATTGTATAAATTTACCTGATAGACAATGGCGGACCTGGCCAAGTTTCGATCTGCTGCTGTTCAGACTGCAAAAGAGTTAGGATTAGATGGGCAAGTTATGGTTGCCTATGTCACTACGGAATGTGACAAATTTATTGAACGCGAAGAAAGAAGGTTTGAAGCCGAAAGAAAGTTAGAGGCTGAAAGGGAAATTAAGAAGTTACAATTTGAGGCTGAGGCTGAGACTAAGAGGTTGCAGATTGAGGCTGAGGCTAAGAAATTGGAAGCAGAAGAAAGAAGATTGACTGCAGAAAGGGAAGAGAAGAAATTAGCTGCAGAAAGGGAAGAGAAGAAATTGACTGCAGAAAGGGAAGAGAAGAAATTAGCTGCAGAAAGGGAAGAGAAGAAATTAGCTGCAGAAAGGGAAGAGAAGAAATTAGCTGCAGAAAGGGAAGCAGAAGAAAGAAGATTGACTGCAGAGAGGGAAGCAGAAAAGGAGGAGAAGAGATTACAAAGGGAACATGAGTTACGACTAAGGGAGTTTGAGTTTCAGGCCATGCTCCTGAAAATGGTGCCAGTCCCTTTGCCTCTGATGCCACTGCTAGCCAAGGAGCCTCAACCTCAGCTATGAATTTTCATTTAGATCATTTTGTTGAGAAAGACGATGATATAGAGAGCTACCTAAATAGGTATGAACTATTAGCTACCACGTATGGGTTAGAGAGAGAAAGGTGGAGCTTAAAGTTATCTCAAGGACTTCGTGGGGCAGCTTATGAAGTTTTTGCAAAAATGAGCAG
>JAMPIV010009971.1:0-67512 GCA_024509875.1 Oreohelix idahoensis | reverse complement strand
TTTTCACACTTACCTTCCTTTATTGAAGGTGTCTTATTCTTGATCTAGGGTTTTTGTCATTATAATCAGTTCTGTGTTTGTTCTGTGTTTGTTCTTGTTGGAATTGTCCCTATGTTCATAGTTGGTAAAGTTTTGTGAAGGTTTGAAGTTCTCACCTTGCTTCTTCTTATTTCCTGATACTTCTAACTGAGCTGCTTGATATCTTTCAGCCATGGTTAAAATATCTTCCAATCTCTCTGCTCCTTGCTCCATGAGAAATTGTCTCATTTCTTGAGGCATGGATTCTCTCAGTTGTTCCATCATGACCATTTCTTTTATATCTTGACATTTTCCTAAGCTACTCCATTTTGTCAGATATGTTTCCAATCTGGCAGAAAACTGGTGATAGTTTCCTCATGGAAGTAGCTTAGCAGTTCGGAATCTCTTTCTATAAGATTCAGAATTATTTTCGTACCTGACCAATAAAGCTTGTTTTAAGATTTCATAATCTTCCTGGTCTTCTTTTGAGAGTTTTAAATAAACATCGTATGAAACTCCCCTCAACCCCTGAGATAGTTTAAGGCTCCATTTTTCCTTTTCCAATCCATAGGTAGAGGCCAATCTCTCATATCTATCCAGGTACGACTTAATGGCGTTCTCCTTCTCAATAAATAGATCCAGGTGGAAACTCATGGCTCCATTTGCCGTGCTATGGTTGGAGCTACTCTCAGAGTGAGGTGAGCTAGCACCATGATTGCTAGCTGCTCCCTGGAGTTCAAGTTCCTTTAAACTTAACTCATGAGCTCTTTGTAACCTTCTTTCTTCAGCTTCAGGTTCCAACATTTGTCTCTTTTCTTCTCTTTCCAGTCTTTTGACTTCTCTTTCTGCCTCTAATTTCTTAGCTTCAGCCTCAACTTCCATTCTTTTAGTCTCTCTTTCAGCTTCAGCTTCCATTCTTTTAGTCTCTCTATCTAAATATGTATCCACTTCAGTTGTGATATGTCAAATTAGAGCATCTCCTGTCATACCCAAGTCTTTTCCTTCCTGCATAATCGCAGCTCTAAACTTCATCAATTCAGCCATGAAGCTTACTTACCAGAGGGTATATAATTTTATCTTCACTAACCAACTAACTTAATTAAAATCAATTAATTACTTTGAACAAGACAAATCCTTAAAACCTTGTGAGCGTTTCCTATTTACTTCGTACTCAATGGTACTACTATTACGAAAAAATTTCTAAGTTTTAGAATTTTCTCAAAAAAATTTATATTTACAAACTATTTGTGGCTCAAGATAGAAGAATACATAGATAGTGGCTCAGGATACAAAATAATATCCCGCGAAAGAGCCCCCAATGTAACGAAAGGTTTTCCTAATATGGTAATAGTGGTAGAACAGAAGTAGAATCTCTCTCCAGAAGTATGAAGTTCCAGTGCCTGAGAAGTACACTGGTTTCCCAAGTGAGTTACAGCTGTGAATACTCTGAGCTGGACAATAGATTTAGGCTTCAGAAGTATAAGTTGCTACTTTCGCTATAGTAACCCTATGTGATAATATAATTACATTTGAAAAGGTAACTCAAAATTTAACAGTTAAAAATTTAACAAGTCAAATGAGTACAATTTCATAATTTATTATGTACATCTATATATTCTATTCTTTTAATGAGAAATGGGTGTTGGAAGATGGTAAAATGAATGATTATTTATAGTTACAAATTAAAATAAGTAATAGAAAAAAGTCTTGGATTTATCTTCCACTGAAATTACAACAAAAGGATTGTCACATTATCTATGGCCATCTAGTTGTCATCATTAGACAGTCGTTTTAGAAACTGCTCACAGTGTTTGTTGGATGGATACACATATAACTCATCTTATGTTATTAGCCACGTCTGCTCGAGGTTCCTGAGACACACTTGAATACGGAAGACTTTCCTTCAGCCCGCCCTATAACTACGGGGGACTAAGGTGTTGAAGATTGGTTGATCTCTAGGCTTCAGTTAGCTGGATCAACGTTCCTCAAGTCTTTAGTTTCTCGATCAGGAATGATCATAAACATTGATCATAAAACCTGGAACAAAAGGTAATAGGTGGCCATGGTGTTCCAACAATCTCACCACCCACTGCTGTTCATGATGCGACCATGTCTTCAGTGTTTGTATATAAATGAATGAATCATGGTAGTATGTTACAGATATAGCATGATAAGATAATGTATACTGTGCAGAATTAACAAAATACATGAATAAATCACATGTTATGATACATGGGTACGATATAACCTTTGCCTTCCACTCATGGATGTCAAGTCACTTATGTACTTGCTGGTATGTCGTAAGCTTCCAGGCAAGAACTAGCCATGATATATTTGGCTAACCAATTAATGGTTATGCTTCCTGACAATGCCGGTGAAGGTTATCTCTGGTTAGCGTCATTCCCTTTTTTTATTATATCTGATACAATCAATCAGAAATAAAATCTGAAATAAAATGATATTAGTAATACATATATCTTTAATAAACTTACATACCCTCTTAGGATTTATAAGCTCACGGTGAGACTGTTTTGGTTGAAGTTAATCTGCCCTGCATGCAGCGTGAAAAAAAAAACTTTTCTTGCAGATACTGTCTTCCAGTTTCTCACTCTGGCTTCTGGATTTGGTGTGTGTGATTTCCAATGCGCCGCTCTGTCCTTATATTTCAGTCTCTCGTCCGTACGAGAAAAAACCTCTAAAAATCCCAAAAGATTTTCGTTTAATCTCTCGGTTTGAGGCGATTTGAGGCGATCTGTGTTTTTCCTGTACTTGTTTTTTTCTTCTGTTCACTACACACTTATATCCTTCCTTCCTTCCTTGGTATCATTTCCTTTTCCCCATATGAGGATTCCGTTCTATCCAATTTATATTTAAATCCGTTTAGGCATGTAGTTATAATAAATGTTTAAAGATTATTAGCTAACATTTAGCAGATGTGATGAAGGTGAAAAATATTAATTATCTTTAAAACTATTTATATTTGAATAATATCCTTTTGGATATAATTCCTAGTCTATCTTCTTTGTTGATGTATTTTTATTTAATTGTAGTCCAACCAGGCGTTCTCTTGTAGGTAATAATTTAATGTCCAGTAAATGCAAACTTTTGAAGTCCGCAACACATTCCTATATAGCTATTTCCTCATTCTTCAGTAATATTGTCTGGCTTTAACCGTAATTCACATTTCCCGTCTTCAAACTTCAAAGAAAGACCCGCCGAGCCGACCTTGCGCTGTGTGTGTGTGTGTGGGTGTCGCGCTACACATTTTTTCCACAACAAAGCAAGAGGAACCAAATTTCGCTACAGAGCTCTATGTCTATTGGACATACATACGTCTTCGCTGGTATCACGTTCCTAGTCCTAGAAATGACTGGTCCTGAAAAGGACCACTAGCTGCCTGTTAGGTCCCTACTCGATGTTGTCTTTTTCGGCTGTGTGTTGTTCAGGACTGTCTTTATTATATTTGGTAGGAGGTCCTTTAGGGTTTCGGTAATTATTTTGTCTTCCGCTTCTTTGCTTCTTTCTCTTCCTTGATTGCATTTTGGAAGGCGTTTCTCTACAATTTCGGTTATTATTTTGTCTTTAGTTTCTTTGTTTCTTTCGCTTCTTTGATTGCTTTTTGTTACGATATCCTCGACGATCCTTCTCTCTGTTTCAATTCTTTTGAGGATGTCTTCGTTCTCTTCCTTTAGCTCTGCGAGTTTGGTGATGTCGACTTCTATTTGGTGTTTGATGGATTTCATGTCCTGTAACATTGCCTGGGCGCTTTGTAAGGCTCCTATTGTTTCGTCACTTATGTCATCTGAGTCTTCGTTGTGCTGCCTGTTCTTCTCGACTTTTTGTTTTATGTCTCGCACCTCTGTGGTTAGTTTTACCAGCTGGGCTCTTGTGTGCTGTTCCTTTTTAGCAATGCCACCTGAAGCCACTCGGTGTCTTGCTTCTCTGAAGGAGATGTTTTCGTTACAGATTCCTTCAGTTTGGCCTTTGTCTCATAGAAGATCGGACAGCCACGGTATCTTGCCCCGTGGTTCCCGAGACAGTTTGCGGAGGTTCTGTTGGAGTTGCGCACTTTATAGTTGTTATCCTTTTTCGCATGAGGACATTCATTGTAAGAGTGACTTCCCGGACAGTACCGACAAACTGTCTCTCTCTTGCATGTTTTCTTAGTGTGCGAAAATTGCTGGCAGTTTGAGCACTGCATAACAGGAGGAATGTACTCTTGTTTTTCGACATCTATCGTCTAGGTTAAGTTGACTTGGTCTTGAAGTCCAATCAATAGTTAGGATAACTAGGTTTGTGTCTGTCGCATAGAGATTTATGATCAAAAAATTTTCTATATTCTTTTCTTTCTACCCGTGTCCTCTACTTTATTATCGCTCTTTTATCCTTTTCCTGGGTTTTTTCGCATTCGTTTGTTTGCGACAAAATATATTTTCCCATTCTGACTTTGCCGTTTCTTTTCCCATACTGGAAACGCATTGTATTGCATAATCGTGTCAGTTCCTGGACGAGACGAAATACGGTGAAATCCGTCTCGATAGGCATGGGATGGCAGACATAGAGTCTAGCATTTCCATCTGACACGGGTTTTCTTCGGCTAAGTTTCTCGGCGAGGTGTGGAAACTGCCATCCGCATCGCTCAGAAATGAGACAGGTCGTCGTAGAAGGTGTGCAGACGCACGTTTGGCAGTTATGGGCCTGCGTCTTAGTTAAGTGTTAAGAGAGGAGAAGGGAGACGGGGGTTTGCGAAATAACGTGGGATCCATTGCCTGTTTCATATATCTACCGGGTAGCTGAAATTTGACTTCATTCATACTCCTAAATCTGCAGTAGACAGATCACTCGTGCTAGAAAATAACTTGTATATTGCAAAGTTCTGAGTTTCTTGGCAACTTTTTGCCGAGTTCTAGACTACCATTATATTGAAGGATTCTAGTTTCGTGGTATTTAATCTGTAGTTCTGTATTGAGGTAAATATATATATATATCTAGTAGAATTGAGTGATCCAGTGATAACCGCTTATTTCATTTTACTAGTTAGATTTCTGTGCAAAAGAAATTAATGTACAAGTCTGTTATATTCGTTAGTCGACATGTTACAGTGGAAAGCAGAATAAATTATAATTTCTAGCTTAAACTCATTCGGCTATTAGTAAATTTAATTTAACTGCTAAATACTCAGTCGAGAATATTTTAAAACTAACTTATAACTGCACTGATTCATCATTGAGTGTTGACGAAATACGTATGTATTTCTAATTCATGATGATTGATTTTATGAATTATACTTTATTTCACGGGAGTTTTAAACGATAAGTCAAGCTCTCCGCTTGCAGTTTATAATGTAAGTTATAACCGGGTACATAGTATGTATAAGTATTTTATATGTTTGTTTTTCTTTATTTAGTGAAAACTGGGGTAACCCAACTTCGCCAGCGTTTTGTACGGAGAAATATCTGTGAAGAACTAAAACATTTTTCTTAAAGACTGGGGTGTATAAAGTAAAACCTGTCTAGATTACATTGGCATCCAAAACGACAGAGTCCCCATTACATCAACTTTTTTTAAAGATTTAATGAAGAAAGGGGCCCATCGAGCCTGATTTAAATCTTCCAGAGAAAAACCTCAAGTACATTTCAGCCCTTGTGGCAAGCAAAATATTAATATCAGTAACCTTCCGACGGAGTTTTGACTAGCTGTGGTGTGACCAAATAAAGTCCTATACTGAGAGAAGGCAGTTACCTGACATTCCTAGTTACTAGAAATCTAAGCGATTGCCCCTTTGCTTGCTGTTAACTTTCGTGTCTGGACAATTTTTATGTGACAGAACCAGATATCCTAAAATAAGTATAACCAAGAAAACGTTCCCTGAAGCAGTGAATTCAACCCGTCTTTTTGGAACTGGGGTTCTCTTGGCCAAGTCTACCATTGGAGAGTCTGTATGTGCATGTCCTAAAAATTGTGTTTCCATAAGTTGCTACCAAAGCTGTAAGTACGAGTGAAAGCACGTGATCACGGCTGACTGAATAGAGTGAATGCAGGACTGAGTGATTCCTTTATTGTTGTATTTTGGCACCCATTTTGCTGTCTTAAATTTCTTTATGCAAGTTTGTTTTGTTGCTAACAATATTTTTCCTTAGGATAGATCAGAGTATCCAAGTCTGTTCATACCTTTAAAGGGAAATCTTAGACTAAATCATATGTATCCGTGACTCTTTGGGGCTATCACTTGTCTTCTAACAGGACTGTGGGCTATACATCGAGGGAAAAGATCATACCAACGGGTCTATCATTCTTGAAGCAATTCATTGACTTTATGACCATTTGTATATGTTTGATGTAATTTTATATGTTGTGATGGAAATTTATTTTGATAATTAAACTTCACATTAAACTTAATCAGTGTGGCGGTCAGTTCGTTCCCAAATATCTATATTTTCATTGTCATAGTTTCACGTCTGTGTGTCTATTGCAGTCACTTATGTGTGTGTGTATGTGAGGAACAGATATATTAATATATATTATATTAGATTTGTCTGACTAATCTAACTCTGTTGTAGATGATAGGCTGGCTGAGAGAAGCTTCTCGAGTGTCAGAGACAGAATCTACTAGATTTCCTCCACCTCACTCGTGAAATCTATTTCTATTTTATCACCTCCCACTGAGCTATCGCTTATCTCTATGTCTAATCAGAAGGGACCAAACTAAGTCTTAATCAACTATCACAAATCTACGATAAATGTGGACTCGTCTATCGGGATTTTGAATTTAGAATAGGAAGACGAGTACGATAAATATATTAGCCAGTCTGTTATGTTCTTTATTCTAAAATAGAGTAAGAGTGTGATTGTCTCGTGGTATTGTGTATCTTTAAAAATAACTATTCCCCTAGACCAAAGATCTGTTTATGGGCGTGCTGACCACTCAATTAATAATTGTTTTTCCACAGCATTATTGATTATTATACATTTGAGTTACAGGTTGATTTTGTCGGAATATATGTTAATTGTTGATTTTGTAATACTAAACGCTGGTAAAGTTTGTGATTGTCTAACAGTCACTGGGTTTGAAGCAGAAAGGTGTTTGAACTAAGTTAAGGAGTGCGTTTCGGACTATTTCGTCCAGATTAATTGCCTCCCTTACCCGATCTGACTTCAGGGGTGTACATGATAGTGGATTAAATATTAAGGGAATTTTTTTTTTCTCCTTAAAGTTTTTTGTAATAATTATTTTGTTTCCATTGTAGCAACTTATTTTTCAGTCATTAATCTTAAATACCATTTATTTGGCGTAGTCGTCTGCATTAGGTGCTTTATTGCCGATTAATAGCAGCGATAGTTAGATACTATATTATAGGAGGAGGTATCCCAGGTTAAAGTATATCATCTTTTGTTTTGGTATTTTCTTGTAAGGGGTAGGAACCAGTGTATCCTTTTTTCTTATTTCTTTCTCGTCTAATTCTCAGTCACCTATTTACTATGGCAGAGAGGGCAAAGCTTCGGCAGATCCTCAGGGACGAAGCGAGAGAAGAAGTTTTACAAAGAGAGGAAGCGAAAGCTTTTGTCAGGGACGAACTTGAGAGATATGATGCGGAGAGGAAAGCAGCCGAAGCTAGAGAGCAGAAGAAGATGGATGAGGAAATGGAAATCCGCAGGGGGAGAGAAAGAGAGAAGGAGAGACAGCATGAGAAGGAGAGGGAGGAGAGAGAGAAAAGAGAGAAGGAGAGACAGCATGAGGAAAAAAGAAACAGAGACAGCACGAGTTGGCGCTTAAGACTCTAGAGGTTCAAAGTCGTGGTGCTGCCTCTACCTCCAGCAATGGAGAGTCTTCTCCTCATTCCTCTTTAACTGATCCTTCTAACACACAATCTACTCATCTCATCGCTATGTCTTTCGCTCTAGAATATTTCCCTTGTCCTAATGAGAAGATTGACACGTATCTAGAAAAATTTGAGAAAATTGCAACTCTGTACGGTTTAGAGAGGTCGCGTTGGAATATGAAGCTTTCCCAGGCATTGAAAAGCAGTGCGTATGATGTTTACGCCAAACTGGAAAGCAGCCAACAAGACAACTATGATGTGTTGAAGAAAGCGTTACTGGAGCGCTTTGAAATGAACCCTCTCAAATTTTTGCAACTCTTCCGCAACAGCAGAAAGGAGAACTCTGAAACTTTTCAGCAGTTCTCATCTCGTCTAAAGGGATATCTGACAAAGTGCCTAGAGCTCTCGCAGCTCCCCTCTACCTATGAAGGTCTTGAGGAATTTGTTCTAACAGAACAAATAAAGAACACTTTGTCTGCGGACACCCGACGTTTTTAGCTGAGCAAGGTGCAGAAAAGCTTGAAGACATCTTGGAAAAGTCTGAGCGTTATCAAAATGCGCTGGCCGAACTGCCGACCACGAAACGTAAACCGACAGAAGAGCATTTTCGAAAGAATAATCTAGATTAATCTTCTCATGCTTCTAATCAGAATAACCACAGAGAAACTGGACCCCAAAACCCCCCTCCTGAAAAATCCAAGTTCTACAAAAACAAGTACCCCAACCACAGTAAACAGTCGGATCAACCCGACCGCCCTTCATGGCACCGCAGCCAGCGAGGACAAGGTGACAAAGGGAAAACCCCTGCGCACGGGACTAATGATCAGGGCGAGCACACTGAGCCTAAACGCATCGGATGCTTGCTAACCGTCTCGCAAGGCGGAATTATTGACAGTGATTCCCAACCTGAGGGAGAGAGACCCTCAACGCGAGGTACTGTTATTTTGAACGGTTCTCAAACTTTTTGCTTATTTGACACGGGGCTTTCTTTTGATTGCGTTGTTGCCAGACACCTGGTTAAACCCGGTCAAGAGACAGGAGAGACCGTCCAACTTTGTGGAGTTTCTAAGAGTGATGTACCTACAGCGCTTCCCATCGCACTGGTGGAGATCCACTCTGATTTTGTCAGAGGCGTGATCAAAGCGGCTGTTATGGATGACCCCATCTACCCAGTCATACTTGGCGGTAGATACGTGTTTATTGGGAAACCGGAAGAGCCGATTGTGGCAGCAGTAACTACAAGAGGGCAAACCAAGAAGGAACGGGAGCCTGCGCCTAATTTGTTACCTATGGAACTTAAAGAAGCGCAACAAAAGTACCCTACTTTGGAACCCTGCTTTAGGAAACTGCCCATGGCTAAGGAACCCAGACAGCACGGGGACTTTTTTCTAAGGATGGCGTACTTTATCGCAGAACGGGCAAGCCTGACCAAGGTTACAACCAGCTCCTAGTACCGAAACAGTACAGAAGCCAAATCCTAGAAATGGGGCACTCTCTTCCCTTCAGCGGACATATGGGACAGAACGCCACAAACCAACGGATAACTACTCATTATTGGTGGCCAGGAGTAAATACTGATATTATCAGGTATGTCAAATCCTGTGCCCAGTGCCAACGTGTACCACCCAAGCAACGGACACCCCCAGTCCACAATGGTGAAATGCCAATAATGGGAACACCATTCGAACGGGTTGTGATCGACATTTTAGGACCCCTAGAAAGGACTAAAAGAAGGAACAGGTTTGTCCTGACCTTAGTCGACACATGCACTTTATGGGCAGAAGCTATCCCGCTAGCATGCGCAGATGCCAAGCATGTCACAGAAGCCCTCGTGCAGATTTTCACTCGGTTGGGATTCCTCAACAAGTGTTGACGGATAACGGATCTCCATACCGAAACCTGTTGATGGATGAGATCGTTAAGATCTTGAGGGATCAGCACATCTACACTAAGCCTTACACTCTGGCCAGAAGTGGGTTCGTGGAACGTGTTAATGGAAACCTCAACATGATGCTAAGTAAACTGGCACAAGTGAAACCTGAAGATTGGGATCTTTGCATTCCTGCAGCTTTATTTAGCTACAGGGAATCTCCTCATACTTCCACAGGATTTCCGCCAGCAACGCTTTTATTCGGCAGACCTATTAAGGGGCCACTTGAAGCCTTACTTTGGTCGCTGACAGACCAGAAGGCGGATGAGACAGTTGTCTCAGCAAGTAAATATGTGTCGGTTTTAAAGGAAAGGTTGAAACTAGGATGGGACCTAGCAACGACCAACTTTAAGCGAGCACGCACAAAGCACGCTAACCGATACAGGAAAGTCGCGAAAGAGAGAGAACTACAAGCAGGAGAGAAAGTTTTGGTGTTACTCCCTACCGGGAACAACAAACTGAGGATCGGATGGCACGGGCCGTTTACCGTCCTGAAAAAGATTTCTAAGGCTAACTACCAGATCTCTATTCAAGGAAAGGAGAAGGTTTTCCATTTAAATCTGTTAAAGAGATACTTGGAAAGACCAGTGCCGACCTCCGAACATCTCCTGACGATCGCCAAAATTGACGAAGATGACGATAGTGGCAGGGAAATTCCACTGCACACACACGAAATCTTTCAAAAATGTCAAAAGCGGCGACGCTCATTCAAGCGCGCACGGAAGACATTCCAGAGAAGGAAGAATGGTGGAGGGGACTTGAGTAGGAATTGGAGAGAAACGGAGGGGGGAGACGAGAGGGAAGAGGACAGACACCCTGAAGCTACGAATATAGAAAATTTATTTCCATAACGTAGACATGGAGTGCTTCCATATCTTAAAGGGGGGACGTTCTGTCGCTTAGAGATATATAATCAAAAAATTTTCTGTATTCTTTTCTTTCTACCCGTGTCCTCTACTTTATTATCGCTCTTTTATCCTTTTCCTGGGTTTATTTTCGCATTCTTTCGTTTGCGACAAAATATATTTTCCCATTCTGACTTTGCCGTTTCTTTTCTCATACTGGAAACGCATTGTATTGCATAATCGTGTCAATCCCTGGACGAGACGAAATACGGTGAAATCCGTCTCGATAGTCATGGGATGGCAGACATAGAGTCTAGCATTTCCATCTGACACGAGTTTTCTTCGGCTAAGTTTCTCGGCGAGGTGTGGAAACTGCCATCCGCATCGCTCAGAAATGAGACAGGTCGTCGTAGAAGGTGTGAAGACGCACGTTTGACAGTTATGGACCTGCGTCTTAGTTAAATGTTAAGAGAGGAGAGGGGGAGACGGGGGTTTGCGAAATAACGTGGGATCCTTTGTCTGTTTCATATATCTACCAGGTAGCTGAAATTTGACTTCATTCATACTCCTAAATCTGCAGTAGACAGATCACTCGTGCTAGAAAATATCTTGTTATTTCAAAGTTCTGAGTTTCTTGGCAACATTTTGCCGAGTTCTAGACTACCATTATATTGAAGGATTCTAATTTCGTGGTATTTAATCTGTAGTTCTGTATTGAGTGATCCAGTGATAACCGCTTATTTCATTTTACTAGTTAGATTTCTGTGCAAAAGAAATTAATGTATAAGTCTGTTGTATTCGTTAGTCGACATGTTACAGTGGAAAGCAGAATAAATTATAATTTCTAGCTTAAACTCATTCGGCTATTAATAAATTTAATTTAACTGCTAAATACTCAGTCGATAATATTTTAAAACTAGCTTATAACTGAACTGATTCATCACTGAGTGTTGACGAAATACGTATGTATTTCTAATTCATGATGATTGATTTTATGAATTATACTTTATTTCACGGGAGTTTTAAACGATAAGTCAAGCTCTCCGCTTGCAGTTTATAATGTAAGTTATAACCGGGTACATAGTATGTATAAGTATTTTATATGTTGTTTTTCTTTATTCAGTGAAAACTGGGGTAACCCAACTTCGCCAGCGTTTTGTACGGAGAAATATCTGTGAAGAACTAAAACATTTTTCTTAAAGACTGGGGTGTATAAAGTAAAACCTGTCTAGATTGCATTGGCATCCAGAATGACAGAGTACCCATTACATAAACTTTTTTTAAGATTTAATGAAGAAAGGGGCCCATCGAGCCTGATTTAAATCTTCCAGAGAAAAACCTCAAGTACATTTCAGCCCTTGTGGCAAGCAAAATATTAATATCAGTAACCTTCCGACGGAGTTTTGACTAGCTGTGGTGTGACCAAATAAAGTCCTATACTGAGAGAAGGCAGTTACCTGACATTCCTAATTACTAGAAATCTAAGCGATTGCCACTTTGCTTGCTGTTAACTTTCGTGTCTGGACAATTTTAATGTGACAGAACCAGATATCCTAAAATAAGTATAACCAAGAAAACGTTCCCTGAAGCAGTGAATTCAACCCGTCTTTTTGGAACTGGGGTTCTCTTGGCCAAGTCTACCATTGGAGAGTCTGTATGTGCATGTCCTAAAAATTGTGTTTCCATAAGTTGCTACCAAAGCTGTAAGTACGAGTGAAAGCACGTGATCACTACTGACTGAATAGAGTGAATGCAGGACTGAGTGATTCCTTTATTGTTGTATTTTGGCACCCATTTTGCTGTCTTAAATTTCTTTATGCAAGTTTGTTTTGTTGCTAACAATATTTTTCCTTAGAGTATCCAAGTCTGTTCATACCTTTAAAGGGAAATCTTAGACTAAATCATATGTATCCGTGACTCTTTGGGGCTATCACTTGTCTTCCAACAGGACTGTGGGCTATACATCGAGGGAAAAGATCATACCAACGGGTCTATCATTCTTGAAGCAATTCATTGACTTTATAACTATTTGTATATGTTTGATGTAATTTTATATGTTGTGATGGAAATTTATTTTGATAATTAAACTTCACATTAAACTTAATCAGTGTGGCGGTCAATTCGTTCCCAAATATCTATATTTTCATTGTCATAGTTTCACGTCTGTGTGTGAGGAACAGATATATTAATATATATTATATTAGATTTGTCTGACTAATCTAACTCTGTTGTAGATGATAGGCTGGCTGAGAGAAGCTTCTCGAGTGTCAGAGACAGAATCTACTAGATTTCCTCCACCTCACTCGTGAAATCTATTTCTATTTTATCACCTCCCACTGAGCTATCGCTTATCTCTATGTCTAATCAGAAGGGACCAAACTAAGTCTTAATCACCTATCACAAATCTACGACAGAGTTCTTCTTGTCCCATGTCTTCAGTCTTTCAACCTGTGTTATTTTGATATTCTTGTTTTCTGTTTGCAGGCGGCTGTGGACTTCTCGTGTAGACCGATTGTTGTCGACCCCTCTTACAACTATCTTTTTGGTCTTCTTGTAGATCTCCACAGTAACTTTAATCTGGTGAGGCAGCTGGACTTCTTTGTGTACGGACAAGTGTGACAGCCCGTGGTTGTATTATAAATCATATATGACAATGTCTGTCCAGGTTCGCTTACCTCTGTGGTTAGCTATACTATGCTGTATACCACACAGTCACACACACACAGCACGTGATGCGATAACGCCATAGTAATTTGAATAGTGTTTATTTACATATGAAAGGATCATTGCTGTCTGCTCTGACACGTCCGACTTTTGTCCAGTTTAAAATATATGGTATGCGAAGGATTCACATTCTGGCTCGTTGTCTGCCTCACTCGTTTTACTAGCTCACTGCATCAGTGGAGACTCGACTATACATCTTGTTTTAACCATCAGGATCACTCAGTGGTTTAGTCTCTTTCGGGCTTCAAAGCATTTCCTTACCCTCTGTCGTATCTATTGTTTTATCATCCATCAGTGTTTTGCAGGTTATCTGGTCACTGCACAATTTAGCCACCGGGCCTCGACATCGTTTTAGGGTGATGTTGTTTTCCTTTTCAGGTTTCGAAGAACAGGTTGTCTACTGCCTTCGAAGCTTTAAAGTTCTCATCCCTAGTGTCAATTTTGTTTTCTGAGAAGGACCGGCCGCGACGCTATAGTAACTCACGTGTTCTCATTACTGTCTCCTTCTTTGCAAGATTCATGTTTGCTGTTCAAGTAATTCGGAGTGGTGAAAAATTAGCACCTCCAAAATCAAGCAATTTTAACGTTCATGAAATAACACCTATAAAAGAACTCGAAAAGATTACAGGCCTCCAGCCAATGACAGATAGAAGAGACTGCAGGGCTCAGCAAATTCAGGCCGAAAAATTGCAAAAAGACTAACAGACCACCAAATGTGCCATAGAATAAATGCTGCTTAGAAAAGCGTGATTCACTAGATTTTATCGATCACCACTGTCATGCGCAAATCCATTGTTCGCGCATCTCCTTTTTTGTACTCTATCTGAACCTTCCCATTCATAAATCATCTTTATTGTCTGTCCCTTTGACTGTACATCGTTCCTAACTGCCACACAGTTATCTCCAGCACGTTCGATCCCCTAAAAATAAATTATTTATCCGTATGAGAAAAATCATTGCTTTGCTCTGACCTCCACATTTTGTCCATCATAAAATTAACTATGTAAGTTCTTTCTTTCCTCACTCTCTCTCTCAGCTAGCGAATCTACTGTTATGACTTTTAACCATCAGGGATCACTCAGGTGTTATAGTCTCTAGTTCTGTTGTTTCTTCCTTATAGTTTCTTATATCTATTGTTATCTATTCATCTCAGTGTTCAGGTTATCTATTGGTAGACCGGGCCTCTCCGGGGAAATTGTTTTCCTTTTCAACACTGAAGAAAACTACTGTCTAAATGAAATAAATTCACCAACATCTACCTTTTCCTTTCTGAATAATATCAACTCATCTTTGCTTTCTAGACAAGAATTCCTATCTATTCATAATTCGGGTGAATGATTTCAAAAACATACATTTGACATGAAATAATTATACATTCCAACTTCCTTAATGGTCTTCATTTCTTGTTTTTTCACATCACTTACGCATGTCTTACTTTCTTACAGAACAACATTCACTAGATTTTATCATAACAAAACTGTCATGGAATAACTCTTTTCCCGTCTCTTTTTTTAATCTGAACCTTTCCTCTTCACATTCTCTTTCTTATTCCTCACTCCCTTTGACTGTACATCGTTCCCTAACTGCCACATTATCTCCCTTTCTCCCCTAAAAATAAATTATTTATCCGTAGAAGAAAAAGTTTATTTTAATTTACCAGCCATTATAGTCACTTAACTATTGTATCAAAACGTAAAACAATCCTTAGCAATGTAGTATTATCTTCTGTCACACACCAATTACACCGGGTGTGAATTGTCTGGCCTTCCTCTTCTCTCGTATAAATCCAAACATGTCTTCTGTCATGTCTCCCTATATACATGGTTCATGATGGCGTGAGCCATTTACTATCATGGCAACACTGAATTGCCATCCTTCCGTCTACCATTTTCTAACTAGACCTTTGTCCATAATATCCTACGCGGAAATATTTGAAACTTCTTAGGTCTACCTATCTTAAACCGCGTTGTCGTTTTGACCTACTTGCGTATTTTTTCTGCTGCTGACCTGTCACTTGACTTCTTTTCACACAACATTGTCTCCCAGTGTCTGAATTTCTGTTGTATATGTTCGGTGAGGGTTATCCTCAATAGACTCACATTTGTAGTCTGATAAACACCGCACTTAACGTTTTATATGTTTTTCGTTCCCTCCCTGGAACTTCTCTTTGTGCTATCTCCTGTTTCCTTCTCCACAAAACTGTCTCTCCATGTCTAAATTTCTACTGTATATGTTCGGTGAGGGTTACCCTCCATAGACTCACATTTGTAGTCTGGCAAACGCCGCACTTAACGTTTTTTTTTAAAATATGTTTTTCGTTCGGTCCCTGGAACGTTCTCAACACATTTTTTCTCTTCATGTATTACGGAGAAAAAAAAATGATTTCTCCCCAAAATCTTCATACGACTCGGTCAACGCCGCAAAAATCTCTCTTTGCCATTTGCTCCATGGCTTCTCACTTCTACATAAGTTCCTTCTAGAACTATCTCTTCTATATGTCCGTGCCATCCTTCCTGTGGCTTCTCAATATTCCCGTCACTTCTCCGTGACTCTCAATTTTCCCATACTTATTTATCCAAGCGATTCTCTTGTTTTCGCCATCTCCCGTGGCCCCTAATACCGCACCTTCCAATATCTCAATTACTCCCTCTTAATTTCGCCATCTCTTATGGCTCTTCTTCTTCTCACATAATATCCTCGTCATTTTCCATGACCTTTATCCCTCATCTCCCCCTCTACTTCACTTAATACCTATATTTTCTTTTTCCTTTATTTCTCCTCTGACTTCGATGACGATTTGCCTGCTCTGCCTTTTCTATCCACCTTTTCCTGTTTGCATCATCTATCATTTTCGTCAGAACCATATCAATTTCAATTCTCGTTTCTGGAAAGTTTGTATGATACTTTCCCTCTAGTACTCTCCATACCATGCTTCTTGAGAAGATAAAATCAGGCCGCTTTATGGTGGCTTCTATTACCTTTTTCAACCCTTCTATGTTTGGTTCAACTGTTTTGGTAATTTCCTTCGTATTTATCTGATTTATACGTTCAAGATCACTTTTCTCATTTTTCGGCCAATAAATTCTACGGCCTTCGTCGTCCGTTATATGCTCGAGCTCGTCCGACCTGTATCCATATTCGTCGGGGCCCATGACTCTATCCTCCCCACTTGACGAATCAAATTCTGATTCTATGTCAAGCTGGTACTTTTCTTGTACTGTACTTACACCCTCCTGTTTCGTCTTTCTCTTCTCCGAGTCTTCAATTTGTCGTTTATCCGCCTCCCTCCATTCAGTCTGCCTGATTGTCTCTGCATGTCGCATCCACATTTCTGCATTGTCTGCTATTATTTTCTCCAGATTGTATACTGTCAACTCCCTTTCTCTACTACTATCTCCACATTTGCTGCCTTCTTCCTTACCTCTTCTACTATTCTCTCCTCTTCTATAAGTACTTTTGTGTCTGTGACTACCGTCACTCTCGTCAGATACTACACTGTCTGAGTCAGTCGACACCGATTCTGACGACCATCTCTGTCTACTGCTATATTCTGCTTCATTAACTGTCTGTCTACTTTTTTTTCTGGTCGACTGCATCGGTTCATCCTTCTTATTCTTTACTTCGATGCTACCGTCCACTACTTCGTCAGATTCACCTTTTTACACTGTCTTAGACTTTCTTGTATTGTCTAACCCATGTGACGTTTCACCGATTCTCAGTTTGTGTTTCGGCACTAATCATCTGTGTTTCATGTGTTTCTGGTTCTTGTGTACGACCATTCTCTGTCTACTGCTATATTCTGCTTCATTACTTTTTTTTTTCTGGTCGACTGCATCGGTTCATCCTTCTTATTCTTTACTTCGATGCTATCCCTATGCTGTGGTACCACTACTTCTTTAGCAGTTTGTAGGTTCATCCTTTTTACACTGAGTGGAATCTTAGACTTTCTTGTATTGTCTAACCCATGTGACCATGTTTCATTTTCTCTCATGACGTCTTTCTCATTGTGTGCTGGCCCCAAGTGTGACGCTACAGTATCAATCTCAATTTGTGTTTCGGCACTAATCATCTGTGTTTCATGTGTTTCTGGTTCTTGTGTACCAACGCTGACCCTGTCTCTCTGTATGTTTTCCTGTTTCTGGACTGTTGTCCTAACCTGACTTGTCCATGGTCTATTCCTATTACCTTCTTCCTTTATTGTAATATTTTGCTGACCAGATCCTATTATGTTTCTCCACACTCCTAGCGGTTCTACCTTCATTTCCCAACCGTTCTGTGTTCTTATCTGGCACTTCTGTTGGTTTGCTATGTTGATGTTATTTATTTCTATGGACTTCCCTTTTCTAACTTCTGCCACAAAATTTCTGACCGCCATTCTTATTCTTCTTTTATTAAGTGTGTTCCAGTGTTCCCGTCCAGCAGTTGTTTCTGGGATTTTGTTTTTGTCATTATTTTCTCTATCACAAGTGTGACAATGTCCTTCCCCTTTCGTATCGTATGATTTAGACTCTGATTGAAGATCTCTTTCATTAAGTAATGTGTCTAATCGCCTTCTGATAGAGTCTGTGATCAGATCAACAGATGAAAAAATCGCAATTTTAACTTTCTCCAATTCATCTGCTATTATTGACATTACATATTTGTCAATGTCTGTAAGCCCCTTACGGCATGCATGTGGGTCACCTGAAAATAAGTCTACATTACCTTTTATTTTTGCGTATTTAGCACTGTTGTCTACCTTGGCTAATGTGTCGGTAATCGTCTTTATGAGAGCCAAAGTCTGACTGTCTTGCATGTTACACTGTGTCTGTTCGGCTTGTGCCATCATACAAATCTGAAAAATAGTTACTTATTTCTGCGGTTAACTTAAACTAACTTGCACCTGAAAATGAACAGAAATTTTTTCTATTAGTCTTGGATGTCCTGAAAAAAAAAATAATGTTACAGTTACACACAAAAAATGTATGCATACACTGTTATAAATCAATATTATTGGAACTACAAATAGTCATAATACTACAAAGAATAATAATAAGACAACAATAATAACATTAATAACAATAATATTACTATAATGTCTAATTAAACTAATTAATTAAGACGTCTGCGTTGGAGTACTCGTTTGTCGCGATATTGCCCGCGCGTGACCGACTTAACACTATTGTTATATTTTTATACCATCCGGACTACACACTGTTTTGCTACACACAAAGGCTTCTATCCGTGAATCGGTTACTGTACTGCACACTATGGCCTGTTGTTGGGTTCTTTTGTGATTGTAGTTGATAGTAACGATATGCTAGTGGTAGATGTATCAATGACTAGCTTAGACACGCGAATGGTTTCAATGAAAAGTTGTCAAAAGGTTATTCAATCAAATTCCAACGAGTGGTAGGCAATTGGCCAATTCATGACTAGAATCAACTCGTTGTTAAAAGTTATTCAGGTTTATTGACGAATGACAAACGGCAATCAACGACACGATCAAGACAAACGATGAGAGCATCATAATTATAGTTACTGTTGATAATAAAACATTCCTGTAGATTTCTTTATCAATCAAGTCCTTTTCTATCCAAGTGACTAGGATTCCCTAACAGTTGTCATTTGAAATACATTACGGTCATGTCCGTTAACCTTGTTCCAAGGACGTCTGTAACAGTAAACGGATTCATGCTCATGGATGACGCTTCCATATAATACTTGTTTAAATCCCAGACTTTCTCCTTACAATAATCTATACAGTTTGATATAATCCATAAAAGTTCTACACGAAAATACAATCAGGTAAGCGACTTCAGTTGACTAACCTCTCCTACAAAATATGCCACGACCTTGGCATAGGCATTACAAAATATCCGATATTCAAGATATGATCAAATAGTTATCCTTTACTCGTAGGACTTCCCACTACGAAATATTTACAGTGAAGTAAAGATCTCAACTGTTCCATTCTAGGAATCCAATAACATATGGATTCCCGCTAGAATCCAGTGATGATCATCTGTTCCACTTTATTCATAGACGTATTAATATACATGAAGGTTCAAACGAAACTTACGTATTGAACTGCATGTTGGCTTCATCCTGAAGACTCAACAAAATCCTTCAGAACAATTCTTCCATCGAATTGTTCAGAATCAAAAAAATAACATACGGGCAGAGAGAGAGTCCATCTTGCCCTTCCAACAGCTGACGTCATAATCCCCAACTAGGTTACCCGTGCGCAAAGAGCAACTCATACTCTGCATTGTGCACGTCGGTGCGTGAATAAAACGTACGCACAAATAATATAACTATCTCAAGACTGGTGCGTACATTGGCAGGACCGAAGACTACCCCCTTAGGTAAAACGTACGCAACAGCTCCCTTATCACCGGCCCTTAAAAAAAATTAATTCTATTAATTTTTTTTAAAAACTAAGTACCCAAGAGAGGTGAGTCAAAACTACATCGACGTCTATGTGCATAAATTATATTCATAAAGTTATACAATATTATGAAAAAGAATATGAAAATGGAAATCAATATAACTGAATGAAAGTATGCATTAAAGCACACATCCACAATCGACCTACTTTGGAACGATGTGGTAAACTACGAAGTAAAAGAAAGTTGAAAATGAAAACCAAAAAAATGATAAAAACATTCAACTAAATTTACAACTCAAACATGTGATTTCAAATGAAAATGAATAGCAACGATGATGATAATAAATGACAAGAGAATCAAAAAATGAAAATGAAAGATGCAAAATGCAGCAAAGCATAATTAAACACGTTAAGAAGCAACACCCGTAATGTTTCTAACATTATGACGGTGGACTAGTTATCTAAACGTGAGAGATAATGTAAAATGAGAAGTAAATATAAGTATAAAGAGACACTCACAACTATTCAAGTTAATTAATGTGTACTCTACAAGTAATTAAGTGGCTTAATTGATTTCATCTAATTAAGATAGTTCTTAATTACAAACAAATAACTAATTACTAATTTATTTAAGTAATTGCAATTTTACTCAGTGTTACTGTTCCATTAACACTAGTTAGTAATCGACTAGAATATGTTCTTAATGTTCCATGCAAGATGCAAAGATATTCTTGAATACAGTATGTAGTGTAATATGTTCCATAGAATAATGAATGTCTATGTGTCACTATGAACAGTGTTTCCGTACTAATAAAATGTTACTACACACGAAGTTACGTTATAATCCAAAAGTAAGTATATCCAGGAATTTTTTTGCTGGTACGAATAATTCAGTTCCATACAGAGCACGTATAGAAGTTCAAAAATTGATAATGTACTCAGTTCCTCTTATTATATTTGATTGATTATCTATGAGGACGTTTCAACATCCGGAAGTGGTTTAGGTTCGACCAGTTCGCTTGGACATCTTGACAGACAGTCCGCAAACACATTTTTCACTCCAGGAATCGCTCGAATTTCATAGCTATATGGCTGAAGAGCAATAGCGTATCTGGTTGACTTTGATGATTTAACGTCCTTAGTGTTCAGTGCTGTGAGGGCCTTTTGGTCTGTCTCCACTACAAAGTGGGAGCCCAGTAAGTAACGTTCCAATTTTGTGATTGACCAAACTAACGCGAGCAACTCCTTGTCCAGAACGGAGTATTTCATTTCGATCGCCGTCAGTTTTCTCGAAACATACATGACTGGAAATAAGGTGCCCGTATATTCCTGCATCAAAACTGCAGCAATGGCGTAAGAAGATGCGTCACTACGAAGAATAAAAGTAAGATCTTTGTTAGGCAACTTCAAAAATGGCGCATTTGAAAAAAATCTTTTTATATAATCTAACGCGATTTGGTGTTCGTTAGTCCACTGGATTATGTTAGCTGTCCCTTTTCTCAGTAAAGAAGAAAAAGGTGCAGTTAAAGTAGACAAATGAGGGATGAATTTAGAATAGAACTGTATTAGTCCTAAAAGAGACCTAACTTGTTTTTTTTGTCTTAGGTGATGAAATTTTTTAGATTTTCGAGACATTACTGTCTTCTGTATACATTAAACCCCGACCTATACGATGACCCAAAAAGGAGATGTCATGAAAACCGACAAATGCCTTAGAAGGTTTCGCTGTTAAGTTATAATCCCGTAGAGTAGAAAGTAAAGCTTTTAATCCCTGAATGTGTTCATCCCAAGAGTTACTGAAAAGACAGATGTCATCTATGTAAGTAATGACATCGGGACGATGAGACAGTACGCGGCGCATCATGCGTACAAAGGTAGCTGGCGCATTCATTAATCCGAATGGCATAAAATTCCATTGGAAAAGTCCCCGTGGCGTCGAGAAAGCGGTGAATGGCTTTGCTTTAGGTGTGAGTGGCACTTGCCAATAACCCTTTGAAAGGTCAAATTTCGAAAAAAAATGTAGCATGGGATAATTTCTCCAATAAGTCATCTAAGAGAGGTAAAGGTTCCGCATCAAACTTTGTAACTTTGTTTAATTTCCTGTAATCTACGCAAAGACGAATATTGTTGTCTTTCTTTCTAATAATCACCATAGAAGAAGAGTATGGTGATGAAGATGGTTCAATTATATTTAATTGAAGCATCTCATCCAATTCCTTATCAACCTTATCACGAAAGTGTAAAGGGATAGGATATGGGCGCACTCGAATAGGCGTATCGTCAGTCAGAATAATGTCATGTTGGATGACTGACGTATGACCTGGGATGTCAGTGAGGACATCCTCATACGAGTGTAGAATATTAGAGACTTGCTGACGTTGATCAGCCGAAAGAGTAGATGAAATAGTAACATCATTCCAATTCTCAGTGGAATGAAGTGGCACAACTGGTATTGGCAGTTGTACATCATCGAAAGAAGATTCTTCTTCTTGGATGACTGACAAACTAGAATAGTGTTGAATAGGAGGTGTAGGATCGTCAGTTGCTTGGAATACTGACTGTAGATAATCAGGACGTGAGTAATACTCCTTCAACATGTTAATGTGGAAGGTTTTATGTTTACCATTTACATCAACGATGTAGTCAACATCGGATATTCTTGAGATGATCCTGAAAGGACCTCTCCAAGTAATTAATAGACGATTGTTATGAGTGGGGAGTAAGACAAAAGCTTCGTCACCAGGAATAAGCTGGCGAAGACGTCTATACTTGTTTGCAAATAGACGAGCTTTTTCTTTGGCTTGTTCGGATGATGCAGTAGCTAGTCTACAAGCATCTATGATTCTCTTTCTCAGAGAGATCACATACTCATAAGAGGATTGAGTTTCCTCTTCAATATTCTCTTCAACCAATAAGTCGTGGATTAACGACATCGGGCCACGTGGTTGCATGCCAAAAACAAGCTGGAACGGAGAAAACCCCGTGGCTTGATTTTGCACCTCGCGATACGCGAAGAGAGCGGCGGGTAGGACCCGATCCCAATCCTGAGGGTGATCTTGGGTCATCTTACCCAACAACTGCTTGAGTGTCCTATTTTGACGCTCAATTAACCCATTGGACATCGCATGGTAAATTGAACTAAGTGATCTGTCTATACCTAATGTCTTCATAACTTGAGACATGGATTCAGAAATGAACTGAACCCCATGATCCGATAAGATCTTCCGCGGAAAACCAATGCGTGAGAAGATCAACATTAACGCCTCTGCTACACTGGCAGATGAGGTGTTCTTCAGAGGGATGGCCTCAGGCCAACGAGTGCACATATCAATGCAAGTAAGAATATGCGTATGCCCTCTGGCAGATGGAAGCATCGGACCAATAATGTCGATAGCCATTTTATCAAATGGTCTAATCGGGATGTCCGCAGCTTGAATAGGAGCCGCATGAAATGGGCCCCGTACTTTAACTTCCTGACATATCAAACATGAACGACAATAGAGAGTAATATCTCTATGAACGCCCGGCCAGTAGAATGCAGAAAGCACTCTGGATTTGGTACGTGAAAAACCCATATGGCCCGCGCATTGCGAGTCATGAGCATGTCGCAATATTCGCGATCTCATAGAAGATGGGACTAGAATCTGAGAACATAAGGATGAATCCTTTTCCCGTATCAATCTAACTAAAATCCCATTTTTAAGAATAAAGTCATGTCTAGATTTTGCAAGTTTGTTGCTTGTATTCTTTTTGTTCACATACTGAAAAAATTTTTTTTAATGAATCATCATTCTTTTGTAAAGTTGCAAACGACTCCCGTGAAATAGGAGCATCGTCATCACAAGTGGTATGAACTGTAGGTTCATATGGTGTATCATGCGACATAATAGTAGCTTGAGCTCTAGTCACTACTGCATTTGCAGCCTGAAAATGTCGCTCTTCCCATGCAGCAATTTGCTGTGGTGTACACTCTGTTATACCATGTATACGACCCAATATGACATCACAAATTGGATTAGGAAGAAGACAGGCGTGGATCTTCCCTGAAAAAAATGGTGTATTTAAATTAATAATGGCTGTGGGAAACATTTCCACTGTGCCTCCAAAGGTAACGCATTTGACTGTGTGGCCCGTGGCATAACGAGGATCTATCAGCGAAGTCCGTACCCCGACCGTGGTACAACCTGAATCAAATAAAAGAGAGCATGGAATATTATTGACAAGTCCTTTGTGAAAGTTAAGAGATCCTTGTCCCTGATGTACAGAAGTTGCCGTGCAGACCGCAGGTAGGCTAGGCAAAATGTGTCCGCAGCGCAACGTCGTGATCGCCTTGGGCTGGAAAAGTGTTGAGCATTCTGCACAAGCTGTCACCTGATGACTATCAATAGAACAAGACATGGCATTATGAGCATCAGCACCTTTAACCTGTTCATTGTTAGCCTGAGTATCACTTAAAGCGACATTAGAATGTCTACGTGTCTGGCTCGACGATCTATCTCTTCGTCGCGATCTGTTCTGATTATTTGCATTAAAATTGCCCCAATTGTCATTTCTGCTTGCGTTAAAATTTTGATGAGTACGATAATTAGTATAATTACCATTATAATGTTGGTTAAATGTTTTATTCAACGAACCTTGTCTATTTTGTGGAACCTGAGATTTTGATCGCCAGTTTTGTTTATTATTATACCCTTGATTATGTTTGAAATTATTGTTACCAAAATCTCGCGATCTATGAGCTTGGTTCCAAGAAACATTGAATGGAGCAGATTGTTGGAATTGCTTCCCCTTATAAAAATTACCATTGTTGAAATTCTCATTATTTCCCTTATTAAAGTATCTGTCGTTACTCAATGAACGATTTCGTGAAAAATTATTTTGTTGTACGGCAAAAGCAACTGGCAATTCACTTTTAATCTGAGCATTACTTAGATCCATGGATGGGTGAGCAGTGCAGAAATTTTTAGAATGTTCTTCTAGATCTTTCATAGATAAAGGTTTCCGTTCGTGCAAAAATGCAAGAAATGCTGGATTTACTGACGATAGCACCTTATCGCGCAGTAGTAAATCGAAAAGACCTTCATACGACTTTTCTATCTTGGATAATTCGATCCATCTTTCTAGTGTTAGCCGTATTTGGGAAAGAAAAAATCACAATAGTTCTTCCCTGATTGCGGTAGCAAAGTCCGAAAACGTAATCGGTATTCATTTTCTGTCATTTGGAATTTTCGGAGAAGTGAAGCTCGAAGAGCGTCATAATTATTCTTATCATTAATACTGGTGGTATGATAAACCGCCAAAGCATCTCCCGTAAGCAATCTGGATAAATATGTAGAATATAGTGATTTATCCACATTGTAAGACCTACAGGTGGCCTCAAACCTCTCCAAAAAAAAAGCATCACGTCGTCAGACGGGGGGTTAAATTTAGGTAATTTTAGGTGAATTTCCTTAAAATTATCATGCCTGGATGAAGCTTGGCCTTCGAAAGTTCTCTGCGAATTAGCTTCTTGAGTTAACCTAATTCTATCATATTCCAATTCGGCAAGTTTCAAATCATGCTGACGTTTCTTATCATTCTCTTCTGTCTCAAGCTGAAGTCTTTTTACATTTTGTTCAGCTATTAATCTTCTTTCTTCCATTTCCTTTTGTTTAACTTCCATTTCAATCTTAAGTTTATCTGCAGCCTCCAATCTTTTTTCTGTTCTGCCTCATGCAGAAATCGTTTCTCTTCTTTCAGCCTGCTAATTCAGCCTCAATCCGTTTTTGATCTGCCTCAAATTGAAGTTTTTCTAGTCTTAAAGTTTCTAAAAAAACTTTCTCTGTTCAGCTTCTATTTCTTGAGCTTTCCTATATTCCGACATAGCGAATTGTCGTACCTCTTCAGGAGGTATCTGAAGAGCTTTTGCTTGCTTAATGAAATAATCTAGTGAATACATTATGCTTTATAAGTAGTCACTATACTCTTAATTTCTAAATATGATAATTAATTAATGTAAATTAATTAACCTTGTTAATGCACCGAGTGGTCTTCGTTCCTGTCCTAGAACGGTATATCATACTCATATAATTGTCAAATATATTAATAATCAATAAATTAATTTATGTAATGACATGTTATGAACAGACAAAAGCCATAGACAATAGCAACAACAATGACAAGACGAGATACTCAAAGACAGTAGAAGACAGTCGCAGAAATCCAATAAAAATAAAAATGTGAAACTAAAAATAGAATGTCGTAAAGAGTTACGATGATAACTGCGATCAAATACTAAACAATACAATTGACAAGACAGTGTAAAAACATATGTTTTGTAAAGAACTGAAAGATAGTCTGGTGAGGATGACGTAATATACAAACAAAATACATTATAAAACTAAGGTACGAGTAAAAATAACTGTGAAAACAACAATTAAAACTTGACTGAACAGCTAAACAAATACTATCATAAGAAGCAAGTAGCGATCGGAACTACAGCAAGGTTTCTAGCTTGCTTAATGAAATAATCTAGTGAATACATTATGCTTTATAAGTAGTCACTATACTCTTAATTTCTAAATATGATAATTAATTAATGTAAATTAATTAACCTTGTTAATGCACCGAATGGTCTTCGTTCCTGTCCTAGAACGGTATATCATACTCATATAATTGTCAAATATATTAATAATCAATAAATTAATTTATGTAATGACATGTTATGAACAGACAAAAGCCATAGACAATAGCAACAACAATGACAAGACGAGATACTCAAAGACAGTAGAAAACAGTCGCAGAAATCCAATAAAAAATAAAAATGTGAAACTAAAAATAGAATGTCGTAAAGAGTTACGATGATAACTGCGATCAAATACTAAACAATACAATTGACAAGACAGTGTAAAAACATATGTTTTGTAAAGAACTGAACGATAGTCAGGTGAGGATGACGTAATATACAAACAAAATACATTATAAAACTAAGGTACGAGTAAAAATAACTGTGAAAACAACAATTAAAACTTGACTGAACAGCTAAACAAATACTATCATAAGAAGCAAGTAGCGATCGGAACTACAGCAAGGTTTCTAGCCTTGAACCGGAATTATCGCTCAATTGAAACTTATAAATCAAACCCTATAGAACATCTGACAAAGAGCCCGAATCGGCTTCGAGATGAACCTCGTTTGTCAGATCGACCTCCCTACCACCCACGACGGATATACAACATAGAACATGCAACATGAAAAGTATATTGGTGGACATAGAAGAGAATAGGCACAGCCAAACACAATACAGTAATAAACGAGACTCCGTTTATACTTATCTCGGCTGATCAAACAAAAAATGTGCCTCGTCTCCGTAAATGTACGTTTGAGAATCGAAATACTTCGGCCTGAGTATTGGAGTATAGCTCGCACGTAAATAAGGACCAAAAGGATGATGTCCAACGTAGGTAGTCACTGGAGAACTTGGTGTTGAGGTTCATTGCTGACCTTGACCTTCTGATAACCGTCGTGTAGATTCCATGATGAAGACACGGGTCTTTCTGTCTAACGATTTTTGGAAAAATATTGAGTAAGTTCCCTTCTTTGAAACTTGTCCAAAACACACTGTGCCGCCATTTACTGTTGGGTTCTTTTGTGATTGTAGTTGATAGTAACGATATGCTAGTGGTAGATGTATCAATGACTAGCTTAGACACGCGAATGGTTTCAATGAAAAGTTGTCAAAAGGTTATTCAATCAAATTCCAACGAGTGGTAGGCAATTGGCCAATTCATGACTAGAATCAACTCGTTGTTAAAAGTTATTCAGGTTTATTGACGAATGACAAACGGCAATCAACGACACGATCAAGACAAACGATGAGAGCATCATAATTATAGTTACTGTTGATAATAAAACATTCCTGTAGATTTCTTTATCAATCAAGTCCTTTTCTATCCAAGTGACTAGGATTCCCTAACAGTTGTCATTTGAAATACATTACGGTCATGTCCGTTAACCTTGTTCCAAGGACGTCTGTAACAGTAAACGGATTCATGCTCATGGATGACGCTTCCATATAATACTTGTTTAAATCCCAGACTTTCTCCTTACAATAATCTATACAGTTTGATATAATCCATAAAAGTTCTACACGAAAATACAATCAGGTTAGCGACTTCAGTTGACTAACCTCTCCTACAAAATATGCCACGACCTTGGCATAGGCATTACAAAATATCCGATATTCAAGATATGATCAAATAGTTATCCTTTACTCGTAGGACTTCCCACTACGAAATATTTACAGTGAAGTAAAGATCTCAACTGTTCCATTCTAGGAATCCAATAACATATGGATTCCCGCTAGAATCCAGTGATGATCATCTGTTCCACTTTATTCATAGACGTATTAATATACATGAAGGTTCAAACGAAACTTACGTATTGAACTGCATGTTGGCTTCATCCTGAAGACTCAACAAAATCCTTCAGAACAATTCTTCCATCGAATTGTTCAGAATCAAAATAATAACATACGGGCAGAGAGAGAGTCCATCTTGCCCTTACAACAGCTGACGTCATAATCCCCAACTAGGTTACCCGTGCGCAAAGAGCAACTCATACTCTGCATTGTGCACGTCGGTGCGTGAATAAAACGTACGCACAAATAATATAACTATCTCAAGACTGGTGCGTACATTGGCAGGACCGAAGACTACCCCCTTAGGTAAAACGTACGCAACAGCTCCCTTATCACCGGCCCTTAAAAAAAAATTAATTCTATTAATTTTTTTTAAAACTAAGTACCCAAGAGAGGTGAGTCAAAACTACATCGACGTCTATGTGCATAAATTATATTCATAAAGTTATACAATATTATGAAAAAGAATATGAAAATGGAATCAATATAACTGAATGAAAGTATGCATTAAAGCACACATCCACAATCGACCTACTTTGGAACGATGTGGTAAACTACGAAGTAAAAGAAAGTTGAAAATGAAAACCAAAAAAATGATAAAAACATTCAACTAAATTTACAACTCAAACATGTGATTTCAAATGAAAAATGAATAGCAACGATGATGATAATAAATGACAAGAGAATCAAAAAATGAAAATGAAAGATGCAAAATGCAGCAAAGCATAATTAAACACGTTAAGAAGCAACACCCGTAATGTTTCTAACATTATGACGGTGGACTAGTTATCTAAACGTGAGAGATAATGTATAATGAGAAGTAAATATAAGTATAAAGAGACACTTACAACTATTCAAGTTAATTAATGTGTACTCTACAAGTAATTAAGTGGCTTAATTGATTTCATCTAATTAAGATAGTTCTTAATTACAAACAAATAACTAATTACTAATTTATTTAAGTAATTGCAATTTTACTCAGTGTTACTGTTCCATTAACACTAGTTAGTAATCGACTAGAATATGTTCTTAATGTCCATGCAAGATGCAAAGATATTCTTGAATACAGTATGTAGTGTAATATGTTCCATAGAATAATGAATGTCTATGTGTCACTATGAACAGTGTTTCCGTACTAATAAAATGTTACTACACACGAAGTTACGTTATAATCCAAAAGTAAGTATATCCAGGAATTTTTTTGCTGGTACGAATAATTCAGTTCCATACAGAGCACGTATAGAAGTTCAAAAATTGATAATGTACTCAGTTCCTCTTATTATATTTGATTGATTATCTATGAGGACGTTTCAACATCCGGAAGTGGTTTAGGTTCGACCAGTTCGCTTGGACATCTTGACAGACAGTCCGCAAACACATTTTTCACTCCAGGAATCGCTCGAATTTCATAGCTATCTGGTTGACTTTGATGATTTAACGTCCTTAGTGTTCAGTGCTGTGAGGGCCTTTTGGTCTGTCTCCACTACAAAGTGGGAGCCCAGCAAGTAACGTTCCAATTTTGTGATTGACCAAACTAACGCGAGCAACTCCTTGTCCAGAACGGAGTATTTCATTTCGCTCGCCGTCAGTTTTCTCGAAACATACATGACTGGAAATAAGGTGCCCGTATATTCCTGCATCAAAACTGCAGCAATGGCGTAAGAAGATGCGTCACTACGAAGAATAAAAGTAAGATCTTTGTTAGGCAACTTCAAAAATGGCGCATTTGAAAAAAATCTTTTTATATAATCTAACGCGATTTGGTGTTCGTTAGTCCACTGGATTATGTTAGCTGTCCCTTTTCTCAGTAAAGAAGAAAAAGGTGCAGTTAAAGTAGACAAATGAGGGATGAATTTAGAATAGAACTGTATTAGTCCTAAAAGAGACCTAACTTGTTTTTTTGTCTTAGGTGCTGAGATGTTTAAGATTTTCGAGACATTACTGTCTTCTGTATACATTAAACCCCGACCTATACAAATGCCTTAGAAGGTTTCGCTGTTAAGTTATAATCCCGTAGAGTAGAAAGTAAAGCTTTTAATCCCTGAATGTGTTCATCCCAAGAGTTACTGAAAAGACAGATGTCATCTATGTAAGTAATGACATCGGGACGATGAGACAGTACGCGGCGCATCATGCGTACAAAGGTAGCTGGCGCATTCATTAATCCGAATGGCATAAAATTCCATTGGAAAAGTCCCCGTGGCGTCGAGAAAGCGGTGAATGGCTTTGCTTTAGGTGTGAGTGGCACTTGCCAATAACCCTTTGAAAGGTCAAATTTCGAAAAAAATGTAGCATGGGATAATTTCTCCAATAAGTCATCTAAGAGAGGTAAAGGTTCCGCATCAAACTTTGTAACTTTGTTTAATTTCCTGTAATCTACGCAAAGACGAATATTGTTGTCTTTCTTTCTAATAATCACCATAGAAGAAGAGTATGGTGATGAAGATGGTTCAATTATATTTAATTGAAGCATCTCATCCAATTCCTTATCAACCTTATCACGAAAGTGTAAAGGGATAGGATATGGGCGCACTCGAATAGGCGTATCGTCAGTCAGAATAATGTCATGTTGGATGACTGACGTATGACCTGGGATGTCAGTGAGGACATCCTCATACGAGTGTAGAATATTAGAGACTTGCTGACGTTGATCAGCCGAAAGAGTAGATGAAATAGTAACATCATTCCAATTCTCAGTGGAATGAAGTGGCACAACTGGTATTGGCAGTTGTACATCATCGAAAGAAGATTCTTCTTCTTGGATGACTGACAAACTAGAATAGTGTTGAATAGGAGGTGTAGGATCGTCAGTTGCTTGGAATACTGACTGTAGATAATCAGGACGTGAGTAATACTCCTTCAACATGTTAATGTGGAAGGTTTTATGTTTACCATTTACATCAACGATGTAGTCAACATCGGATATTCTTGAGATGATCCTGAAAGGACCTCTCCAAGTAATTAATAGACGATTGTTATGAGTGGGGAGTAAGACAAAAGCTTCGTCACCAGGAATAAGCTGGCGAAGACGTCTATACTTGTTTGCAAATAGACGAGCTTTTTCTTTGGCTTGTTCGGATGATGCAGTAGCTAGTCTACAAGCATCTATGATTCTCTTTCTCAGAGAGATCACATACTCATAAGAGGATTGAGTTTCCTCTTCAATATTCTCTTCAACCAATAAGTCGTGGATTAACGACATCGGGCCACGTGGTTGCATGCCAAAAACAAGCTGGAACGGAGAAAACCCCGTGGCTTGATTTTGCACCTCGCGATACGCGAAGAGAGCGGCGGGTAGGACCCGATCCCAATCCTGAGGGTGATCTTGGGTCATCTTACCCAACAACTGCTTGAGTGTCCTATTTTGACGCTCAATTAACCCATTGGACATCGCATGGTAAATTGAACTAAGTGATCTGTCTATACCTAATGTCTTCATAACTTGAGACATGGATCAGAAATGAACTGAACCCCATGATCCGATAAGATCTTCCGCGGAAAACCAATGCGTGAGAAGATCAACATTAACGCCTCTGCTACACTGGCAGATGAGGTGTTCTTCAGAGGGATGGCCTCAGGCCAACGAGTGCACATATCAATGCAAGTAAGAATATGCGTATGCCCTCTGGCAGATGGAAGCATCGGACCAATAATGTCGATAGCCATTTTATCAAATGGTCTAATCGGGATGTCCGCAGCTTGAATAGGAGCCGCATGAAATGGGCCCCGTACTTTAACTTCCTGACATATCAAACATGAACGACAATAGAGAGTAATATCTCTATGAACGCCCGGCCAGTAGAATGCAGAAAGCACTCTGGATTTGGTACGTGAAAAACCCATATGGCCCGCGCATTGCGAGTCATGAGCATGTCGCAATATTCGCGATCTCATAGAAGATGGGACTAGAATCTGAGAACATAAGGATGAATCCTTTTCCCGTATCAATCTAACTAAAATCCCATTTTTAAGAATAAAGTCATGTCTAGATTTTGCAAGTTTGTTGCTTGTATTCTTTTTGTTCACATACTGAAAATTTTTTTTTTTAATGAATCATCATTCTTTTGTAAAGTTGCAAACGACTCCCGTGAAATAGGAGCATCGTCATCACAAGTGGTATGAACTGTAGGTTCATATGGTGTATCATGCGACATAATAGTAGCTTGAGCTCTAGTCACTACTGCATTTGCAGCCTGAAAATGTCGCTCTTCCCATGCAGCAATTTGCTGTGGTGTACACTCTGTTATACCATGTATACGACCCAATATGACATCACAAATTGGATTAGGAAGAAGACAGGCGTGGATCTTCCCTGAAAAAAATGGTGTATTTAAATTAATAATGGCTGTGGGAAACATTTCCACTGTGCCTCCAAAGGTAACGCATTTGACTGTGTGGCCCGTGGCATAACGAGGATCTATCAGCGAAGTCCGTACCCCGACCGTGGTACAACCTGAATCAAATAAAAGAGAGCATGGAATATTATTGACAAGTCCTTTGTGAAACTTAAGAGATCCTTGTCCCTGATGTACAGAAGTTGCCGTGCAGACCGCAGGTAGGCTAGGCAAAATGTGTCCGCAGCGCAACGTCGTGATCGCCTTGGGCTGGAAAAGTGTTGAGCATTCTGCACAAGCTGTCACCTGATGACTATCAATAGAACAAGACATGGCATTATGAGCATCAGCACCTTTAACCTGTTCATTGTTAGCCTGAGTATCACTTAAAGCGACATTAGAATGTCTACGTGTCTGGCTCGACGATCTATCTCTTCGTCGCGATCTGTTCTGATTATTTGCATTAAAATTGCCCCAATTGTCATTCCTGCTCGCGTTAAAATTTTGATGAGTACGATAATTAGTATAATTACCATTATAATGTTGGTTAAATGTTTTATTCAACGAACCTTGTCTATTTTGTGGAACCTGAGATTTTGATCGCCAGTTTTGTTTATTATTATTAGACCCTTGATTATGTTTGAAATTATTGTTACCAAAATCGCGCGATCTATGAGCTTGGTTCCAAGAAACATTGAATGGAGCAGATTGTTGGAATTGCTTCCCCTTATAAAAATTACCATTGTTGAAATTCTCATTATTTCCCTTATTAAAGTATCTGTCGTTACTCAATGAACGATTTCGTGAAAAATTATTTTGTTGTACGGCAAAAGCAACTGGCAATTCACTTTTAATCTGAGCATTACTTAGATCCATGGATGGGTGAGCAGTGCAGAAATTTTTAGAATGTTCTTCTAGATCTTTCATAGATAAAGGTTTCCGTTCGTGCAAAAATGCAAGAAATGCTGGATTTACTGACGATAGCACCTTATCGCGCAGTAGTAAATCGAAAAGACCTTCATACGACTTTTCTATCTTGGATAATTCGATCCATCTTTCTAGTGTTAGCCGTATTTGGGAAAGAAAATCACAAAAGTTCTTCCCTGATTGCGGTAGCAAAGTCCGAAAACGTAATCGGTATTCATTTTCTGTCATTTGGAATTTTCGGAGAAGTGAAGCTCGAAGAGCGTCATAATTATTCTTATCATTAATACTGGTGGTATGATAAACCGCCAAAGCATCTCCCGTAAGCAATCTGGATAAATATGTAGAATATAGTGATTTATCCACATTGTAAGACCTACAGGTGGCCTCAAACCTATCCAAAAAAAATATCACGTCGTCAGACGGGGGGTTAAATTTAGGTAATTTTAGGTGAATTTCCTTAAAATTATCATGCCTGGATGAAGCTTGGCCTTCGAAAGTTCTCTGCGAATTAGCTTCTTGAGTTAACCTAATTCTATCATATTCCAATTCGGCAAGTTTCAAATCATGCTGACGTTTCTTATCATTCTCTTCTGTCTCAAGCTGAAGTCTTTTTGTATTTTGTTCAGCTATTAATCTTCTTTCTTCCATTTCCTTTTGTTTAACTTCCATTTCCATTTCATTTCAATCTTAAGTTTATCTGCAGCCTCCAATCTTTTCTGTTCTGCCTCATGCAGAAATCGTTTCTCTTCTAATTCAGCCTCAATCCATTTTTGATCTGCCTCAAATTGAAGTTTTTCTAGTCTTAAAAGTTTTTCTAACTTTCTCTGTTCAGCTTCTATTTCTTGAGCTTTCCTATATTCCGACATAGCGAATTGTCGTACCTCTTCAGGAGGTATCTGAAGAGCTTTTGCTTGCTTAATGAAATAATCTAGTGAATACATTATGCTTTATAAGTAGTCACTATACTCTTAATTTCTAAATATGATAATTAATTAATGTAAATTAATTAACCTTGTTAATGCACCGAGTGGTCTTCGTTCCTGTCCTAGAACGGTATATCATACTCATATAATTGTCAAATATATTAATAATCAATAAATTAATTTATGTAATGACATGTTATGAACAGACAAAAGCCATAGACAATAGCAACAACAATGACAAGACGAGATACTCAAAGACAGTAGAAAACAGTCGCAGAAATCCAATAAAAAAATAAAAATGTGTGAAACTAAAAATAGAATGTCGTAAAAAGTTACGATGATAACTGCGATCAAATACTAAACAATACAATTGACAAGACAGTGTAAAAACATATGTTTTGTAAAGAACTGAAAGATAGTCAGGTGAGGATGACGTAATATACAAACAAAATACATTATAAAACTAAGGTACGAGTAAAAATAACTGTGAAAACAACAATTAAAACTTGACTGAACAGCTAAACAAATACTATCATAAGAAGCAAGTAGCGATCGGAACTACAGCAAGGTTTCTAGCCTTGAACCGGAATTATCGCTCAATTGAAACTTATAAATCAAACCCTATAGAACATCTGACAAAGAGCCCGAATCGGCTTCGAGATGAACCTCGTTTGTCAGATCGACCTCCCTACCCTACCACCCACGACGGATATACAACATAGAACATGCAACATGAAAAGTATATTGGTGGACATAGAAGAGAATAGGCACAGCCAAACACAATACAGTAATAAACGAGACTCCGTTTATACTTATCTCTGCTGATCAAACAAAAAAATGTGCCTCGTCTCCGTAAATGTACGTTTGAGAATCGAAATACTTCGGCCTGAGTATTGGAGTATAGCTCGCACGTAAATAAGGACCAAAAGGATGATGTCCAACGTAGGTAGTCACTAGAGAACTTGGTGTTGAGGTTCATTGCTGACCTTGACCTTCTGATAACCGTCGTGTAGATTCCATGATGAAGACACGGGTCTTTCTGTCTAACGATTTTTGGAAAGATATTGAGTAAGTTCCCTTCTTTGAAACTTGTCCAAAACACACTGTGCCGCCATTTACTGTTGGGTTCTTTTGTGATTGTAGTTGATAGTAACGATATGCTAGTGGTAGATGTATCAATGACTAGCTTAGACACGCGAATGGTTTCAATGAAAAGTTGTCAAAAGGTTATTCAATCAAATTCCAACGAGTGGTAGGCAATTGGCCAATTCATGACTAGAATCAACTCGTTGTTAAAAGTTATTCAGGTTTATTGACGAATGACAAACGGCAATCAACGACACGATCAAGACAAACGATGAGAGCATCATAATTATAGTTACTGTTGATAATAAAACATTCCTGTAGATTTCTTTATCAATCAAGTCCTTTTCTATCCAAGTGACTAGGATTCCCTAACAGTTGTCATTTGAAATACATTACGGTCATGTCCGTTAACCTTGTTCCAAGGACGTCTGTAACAGTAAACGGATTCATGCTCATGGATGACGCTTCCATATAATACTTGTTTAAATCCCAGACTTTCTCCTTACAATAATCTATACAGTTTGATATAATCCATAAAAGTTCTACACGAAAATACAATCAGGTTAGCGACTTCAGTTGACTAACCTCTCCTACAAAATATGTAAATTAATATTAGACAAACATAAAGGTATGTTTTCAGGCACTCGTAAGAAATAAAGAAGTAGAACACTTGGACAACAGAAAAACAACAGACGTGAGTGGCTTACCCAGGGTTCGAACCCCGTACCTTCCGTACGACAACTCCGCCTAGCCATCAAGCGAATCACACTGACCCCACGGCCAGCTAGGCATCCCCAATAAAAGATGCTTTGCTGGCTATTTATCAGTACGAAACACACAAGATAACACCGGAAGTATACAGTGGGCAACTCAGCCCTTAAATGACGCAATCACTTCTGTTGTTCTCCTATTAACAGTATGTGTCAGTCCAAACAAGACAAAGACCTTGATACTGGGTCCAGTAAATAGTAGAAGACTAAAGGACATTAGTATAGAACAGAGGGTAGGTTTCTGGTATTGTATAAACATAAATAACACATAAGGAAGGGAAACCCGAGGCCTGTAAACAGTAAATTAATATTAGACAAACATAAAGGTATGTTTTCAGGCACTCGTAAGAAATAAAGAAGTGTTCTACTTCTTTATTTCTTACGAGTGCCTGAAAACATACCTTTATGTTTGTCTAATATTAATTCGACCTTGGCATAGGCATTACAAAATATCCGATATTCAAGATATGATCAAATAGTTATCCTTTACTCGTAGGACTTCCCACTACGAAATATTTACAGTGAAGTAAAGATCTCAACTGTTCCATTCTAGGAATCCAATAACATATGGATTCCCGCTAGAATCCAGTGATGATCATCTGTTCCACTTTATTCATAGACGTATTAATATACATGAAGGTTCAAACGAAACTTACGTATTGAACTGCATGTTGGCTTCATCCTGAAGACTCAACAAAATCCTTCAGAACAATTCTTCCATCGAATTGTTCAGAATCAAAATAATAACATACGGGCAGAGAGAGAGTCCATCTTGCCCTTCCAACAGCTGACGTCATAATCCCCAACTAGGTTACCCGTGCGCAAAGAGCAACTCATACTCTGCATTGTGCACGTCGGTGCGTGAATAAAACGTACGCACAAATAATATAACTATCTCAAGACTGGTGCGTACATTGGCAGGACCGAAGACTACCCCCTTAGGTAAAACGTACGCAACACCTGTCTTAAGACTACTTGTTGAGCGACACACGTTGACCTGATCCTCTGCTGTGATGAGTGTCGCCGTGTTGATTTCTGAGCTGGCGTTACCGGACAGTGAATATTGTACCCGCTGTGTTTCTGCAAACCCCTCTCGTGCAGGAAGAAAAAAAAATCTTGACTTGATTTCTGAGCTGGTGTTCTGGTTGACTGGTTCCCAAACCTGTCCGCTTGTGTTTACACTGTGACTGTACTGTATTCTTCGTATGTTGTGAAATTATAACTTTGCCTTCTATCTGCGTCTGTGGTTCTTGGAGTCTGTCATCAACCAGTGTGTGTGTTGTACTTTGTCTTGATGAATGACTGATTTTCAATGCTGGCTGAGGTTGGTCTCGGCTCCCGAATTATATAATGTGTGGTGTACTTTGCCTTGTTGTGGCAACTTATTCTCGTGCAGGTCGATTTGAAAAAAGAAAATTCCGACTTGGTTTTCGGACCGACGTTTCTGCTTGGCTGGTTCCGATACTGATCACTTTGTTCTGTGTTTACAACTTACACTGTTGTCACTCTGTTTTTTTCATGTTATCGAAACGTAAATATGAATTTTTTTCTTCGTTGTACTCTGCCGTCTGTATTATCATGGCTATCTCTCATCCGTGGTTGTTGAAATCTGTCACAGCGTCAAATGTATCTATGTCTTCTGCCTGAAGCGAGGAGAGATGAAAGCATAAAGAATAGTTGCTGAACTACTGTTTATAAACCATGTGTGTGTGCTGCTAGAGGTTGGTTACGGCACCAAAATCATAATAATGTGGCATGCGTCGACATCAGGTTTCCACAGCACATCACGACATAGTCAAGTTGAAATAGTTTTTATTTACATATGAAAGGATCATTGCTGTCTGCTCTGACCTCCACATTTGGTCCATCATAGAATATACAATGTAAGTTCATTCTTTCACCACTCTCTCTCGCCCAGTATCGAATCCACACCTTCTGACCTCTTAACCATCAGTGATCATTCAGGTGCTATAGTCTCTATATTCTGTTCTCCCTTTCTTAGATTATTGTTATTTATATTCTCTCAGTGTTCAGGGTATCTTGATGAGACCGGGCATCTCCGGGGGTATTAGTTTCCCTTGCCTCACTGAAGAATATGACTACTGTGTATATGTATTGTAAAACACTCTACGTACCTTTTCCTTTCTGAATAATATCTAACTCACACCATTTCTCCTTCTAGACAAGAATTCCCACTATTCAATAATTCGGGTGAATCATTACCCAAACCACTTCTTGTCCATGAAATAATTATCATCTAAACTACTTGAATACTGCCATTAACATGGCTGCTAGCGTACGTGCCATCTGCACACTAACTCACGCCTTCTGGACTGCTGCTGAGAAAAGCGTGATTCACTAGATTTTATCGTTCACCTCTGTCATGCGCAACATTGTTCGCGCATCTCCTTTTTTGTACTCTATCTGAACCTTCCCATTCATAATTCTCTTTATTCCTTCCCTTTGACTGTACATCGTTCCCTAACTGCCACACAAGCTTCCAGTTTGGAAACAAAATCGTTTCCCTAAAATGATAGAAAACATTCCTGGAATTGAAAGTAAAAAGAGCCAAACTGCAACAGATAGAAAATCCATAGCGACAAAATACATAGAGAAACATTATCCACGCAACACCTGGACCCATGCATACACAGATGGATCAGCAACAAATGCAACAGAAAATGGAGGTGGGGGTGTCTTTCTGACCTTAAGCACTGGTGCAGAAAAAAGGCTGTCAGTGGCGACAGGACGATTCTCCAGCAACTTCAGAGCAGAGGCAGAGGCCTTGAAAACTGCAGCAGAGGTTATATTGACAGAAGAAACGGCAGAGAGACAAGTTGCTTTCTTTACTGATGCACAGTCAGTAATTGCAACGTTGAAAAGCCAAAATAATACAGACCTGGATGATCTCAGAGTAGTGCTCCACAAACTTTGTCAACGATTCAAAAGTGTTGTGATCCAATGGATCCCATCTCATTGTAATATCGCCGGCAATGAAGAGGCTGACAGAATGGCAAAAGAAGGTTCACATCTACCTCAGCCTGATGCAAGCATAACTTTTGAGGAGGCAAAGAGTTTTATCAGAATCAGTTACAGAAACAAATGGAATGTAGAACAACCAGGGCACACATAGAATGATGCTTACTACCAGCTCCACAGAAGAGAACAAGTGGTAATCTTCAGACTCCGCACTGGCCACAACAGATTGAGATACCATCTTTTCAACAAGCTAAAGATAGGAACTACCGATCAGTGTAACTGTGGCACTGGTAAAATGACTGCTGAACCTCTGCTTCAAAGTTGCCCGTTATATGTGGTACAGAGAAAGTGCATATGGCCGACGCCAGCTCCTTTCGTGGAAAAGCTTTACGGGGATTCAAATAGCCTCAAACTGACTACTGCTTTCTTTGAGAACATTCAAGTGGACGTCTGAGAGTGTACGAAGAAGAAGAAGAAGAAGGAGGGGTCCTATACATTATCCTCTTTTTTGCTTGTGGCTTGGTACGAACCATTTTAGTATATTGCTATCGTACAATTATAGCGACGCAAATGTGGCAATGAATGGCCGAATGATGGCTTGAAAATATTAACGTGCTCAAATTCTTTGTTATTTCCCATAATGAGGCGTTTTAACACTGTCAGAGGCACCACTTGTCTATTATCATCATCATCACCAGCTGCCATCTGCACACGAAGATCAGCAGCAATGGATCTTCGGCGTAGTCTTCCGTCTCTTGCCTTTATAGCTTTTTCCTGTCCATCTCTTGATGTTATCTTCACATTTATACCGCTGCATTCGTCTTGCACGTTTGCCTTCAGCTCTGCATTCAATTATGGTCGTTAGCAAGGTGTTATGTCTTTTCATTTTGCCAAAATATGTTAGCTGTCTGATTTTGACCTCTTTTATTAATTCAAATGCATACGCCCGGGCTTGAACCTTGAACACCTGGTCGCCAGGTTAGTGTGGTAACCATTACACCAGCGCGACTCCCTATTAGTTAAACAATCGTTGTTGTATCGGCTTTTAATGCCGAGCCAACAATGAACTCCCATTTAAATTTTTTTTTAAACTCTTTATTCACATTCCGTTGAAATTTACAAATACATATGCATGGAAACATTGACAATAATAGTTTGAACATAAGCATAATAATGAAAATACACTGTGCAGCTGTTATAACAGGGCTGGTTATACTTTGGTGGAGTCACTAAGTGGCAGTTGGCAGGCCTAGTGATGTAATTCAAGTTTTACAAGTTCTCTTTTTATCTTCCAAGTTATTGATTATATATATATATATATATATATATATATATATATATATATATATATATATATATATATATATATATATATATATATATATATATATATATATATATATATATATATATAGATATATATATATATATATATATATATATATATATATATATATACAGTAGAACTCTATTTATCCGAACCCCAATTATCCGAACATCCAATTATCCGAACCCTTTTTCGAGAAAAAAAAAAATCAGGCGCCACCAGTCATGTTAGACTTTATTTTTGAATCTTTTGATGCTGCAAGCTTCAAATGTGTGCGAACAATTTGTAGAGGATGGAATGGGCTAATGGTCAGTCGCTTACGTACAGGAAGTCAGTCAGATCATAAAGTCAGTTAATATCTGGTTTACCAATCTAGTGTACGTATGCGTTCTAGGCAGAACACTGGCTAAACAGACAGTTCAACTTAAAATAATTGTGTCTGCTACTACAGCAGAATAATTTTGGTGTGCAAGTATTTCTCTGTGCGATATGGAATCTTCCAGAAGGCCTAAAGCATATAAAAGGAACCGCAATGTTTTGTCAATTGAAACGAAAACAGAAATTATCAAGAGACTAGGAAAAGGTGAAACTGTGTCTTCACTTGCGAGGATTTCCAATGTTGGGAAAGCTACCGTCTCTGACATCAAAAGTAACAAGGATAAAATTATGAGTTTTGCACCGAAATTGGATAGTGAAAATGGGTCGAAGAAACGTAAACCATGAGACATGCGAAAGATTTGAAATTGAAAGAGGCTTTGTATATATGGTTTGTGCAAAGAAGAAGCAAAGGGGAAACTATCTCTGGTTCTCTATTGTGTGAAAAGGCACTTCAGTTCAACAATCAACTTGACTGTCCTCCTGACTTTAAGGCTAGCCAGGGATGGTTAACTCTTTAAGTCCCAACAGCCAGTATACTGTACTTCCTTCTAGACCCATTTGGCCCTATCAACAGTATACTGGCTTTCGTATCTCTTGATCCTTTCTAGGGCTGTTTTCTAATTTTGGCAACTCAAAAACGCTATTTTCTTAAAGTATAGCCATCCATTTTGGACTTTTGATTATTTATGCATATGAACATTTTAAAAAATTATTTCCAAACAACAATAAAAATGCACTGGGGTGGCCATTTTTGCTTGGGCCAAACCCACTTTTTTCCTTGGGACTGAAAGAGTTAAGAAACTTTAAATCTCGTCATGGCATACGAGAATTGGAGATGCAACTGCCGCTGAAAATTTTAAAGAAACATTCTTGGCTTTTTTGGAAGAAGAAGATTATTCACTCGATGTGTATAATGCCGATGAGACTGGCTTATGCTGGAAATCATTGCCTCAAAAATCACTTGCATCTCAGCGCGAAGCAGCTTCCCCTGTGTTTAAAAAGTGCAAAGAGAGAGTAACAATTTTGGTAGCCGCGAATGCCAGTGGAAGTCATCGTTTACCAATGCTAATGATCGGTAAAGCCAAAAAACCACGTTGTTTAAAGAATGTGACATGTCTCCCATTGTGCTACAAAGCACAGAAGAGTGCTTGGATGAATAGTGAAATATTTCTTGATTGGTATACAAATCAGTTCATCCCAAATGTGAAGAGGTTGAGAGAACAAGAAAAGAAAACTGGAAAAGTAATTCTTCTACTGGACAATGCACCATCTCATCCAGAGACGGATACATTGAATGCAGTTGATGCAAATTTTAAAGTAATTTTTCTGCCTCCCAATGTAACAGCACTGATTCAACCAATGGATCAGGGTGTTATAGCAAAGCTTAAAACGATGTACAAGAAGGAAGTCATGCGTCGTTTATTGTTGGCTGAAGATGAAGAAAGTGTGGTGGCGTTTTCCAAAAAGCTTAATCTCAAAGACTACTGATATATGTTAACTGATGCTTGGACCACCCTGTCACAAGATAATCTCAACAAGGCTTGGAATAGATGGCTTGGGAAAAAAGGAGGAAATGAAACTACTGCAGTGGACACAAATGATGATTGTATAAATGAAGTTGTGGAACTGTTTCAAGCAATGCCCGGATTTTCGGCCTGTGACAAAGATGATGCACACGTGTGGCTAGAAGATGATAATGATTCTGGTTTTCAGTTTTTGAATGACGAAGAAATTTTGTCTTTTGTGCAAGAAGAAAACCAAATACATGTAGTGACCGATGATGAAGACTCCTCAGAAGTACATGATGTACTTGTAGATTATGAAGAAAACCCAAAACGTCGACCAAGTCCTGAAGAGGCCTTTATAGCACTAGAAACAGCGATGGCTTGGTACGAGCAAGAAGATGACAGCTGTCCTACACAGCTTCTGCTGTTGAAGAGAATGCGGGACTTAGCAGCCAAAATGAGACTATCCAGTTTGGTGCAAAAGAGGATTCCTCATTAATTTAAATAGTGGGTTACATCTGTGCAAGTACATGTATACGTAAGTTGCGCCTGGTTTTGAATCGTTTGTAATGTTATTTTGAAAACATTTCTCTTTCTTAAAAAAAAATAATTAATACAAGTAGTACATGCACTGCAAAATGTAATTATATATATATATATATATATATATATATATATATATATATATATATATATATATATATATATATATATATATATATATATATATATATATATATATATTTACTGGCCATCGCCGCCAGAGGTGTTAATTCCTGGATGATACTCATTTCCTTTTCTATTCAACTCAAATCCGTTTCGCTTCCTTCTTTGGTGGTAATAGTGACTTCGTATAGTGGTAGTTTAAATAAACATGGCCTACTTTCAACAATTCTCAACACATGAAATCAAATTCATTCTTATCCTTCAAAAGTTTTATTTACATGATACCTTTACCCAGCAAGGCGAGTAATTCAAATAATAGAGCTCGCATATAATCATATCAGAGGTACTTCGTACATGAGCTCAATGTCTCTGGACATACATATTCTTCCTTTAACATATTATCATCTCCAATAGACTTTCTTCTTCTTCTTCTTCTTCCGTCCTTAGCCACCGACCGTCAAAGCAGTCAGTGGCCATTACGCCTAGTGGCGTCTTAGGGCAACAGCAGATAGGTTTTCTTTGCCATTGTTTCCCATCACGCCTATTGGCGTCTTTAGGGCAACGGCAAATCAATCCATTTGCTGTTGTTTCCGTAATCGAAGTGACTGGCAAACGGGTGATCAGCCCGTTGGTAATAGACTTTCTTAGTATTCCAAAAATATGTTACTGTTTACTCGTAGTTTCTATTATCCTTATCAGCATTTCATACTTATTACATATGTACTTATATTCTCCTTGACAAACTGGTCAGACCTGTCTCTACAACAGTTCCTAGAAACAAAATTCATCTCATGCATAATAAATATAGGTTCACTGTCAGATACTTACATGAGAGAGCATATATGCGGTTCTCATATATAAGTCGACACTCACAGTCGCTTAAAAGTCGTATCTATTTCTTGATAAATCAAAGTTTACTTATCGTGGCTTTTCAATGATATATATGGTTTCCTGTAATTATTCATAACCATCAGTTTCTTCATAAATAGTCGTAATATTCATGATTATCTGTTTCTTCATAAATAGTCGTAATATTCATGACCATCTGTTTCTTCACTTAGTCATAAAATGCTCATAGCGACTTGTCAACATTGTGCTTCTGTAAACCTCTCCTGTAAACAATGTTCTACCTCGTGAAAATTATAATCTCAGTTCAATACTGACAGCAAAATCGCTGATCTCCTTAGAAAATACACTCTCTGTAACCCACTGAATCTATAACTAACTTCTTAATCAAATAACACTGGCTAGTGATGGTAGAAACTTCTGAATATATTTACACCTTATCCCTATCTGTAAAACCACAGAAGGTACATCTTGTCCGCACAGCGATCACACCTTTCTTCTTCAAGCACAAAACTCAGGACTGCCTGTAATGACCTCTGGTCATTTCTCGTGGTGTCTTTTTCTCGCCAATTCTGATTCGCTGACCCAAATGTTTCTACTTAAATTTATTGGTCGAGCATTCTAAGTAAGTAAGTAAGTCTGTTATTTTCATACATTATTTTCTTCCCCGTGAGCTGTCCTAACCGTTTATCTCACCTTGCCAATAGCATGAATAATGCTTGGGTAAACTCCACGGCGACACTGTGAAAAAAACAAATTACTTTCACACTTTGCACACACTCATTTACACACTCTTTCTAGTACTCCAAGGTTACAGATTTTACATTTTTTGGTAATGATAGTGTTGCTTAAAAAGAGAAGGAAGAGAAAAAAAAAAGAAAGAAAGAAAGAAAGAAAGAAAAAGACCTTGCACCCACTTGTCGTGGTTGAGTAAAGTGTAGAGTATTTGTCGAGTTGGACAATAGTAGTGAAATCGACAAGGGATAGTGGACTGACAGAGTTATAGATTACACACACAGAAAGGTGTAAATAGGAGATGGACTTGAGACAACCTGGAAGAAGATTTATCAAAATGATCTCTCTCTCTAAGCCTCAACTCACTTTTACTCTCTAAGCACCTCCTGCTCTCACTCTTTTTTCTTATCAAACTTAGAGATTATAGTAAAGAGCTAAAACAAGTTAGTTATGGATGGAAGGGTCGTGAACAGCGCATTAATAAATGTGTAAACTTTATTAAAGAAGAAAAGCATGAAAATAATGCATCTCATCATACACAGCACAAAACTCATCAATAATCACCAATAATCAAAATATGCCAAATACGCCAACAACACACACACAACCGATCATAGAACCTGTAGAACACAGAGAAATGAATAAACTGAGTGTCAGTCCGTCCGCTTTCGTAGGAACAAATGTAATAGTTCCAGAAAAGTGTCTTACATGTAGATCCTTCAAAGCGAGGGAATAAGCCTACAAAACTTTCCTTGTTGGTGCTATCATTTGTGACCTCTAATTGCGCGAGGGGCTGGAAGACTCTATTTATCTTCTGCTGACCAAATAAACTGAGCGACAGCCTGTCCGCTTTCGTGGGACCAAAGGTGCTAGCTCCAGAAAAGTGTCTTACATGTAGGTCCTTCAAGGCGAGGGAATAAGCCTAGAGAACTTTCCTCGGTGGTGCTAAACGTTGGTGACCTCTAATTGCGTGAGGGGGCTGGAAGACGCTCATTATCTTCTGCTGACCAAATAAACAAACTGAGCGACAGCCTGTCCGCTTTCGTGGGACCAAAGGTGCTAGCTCCAGAAAAGTGTCTTACATGTAGATCCTTCAAGGTGAGGGAATAAAACTACAAAACTTTCCTTGGTGGTGCTTGTGGCTTGAGGTTTTTATTTGGCTCTTGGATCAGTATAGTACTGACAATTACAGAAATAGAATTTCTGCAGAAAATGGTGAAGTCGCAGTGTCTGAGAGAACTACTAGTATCACAAATTAGTTACGGCTGTGAATGATCTGATCTCGAAAAATTAGTAGAGAGGAGACCGACATAACTTGCCACCTCCGCTGTGTAACTAACTGTGATAGTAAGACAAGGAAACAGATTTTACTTAACAATGATAAAATTGACAAGTCTTCAAATACAATTTCCTTATTATTTATTTAGTATATACGCTATCTACTCTTGTGCTGAAGGGTGAATGTTGAAAAATGGAATGTAATGGATTTGTAAGTTTACATATGATTTACAAATATTTATATTTATACAGATATATAAATATATTACAACAAGTTTTCCAAATATAGGAACAAAAAATTATATCAGCTGTGCTGTTATTCAATTATAGTACATGTATCAGCTGTGTTGTTAATTACGTATAATTTATCAGCTATAATCTTATTATTGTCTCTTGCTACGCTAATTCACTTTCTCGTCACTGACACTAGCTTTTGCTCACAATGCTGACAGAAATGGTACTAATGTATACTCATCTCTTAAAAGTTCTGTCCTTCTTGGTTTGGTTGACACAAAACACCCGCTGATGGTCGTTTCGTTAGCCCACCCAAGACTGAAGGGGACTAAAGAGGTTGATCCTGTGCAATCACTGTGCTCCTGCGACGTTCCAGGCAGCTGGATTGACACGACATACGACCTCAGGTTTGATGACACGAATAAAACCTGTAACAAAGAAAAATAGAGGCTAACTTCTGTCTTCAAGCCCACCTATTTCTATTGTATATGATATGAGCGTGTCTCAGGTGTCTGCATGTAGGATGAATGACAACATGGCTCAGTATGATTTAGCAATAGCGAGACAAGACAGGTGTCTACTTGCAAAACATTCTTTCTGACAAATTAATACATGGATACATCCAATAATATGTATTCAATACATGAATACATCCAATAATATAAATTCAATACATGAATACATCCAATAATATGTACACCTAGGTGTGATACAACCATTTCCTTCCCCCTATAATATACCAGGCCCTCTCTGACAAGTGCTACACTAGCTGGTAACATATATCCTAACAATATTGTTATGTTCTATTGATAGAAGTATATGAGGCGAGGACGGTTTGGTTATATTTCAGGTTGGAGTTATATGGGACAATAGATTGGAGTTAGATGAGACAATAGATTGAGTCCTAACAAGGACTGTTTTGGTTATATTGCAGTTGGTCTGAGATAATAGAGTGAAGTTATAGGAGACGATAGGTTGAGTCCTAACAAGGACTGTTTTGGTTATATTGCAGTTGGTCTGAGATAGTAGAGTGAAGTTATAGGAGACAATAGGTTGAGTCCTAACAAGGACTGTTTTGGTTATATTGCAGTTGGTCTGAGATAATAGAGTGAAGTTATAGGAGACAATAGGTTGAGTCCTAACAAGGACTGTTTTGGTTATATTGCAGTTGGTCTGAGATAATAGATTGAAGTTATAGGAGACAATAGGTTGAAGTATGAGTCCTATTAGTCTTCGTCTTCATCAATCATTTACGTTCATAGTGAACCAAAATATATTAAATATATACAGATGTAGGTATTATAAATGACACACAACAAATACCAAAATTATAGACCTGCTGTACCTATTTTCCTACCAGTTTATAGTACAAATATATATTTACCCTCTAAGATTTTTAAACCAGCCAGGTTTTGACTCGACTTAGTGAAGCAGGCTGCAGGTCAATGCCCTCGGGTAAGCTATAAATCAAAGCTGACAGCTCCTCTCTTCAGTCGGTCGGTATCTGGCTTCGTGTCGGGTTGCGTGTTTTAGCATAAAATCACGCCCGATTATATAGGCAAGTAAAGTACTTTCTACTGGTTAAGGAAAGCGTTTGGTTGGTTCCTGGTGGAGCAAGCTGATTGGTTGCCTGCGGTTTCGTCTCATGCCCCGTACAGCCTAATTTTAAACAGTTTTCTTCCGCCATATTGCGTGAACAAGATGGCCGCGACCCACATCCGAAAAAACAGGGCTTAAGTTTTTCCTGGCGTAACTTCAGGTAATTTATTCCGGCTCAGCAACTGTGCGTTGATTAGCTGGGCTCTCGACATAGGGATTTAACAAAGTAGTGGGTTTACACAACTCGTTCCATGACAGTGCTAAACGTTGGTGACCCCTAATTGCACGAGGGGCTGGAAGACGCTGTTTATCTTCTGCTGACCAAATAAACAAACTGAGCGACAGCCTGTCCGCTTTCGTGGGACCAAAGGTGCTAACTCCAGAAAAGTGTCTTACATGTAGATCCTTCAAGGTGAGGGAATAAGCCTACAAAACTTTCCTTGTTGGTGTTAAACGTTGGTGACCTCTAATTGCGTGAGGGGGCTGGAACTCTGTCTATTTCTCTTGCTGGCCGCTCCTAAGTGCGAGGTTCTCATAACCCAGAACTACACCAGACGAAGTTATTTAAGGACGAAGAGAACCAGGCGCTCTTATCCGGCGCTATTGTGTGCTTGGCATCAAATCCGGTTTACTGGTTTGGCTGTGGTTTGGCTGAGTGCCCACGTTTAGGCACACACAGGTGGGTGATATCAGATTCTGCTATAGACATGCTGGGCGGTTTTGATATTCTGGAAGCCGCAATGCTCTGACTGGTAATCCAATAGGCGAGTAGAGAACTACTAATGCCTGAGATGATTTCAGATTTAGCGTTGGCTCGTTGCACTGCGTGAGCTTAACTTGGCGTTGACAAAGGGTTTAGGTTCAGGAATGGGGGGTGACGACTCGTGATTGCTCGCTGTATTCAGCATCCCTCCAGAACGAAGAGTATATGACATTCTTCACCTGACTGGAGACTTGACTCTAGCAATTCGGTATCCCTGAAACTGAGACCCAAAAAAAACACCCTTTACATCAAGCAACAACAAAATCACTCTAATGTTTTATAACCAGTTATGCTCCGCTCCTTCCACTCTATCAATTATAGCATGTGCCCGCATAGGCTTAATATATTTTGTACACCCATGTACCTGTCAGTAATCGTTCTGACAGCAACAATCTACTCCTCTTCTTCCAACTAAACATACAGGAAACCTAACCTTGTAGTTACAGTTGAATGAATATGCTTATTCATCTTACAACATTAAATGAATTACATAAACAGATTACAGCATGTGACATTACACAAATAAATCATATGTCCCCTTGGGGAAATATATTAACATTCCACAAAATGAGTACATAGAAAATGCAATGTTCTTGCTATAATAATACAGCTGTGGCTGAATCATAAGATATAATTATATCTATGCCTGGTGACTGCTTTCTGTGAAAGTTATAGACTAGTGCCTAGCCACACAAGTAAGCATAAAATGATTCTCCTTTCCCACTAGAAATATCTATCCAAAAAAAAAACAATAAGTGACTTTCTTCTATAATTCAGTGTTAAGTGAATGATCCACACCTCTGACCTTATCTTGCAGAAATGACAGTTAATTTTGCTGACTCTTAACCCAATGGTAAGCATTGTATGAACTGATTCTACGCCTAGTATCTGTTATTGTAAGTTTATCATTTCCCATTATAAACCGTAACAGTTTAAGCACCACTTAACTAAGGCCGTAGACAGCGCTACATTATCACTGAATTAAATTTACCGGGAGAAATCCTCAAAAAATGAAGTAAGTCACATTCCTATCAGATATATAAAAAGCTTACATGAATATTCATATATTAATAAGACATGTCAACTCACCCCGAAAAATGACTAGAGATAGACCTTAACATTTAGTTCTGTGTTAAAGTCTGCCTTATCTCATGATGGTCCATCTCGGGCCAGGAAAATATTCACGAATGTGTTAGTCTATTAAGACTAACCAGATTTATAGCTTACAACCAACGCACCCGGGACACCTGCATAGCCTGATTCTACAGATGTATCGGCGTAATGCGTAATGAGGAGTAAGACAAGGTTATTCTAGAGACTACATCAAAGACAACAGACGCCAGAAATTCCCCAGACAGACATAATATTATGATCAGGGGCCACAACAAATCTCTCCTGAATTGAAGATCAAACTAGTTTACCGACCGTAAAAAGTTCCACTGCCGTTAGCGAGCCGGTTCTACACAGAAGCCGTCTCCCTCGTTCAACGCGATCAAAGACTTAAAGCGGCCAGAGGAATGTTTCTCTGGTCAAACGAACCACAGGTGCGTTTAGATAACATTACGTTACCGCTACGCTGACCGTTGAAGGCCAGAACGTAAACAAACCGCGGATGGGGTTTGAAAAGGTGAAAAAATAGGGCCATGAAGGTAGGAAAGAAAATATAAAATGACAAGGAAACCAGAACATTAAGAGTATTAAAAAGAATCGGACGTGATGATAAAAATAAATTAATAGTCTATGTGACAGGTTCCCCCCCCCCCCTTTAAAGTTCGAGGAACACGGACTAAAATGACAGTAATTTATCTTTTCCATAGACGTCCGTTACATGTCATTGGAACATCCTATAATCATAACCCAAAATCTTATTCAACTTCTGTCAGTACTTAGCTATTGAGAGGATTGGTTACTATCATCCGAATGAACACCCTCCCTTTATACAGATGCAAGCTAGTAACTGACTATCTGTAGCTTCTTATCTCAGCTTAAAGAGCTACTGTACTCCTGAAAAAAATTTAACCCTTAAAAAAAAAAATTCTGACTTTTTACAACAATAGTCGTCAGATTTACCAACCCAAAAAACTCAGCAGCGATACCAGCAACCTTTACCAGCTGTCTCATGTGTAGCATGAACAATAAATGTAACTTAATATTTATGATTGCTGTGGAGAAAAGCGCTGTTCAGACTTCCTCCAAAAGAAATAGTTCGATATGTCTAGGGGATAGCAATTCCTATAATCTGCAGAACACTAAACTCTAAGAATCAAGATAGAATCTTGTGAGAGATTCATACCAGACTGCGACCTCATCTGTTGCGATTGCTGCAGATGTAGCTCAACGTCCCGGAGAGCGACCCATTTATGTCGTACTAGATGGGTTCAAGAATCCCGGACGAGCCCCCATTAATGTCGTGGTTGAGTAAAGTGTAGAGTATTTGTCGAGTTGGACAATAGTAGTGAAATCGACAAGGGATAGTGGACTGAAAGAGTTATAGATTACACACACAGAAAGGTGTAAATTGGAGATGGTCTTGAGACAACCTGGAAGAAGATTTATCTCTCTCTCCAAGCCTCAACTCACTTTGACTGTCTAAGCACCTCCTGCTCTCACTCTTTTCTCTTATCAAACATAGAGATTATAGTAAAGAGCTAAAACAAGTTAATTAGGGATGGAAGGGTCGTGAACAGCGCATTAATAAATGTGTAAACTTTATTAAAGAAGAAAAGCATGAAAATAATGCATCTCATCATACACAGCATAAAACTCATCAATAATCATCAATAATTAAAATATGCCAAATACACCAACAACACACACACACACACAACCGATCATAAAACCTGTATAACACAGAGAAATGAATAAACTGAGTGTCAGTCCGTCCGCTTTCGTGGGACCAAATGTAATAGTTCCAGAAAAGTGTCTTACATGCACGTCCTTCGAGGCGAGGGAATAATCATACAAAACTTTCCTTGGTGGTGCTAAATGTTGGTGACCTCTAATTGCGTGAGGGGGCTGGAAGACTCTATTTATCTTCTGCTGACCAAATAAACAAACTGAGCGACAGCCTGTCCGCTTTCGTGGGACCAAAGGTGTTAGCTCCAGAAAAGTGTCTTACATGTAGAGCCTTCAAGGTGAGGGAATAAAACTACAAAACTTTCCTTGGTGGTGCTAAACGTTGGTGACCTCTAATTGCGTGAGGGGGCTGGAACTCTGTCTATTTCTCTTGCTGGCCGCTCCTAAGTGCGAGGTTTTCATAACCCAGAACTACACCAGACGAAGTTATTTGGGGACGAAGAGAACCAGGCGCTCTTATCCGGCGCTATTGCTTGCTTGGCATCAAATCCGGTTTACTGGTTTGGCTGAGTGCCCCGTTTAGGCACACAGAGGCGGGTGATATCAGATTCTGCAATAGACATGCTGGGCGGTTTTGATATTCTGGAAGCCACAATGCTCTGACTGGTAATCCAATAGGCGAGTAGAGAACTACTACTGCCTGAGATGATTTCAGATTTAGCGTTGGCTCGTTGCACTGCGTGAGCTTAACTTGGCGTTGACAAAGGGTTTAGGTTCAGGAATGGGGGGTGACGACTCGTGATTGCTCGCTGTATTCAGCATCCCTCCAGAACGAAGAGTATATGACATTCTTCACCTGACTGGAGACTTGACTCTAGCAATTCGGTATCCCTGAAACTGAGACCCAAAAAAAAACACCCTTTACATCAAGCAACAACAAAATCACTCTAATGTTTTATAACCAGTTATGCTCCGCTCCTTCCATTCTATCAATTATAGCATGTGCCGTCATAGGCTTAATATCTTTTGTACACCCATGTACCTGTCAGTAATCGTTCTGACAGCAACAATCTACTCCTCTTCTTCCAACTAAACATACAGGAAACCTAACCTTGTAGTTACAGTTGAATGAATATGCTTATTCATCTTACAACATTAAATGAATTACATAAACAGATTACAGCATGTGACATTACACAAATAAATCATATGTCCCCTTGGGGAAATATATTAACATTCCACAAAATGAGTACATAGAAAATTGCAATGTTCCTGCTATAATAATACAGCTGTGGCTGAATCATAAGATATAATTATATCTATGCCTGGTGACTGCTTTCTGTGAAAGTTATAGACTAGTGCCTAGCCACACAAGTAAGCATAAAATGATTCTCCTTTCCCACTAGAAATATCTATCCAGAAAAAAAGAATAAGTGACTTTCTCCTATAATTCAGTGTTAAGTGAATGATCCACACCTCTGACCTTATCTTGCAGAAATGACAGTTAATTTTGCTGACTCTTAACCCAATGGTAAGCATTGTATGAACTGATTCTACGCCTAGTATCTGTTATTGTAAGTTTATCATTTCCCATTATAAACCGTAACAGTTTAAGCACCACTTAACTAAGGCCGTAGACAGCGCTACATTATCACTGAATTAAATTTACCGGGAGAAATCCTCAAAAAATGAAGTAAGTCACATTCCTATCAGATATATAAAAAGCTAACATGAATATTCATATATTAATAAAACATGTCAACTCACCCCGAAAAATGACTAGAGATAGGCCTTAACATTTAGTTCTGTGTTAAAGTCTGCCTTATCTCATGATGGTCCATCTCGGGCCAGGAAAATATTCACGAGTGTGTTAGTCTATTAAGACTAACCAGATTTATAGCTTACAACCAACGCACCCTGGGACACCTGCATAGCCTGATTCTACAGATGTATCGGCGTAATGCGTAATGAGGAGTAAGACAAGGTTATTCTAGAGACTACATCGAAGACAACAACGCCAGAAAATTCCCAGGTATAGACATAATATTCTAACTCGATCAGGGGCCAAACAACACCGCGATTGTCTCTCCCCCTGAATTGAAGATCAAACTAGTTTACCGACCGTAAAAAGTTCCACTGCCGTTAGCGAGCCGGTTCTACACAGAAGCCGTCTCGCTCGTTCAACGCGATCAAATATTTAAAGCGGCCAGAGGAATGTTTCTCTGGTCAAACGAACCACAGGTGCGTTTAGATAACATTACGTTACCGCTACGCTGACCGTTGAAGGCCAGAACGTAAACAAACCGCCGGTGGGGTTTGAAATGGTGAAAAAATAGGGCCACGAAGGTAGGAAAAAAAAAATAAAATGACAAGGAAACCAGAACATTAAGAGTATTAAAAAGAATCGGACGTGATGATAAAAATAAATTAATAGTCATTGTGACATGTGCCCCCCCCCCCCTTTTAAAGTTTGAGGAACACGGACTAAAATGACAGTAATTTATCTTTTCCATAGACGTCCGTTACATGTCATTGGAACATCCTATAATCATAACCCAAAATCTTATCCAACTTCTGTCAGTACTTAGCTATTGAGAGGATTGGTTACTATCATCCGAATGAACACCCTCCCTTTATACAGATGCAAGCTAGTAACTGACTATCTGTAGCTTCTTATCTCAGATTAAAGAGCTACTGTACTCCTGAAAAAAATTTAACCCTAAAAAAAAAAATTTCTGACTTTTTACAACAATAGTCGTCAGATTTACCAACCCAAAAAACTCAGCAGTGATACCAGCAACCTTTACCAGCTGTCTCATGTGTAGCATGAACAATAAATGTAACTTAATATTTATGATTGCTGTGGAGAAAAGCGCTGTTCAGACTTCCTCCAAAAGAAATAGTTCGATATGTCTAGGGGATAGCAATTCCTATAATCTGCAGAACACTAAACTCTAAGAATCAAGATAGAATCTTGTGAGAGATTCATACCAGACTGCGACCTCATCTGTTGCGATTGCTGCAGATGTAGCTAAACGTCCCGGAGAGCGACCCATTTATGTCGTACTAGATGGGTTCAAGAATCCCGGACGAGCCACCATTAATGTCGTGGTTGAGTAAAGTGTAGAGTATTTGTCGAGTTGGACAATAGTAGTGAAATCGACAAGGGATAGTGGACTGACAGAGTTATAGATTACACACACAGAAAGGTGTAAATAGGAGATGGACTTGAGACAACCTGGAAGAAGATTTATCTCTCTCTCCAAGCCTCAACTCACTTTTACTGTCTAAGCACCTCCTGCTCTCACTCTTTTCTCTTATCAAACATAGAGATTATAGTAAAGAGCTAAAACAAGTTAATTATGGATGGAAGGGTCGTGAACAGCGCATTAATAAATGTGTAAACTTTATTAAAGAAGAATAGCATGAAAATAATGCATCTCATCATACACGGCATAAAACTCATCAATAATCAAAATATGCCAAATACACCAACAACACACACACACACAACCGATCATAAAACCTGTAGAACACAGAGAAATGAATAAACTGAATGTCAGTCCGTCCGCTTTCGTGGGACCAAATGTAATAGTTCCAGAAAAGTGTCTTACATGTAGATCCTTCAAGGCGAGGGAATAAGCTTACAAAACTTTCCTTGTTGGTGCTATCATTTGTGACCTCTAATTGCGCGAGGGGCTGGAAGACTCTATTTATCTTCTGCTGACCAAATAAACAAACTGAGCGACAGCCTGTCCGCTTTCGTGGGACCAAACGTGCTAGCTCCAGAAAAGTGTCCTACATGTAGGTTCTTCAAGGCGAGGGAATAAGGCTACAAACTTTCCTCGGTGGTGCTAAACGTTGGTGACCTCTAATTGCGTGAGGGGGTTGGAAGACGCTCATTATCTTCTGCTGACCAAATAAACAAACTGAGCGACAGCCTGTCCGCTTTCGTGGGACAAAAGGTGATAACTCCAGAAAAGTGTCTTACATGTAGATCCTTCAAGGTGAGGGAATAAGCCTACAAAACTTTCCTTGGTGATGCTAAACGTTGGTGACCTCTAATTGCGTGAGGGTTCTGGAACTCTGTCTATTTCTCTTGCTGGCCGCTCCTAAGTGCGAGGTTTTCATAACTTAGAACTACACCAGACGAAGGTATTTGGGGACGAAGAGAACCAGGCGCTCTTATCCGGCGCTATTGCTTGCTTGGCATCAAATCCGGTTTACTGGTTTGGCTGTGGTTTGGCTGAGTGCCCCGTTTAGGCACACAAAGGCGGGTGATATCAAATTCTGCTATAGACATGCTGGGCGGTTTTGATATTCTGGAAGCCACAATGCTCTGACTGGTAATCCAATAGGCGAGTAGAGAACTACTACTGCCTGAGATGATTTCAGATTTAGCGTTGGCTCGTTGCACTGCGTGAGCTTAACTTGGCGTTGACAAAGGGTTTAGGTTCAGGAATGGGGGGTGACGACTCGTGATTGCTAGCTGTATTCAGCATCCCTCTAGAACGAAGAGTATATGACATTCTTCACCTGACTGGAGACTTGACTCGAGCAATTCGGTATCCCTGAAACTGAGACCCAAAAAAAAAACACCCTTTACATCAAGCAACAACAAAATCACTCTAATGTTTTATAACCAGTTATGCTCCGCTCCTTCCACTCTATCAATTATAGCATGTGCCCGCATAGGCTTAATATATTTTGCACACCCATGTACCTGTCAGTAATCATTCTGACAGCAACAATCTACTCCTCTTCTTCCAACTAAACATACAGGAAACCTAACCTTGTAGTTACAGTTGAATGAATATGCTTATTCATCTTACAACATTAAATGAATTACATAAACAGATTACAGCATGTGACATTACACAAATAAATCATATGTCCCCTTGGGGAAATATATTAACATTCCACAAAATGAGTACATAGAAAATGCAATGTTCTTGCTGTAATAATACAGCTGTGGCTGAATCATAAGATATAATTATATCTATGCCTGGTGACTGCTTTCTGTGAAAGTTATAGACTAGTGCCTAGCCACACAAGTAAGCATAAAATGATTCTCCCTTGCCACTAGAAATATCTATCCAAAAAAAAAAGAATAAGTGACTTTCTCCTATAATTCAGTGTTAAGTGAATGATCCACACCTCTGACCTTATCTTGCAGAAATGACAGTTAATTTTGCTGACTCTTAACCCAATGGTAAGCATTGTATGAACTGATTCTACGCCTAGTATCTGTTATTGTAAGTTTATCATTTCCCATTATAAACCGTAACAGTTTAAGCACCACTTAACTAAGGCCGTAGACAGCGCTACATTATCACTGAATTAAATTTACCGGGAGAAATCCTCAAAAAATGAAGTAAGTCACATTCCTATCAGATATATAAAAAGCTTACATGAATATTCATATATTAATAAGACATGTCAACTCACCCCGAAAAATGACTAGAGATAGACCTTAACATTTAGTTCTGTGTTAAAGTCTGCCTTATCTCATGATGGTCCATCTCGGGCCAGGAAAATATTCACGAGTGTGTTAGTCTATTAAGACTAACCAGATTTGTAGCTTACAACCAACGCACCCGGGACACCTGCATAGCCTGATTCTACAGATGTATCGGCGTAATGCGTAATGAGGAGTAAGACAAGGTTATTCTAGAGACTACATCAAAGACAACAGACGCCAGAAATTCCCCAGATAGACATAATATTATGATCAGGGGCCACAACAAATCTCTCCTGAATTGAAGATCAAACTAGTTTACCGACCGTAAAAAGTTCCACTGCCGTTAGCGAGCCGGTTCTACACAGACGCCGTCTCGCTCGTTCAACGCGATCAAAGACTTAAAGCGGCCAGAGGAATGTTTCTCTGGTCAAACGAACCACAGGTGCGTTTAGATAACATTACGTTACCGCTACGCTGACCGTTGAAGTCCAGAACGTAAACAAACCGCGGGTGGGGTTTGAAAAGGTGAAAAAATAGGGCCACGAAGGTAGGAATGAAAATATAAAATGACAAGGAAACAAGAACATTAAGAGTATTAAAAAGAATCGGACGTGATAATAAAAATAAATTAAGTCACTGTGACACCACTTATTGGAAATATAGAGCGTACTCTTTATTCTTTAGTGACAACGGGAGGAAGTGGGGGGCGGGGGTAGGTTTTTTTTATAGTAATATTACAAACATCATGTGCATTATTAAAATACAAGGTCAAATTGATAAAAAGATAAAAGTCATATACACTCGTAGACACACACTTATACCAAAAGTCTACTCTCATTAACATAACAATAAAACAACCATCGTGTGATATTTACATTCATAATCAAAAAGTCAAGTCAAGTCAAGCCTTGCTGTGCGATTCTGCCCCTGAATTCAAGAGCATGTGCAGTACAAAAACCGCGCCAAAGACCTCCCACGAACACACTCAGGGACTAATGGACAATGCAGACCTTGACACTTCAACGGCGTCCAGAAATGTGGTCAACATGACCTCCCGTGAATACAGGAGTAGTTTAATAAAAGGTCCTTTTTGTTCTTTTTTTCCATTGTGGACAACCAGTCATTATATTGCTCCTCTCCACGGAAATCTTTAGTAAATTATTACTTTGTTTGTTTGTTTATTATTTGGCTTGTTTATTCGATTTCTCAACATGAAATAGAGCAAAATTAAATTTGGCCTCAAAAATGTTAAAGAATAGGATTGTCCCGGTTTGTAAAATATTCCCAATAGAAAATAAAATGCAATCGATCTCAAACACACACTCACATACACACTTGCCGCTATTTCAACCACCGCTATTGACGACTTTCGATGCAAGATGCGAGAGAGAGAGAGAGAGAGAGAGAGAGAGAGAGAGAGAGTAAGGAAAGGCAGAATGTTAGACGAGTCTGCGTGCTCAATTCTTAACCCTTTAAAAATCAAGTTCGTGACTGTCCGGGTCCCCATAATTAAAAACGGTGTCGGAAACCGTTGGTCATAAATCTTCAACGTGTCACTGCGTTCAATAGCTTTAGTTATAAAGTAATGTAGTTATTTTAATGTAGTTTTTAAGCTTTGTTTTGTCCGAATGATGTGCAGCCAATGTTATTAATTCATTAAAACTGTTTGCTGAACGACTAGCTCTAATACAAATAAGTAACGCTGACTGAAAAAATTTAACTAGCTAATATTGGTTTTTTTAATTAGAACAAAAAAATAATTATTTGTTTCTATGTGCAGTGCATTGTGCTTAGTTTTTTTTTCTTTAAAGTGTTTAATAAATATGAAAGCAATAAAAATTTGTTATAACCTATACAATATAACATTTATAACAATTTTTTAAATTTTTATTTCCCTTGGTTATTTCACAAATTAATTGTTTTTTACGTCCCTTGAAAATATTAACGTGCTCAAATTCTTTGTTATCTCCCATAATGCCATGTTTTAACACTGTCAGAGGCACCACTTGTCTATTATCATCATCATCACCAGCTGCCATCTGCACACGAAGGTCAGCAGCAATGGATCTTCGGCGTCGTCTTCCGTCTCTTGCCTTGATAGCTTTTTCCTGTCCATCACTTCATGTTATCTTCCCATTTATACCGCTGCATTCGTCTTGCACGTTTGCCTTCAGCTCTGCATTCAGTTATGGTCGTTAGCAAGGTGTTATATCTTTTCATTTTGCCAAAATATGTTAGCTGTCTGATTTTGACCTCTTTTATTAATTCAAATGCACTCGCCCGGGCTTGAACTTTGAACACCTGATCGCCAGCTTAGTGTGGTAACCATTACACCAGCCTCCTTAATGTTAAAGAATAGGATTGTCCCGGTTTGAAAAATATTCACAGTGGAAAATAGGGTACCCATCGCTCTCACACACACACACTCACATACACAATTATGCACACTTAAAACGATTTTCCACTGCCACAATTTAACGACCACTGTTTGAGTGCTTGGCGGTCGTGACTGTCCACGTTCCTGTAATTACGGGTGCCGGATATCGTTGGTTCTAAATCTTCAACGTGTCACAGCGCTCCATAGATTTAGAAACTGGTGCGAACGGCCGGGGTCAGCATTAATGTTTCTTTAGAACCTTTTTTTTGACATCCCACGTATTCTGCACGGTCTGTTTGAGGTCAGAGGAAACCGTCTTTACTCTGTGTTACCAGGGCTATCCAGCACAATGACGAGCCTTGGGCTGGTGTCTGACAGTGTTCTACGTCTGGGTGGTGTTTCCACATGTTGTGTGTTTGTCTTTTCTTTGCTTGGACTTGTTGGGCTATTATTTTTATAAGCTTGCGATGGAGTAGGAAAATGCTTGGGGTCTATCATCGTAAAGTTCCGTGTGTCTTGTGTAGTGACGTTGTCCTCAGAGTGGCGTCTTCTTCGTTTATTATTTCTCGTGACTATTTGGAACTTCTCTTTGTCTGCAGGCTGGCGGGGAGGTAGTTTTTGTTGTGCTTGTTTATCTGGTTGTGTACGTACTTCTTGTCCTTTACTTTTTTGGGGGCACCTATTTTCCCAGTGGTCTTCTTGCATGCAAAAAGGGCACGCCGTCTTCCGTCCTGGTATGGTGACGAAAATGTTGTGTGTCTTTTCCCCTGCCCTTTGATTTCTAAATCCACGTAATGGGGGAGTCAACTATTTGGACTATTTGCTTGCTTCTTTTTTTTTCAAATTAATACCCCTTCTGGGGCTCAAAGTGAGGTCTATTGACTTTATTAAGTAAAATGTGTAAATTGTGTGTGATCCCGACCCTGGCTAAGACACTTTGATCTTAGGCAAAAGGCCGAGAAGCGATTTGCTTTTTTTTTTTTTAACTTTTATTTGCATTTCTTTTGGATTTACATAATCATGTACATTTTACTAAATGGAATACATGGAAAGTACAATTTGAATTACAGGTAAACAATCGTGCTTACTCACACTTTCATTTGCACTCTTACAAAGTAAATATTAAGGGTTAAACATTTTAAATAAAATAATAGAGTAAAATAGAATAAGTAAGGCAAACTAAATTCTGAAGATGAAAAAAGGTTAATATTGGTTTATAGTTGATCAAATTTAACATTTGCTGACATCCATGTAGTACATATGGGAGGCGTATGATGCAACACAGAGAAAGCCGAAAGGAGTCTGTGTTACTGACTAATCTTCTTTCTTCTGGGAGAACTTCCAGATTTGGCACATGGAATGTTCGGACATTAAACGGACAAGGGAAAGTGGCACAAGTAGCAGCAGAAATGAGGGAATATAAAATCGAGGTTCTATGACTGTGTGAGATAAAGTGGAAGGGGGTAGACAGGAAGAAACTCATCACAGGTGAATTGGTGCTGTTCTCAGGACATGAAGACGAAAGTTCACACCACAGTGAAGGAGTAGCTCTTATGTGATCTAAAGAAGCACAGGAAGCACTCATTGAATGGGAAGCCATTGGATCCAGAATAATAATAGCTTCTTTTAAAACAGCTAAAAAGAAAATAAATGTAAATGTCATCCAAAGTTATGCACCAACTAATGGCAAAGAAGAGTCTGTGAAAGAAGCATTTTATACTAGACTACAGGAAATTATGGATAAAGTAAAAAGAAGAGACATCACAATTTTGATGGGTGACATGAATGCAAAGATAGGTACAGTCAACACCGCCTTTGAAGAAGTCATGAGAAAACAGGGGCTAGGAATAATGAATGAAAATGGGGAACTATTCTCAAACTTCTGTGCTTCAAATCAACTGGCCATAGGAGGAAGCATGTTTCCACATAAGAGAATACACAAGGCAACATGGATATCACCAGACCATAGAACAGAAAATCAGATTGATAATATATGCATAAACAAGAAGTTTAGATTATTATTGCAGGATGTAAAGGTATATAGAGGAGCATATAGGCATATAAAGGTATATAGGCATCAGACCACCACCTTCTGATAGCCAAAGTAAAAATGAAACTCAAGAGATATGCAGCAATGCAAAATTATAGACAACAGTTTAATGTAGGACATCTAAGAAATCAAGAAACAAGAGACAAATTTGCGGTCACAATATCCAACAAATTCCACGTGCTCCAACAGCTGGAAGATGCAGAGAATACAGAATACTATTGGCAGCAAATCAAAACGGTATGGAATGAGACATGTGAAGTAAAAATTCTGGGGAAAAGGGAACGACAACAAAAAGCATGGATAACAACAGAAACCATCAATAAGATAAAAGACAGGAAAAACAAGAAAGCATATTTAAACACAAGCAAAACCAGAAGTTCCAAAGCCAAGGCTCAAGAAGTGTACACAGAAGCAAACAAAGAAGTAAAAAGAAGTATCAAAAGAGACAAGAGGAAGTATATTGAGGAGTTGGCAAGAGAGGCAGAAGATGCTGCAGCCAAAGGGAATATGAGAGAACTGTATAACAGCATAAAGAAGCTAACGGGGAAATACAAGCAAACAAGTTGCTTCATAAAAGACAAGAATGGAAAACTGCTCAGCAATATACAAGAGCAAATGAAGAGGTGGACAGAATATTTTGAGGACCTTCTCAATAGACCAGCTCCACAAAACCCCTCGGACATCCAGCCAGCAGAAGGAGAGCTACAAATTAATGGTGAAAGACCAACGAAGGAAGAAATAAAGAAAGCCATAAAGCTCCTAAGAGATGGAAAAGCGTCTGGACCTGATGGCATTCCAGCAGAGGCCATCAAAGCAGATATCGACACGGCTACAGAGATGTTATATAAATTACTTGGTAAAGTCTGGGAAAAGGAAGAGATATCAGCAAAATGGAAGGAAGGATATCTGGTTAAGTTGCCTAAGAAGGGAAATTTACAAGAGTGCACAAATTATGGAGGAATAATGTTACTTTCAGTGCCAGGAAAAGTATTAAACAGGATTATCCTTGAAAGATTAAAAGAGTCCATAGACAAGAAACTGAGAGATGAACAAGCAGGTTTTTGACAAAACAGATCTTGTACAGACCAGATAGCCACTTTGAGAATAATAGTTGAACAAAATCTGGAATGGAATTCACCCCTATACATCGGATTTGTGGACTACAAAAAGGCATTTGACAGTGTAGACAGAGAATCACTTTGGAAATTGATGAGGCATTATGGAGTTCCCCTGAAGATCATTAATTTAATAAAGAAAACGTATGAAGACATGACATGCAGAGTTCTTCATGAAGGACAGCTTACAGAACCGTTTGGGATAAGAACAGGAGTGCGACAGGAATGCCTCTTGTCTCCACTTCTTTTCTTACTAGCAATAGACTGGGTTACGAGAACATCGACAACACACAACAGAAATGGAATCCAGTGGACTCCGACTAAGCAGTTGGATGATCTGGATTTTGCTGATGACTTAGCTCTTCTGTCCCATAACCGTAATCAAATGCAGGACAAATTGAAAACACTCGATGAGAGTTCACAGCAATTGGGTCTGAAAATACACAGGGAAATGACAAATATAATGAGAATAAATGCAGGTAATGATAACAGAGTTGAACTTGAAGAAGCACCAATACAAGATGAAGAATCGTACACATATCTTGGCAGCAATATAGACAAAGTTGGAGGGACAGACAGCGATATCAAAATAAAAATACAAAAAGCAAGAAGAGCTTTCATTGCATTGGGAAATATATGGAGATCAAGAGAAATCGGATCCAACACGAACATAAGAATCTTCAACTCAAATGTGAAGTCGGTCCTATTGTATGGCTCTGAGACAAGGAGAACAACAAAGACAACAACCAAAAAGCTACAGACTTTCATAAATGGGTGCTTGCGTAGAATAGAGGGATTAAAATGGCATGACAAGGTTACCAACGTTGAACTGATGACAAGAACTAGACAAGTGCCAGTGGAACAAGAGATGAGAAGAAGACGATGGCGATGGATAGGACACACACTGAGGAAACCTGTTGTCGTGAATTATTCTAATCCCCATATATAAATTAAAACGTAAATGTAAAGCCTAACAAATAAATTTAATAAAAGGAAAGAAGAATGGTAAAGAACAGTGCTGTCACAATGACTGTACTCGAAATCTCCCTTGTTTTCTACTTCGTCGGCAAATTGTAACGCTTTCACGTTGATAGTAAAAGCCTACTGTGTCGCTGCACGCTTTCTTCAATGAAACGTGTACTGTATTTCTTGGAAAAACCTTGAGATACGCAAGCTGATCAATGACCTAGATTTAATATTTCATTCATTCCATACACGGCGTAACTAAAAGACAGATGGACTAAAGGATAGAGAGAAGGGAGAGGCAGAAAGCAAGGACACATGCAACACTAAACACGCGTCGCGCGATACACAATTGCTGCCATCACGCGTGTAAGGCCACATGCACTAACTTTATTTCAAATCGACAGTGATAAAATTCACTACCCATACCAGAGTTAGGTTTTAAAATCCTGAAAAACGCTTATTGGGAATTATGACATTATACCGGTTTACGTTTGAAAACATGACAGTACCCAGACACCCTCAAGTTTGGAAGTGAGAAGGTAGTAACAGCACGACTATCCTAGAAGAAAATGCATATTGGCTCCATTAAATTCGTATATTTGGGTTCCTTAGGGTTTGCTGACAAAGAATATGTAAAACGTTACGCAAATAGTCTAGGAATTACCAAGTTATGGCCAAAATAAAATAGTGGGGGTGCCTGACAGCATGAAATCATTTCTGCTCATAAAATTTTTTTATAACGTGTTTGAAAAAACATTACGTTACGGAAATAGCCTACCATGTTAACTCCTATTTGATTGGAGCGCAACAAATGTAAGACTAAACACGATTGGTCGGGCTATAAATACTATCTTGTGTTGTCAGGGGAAACGTGAAAAGGGTACTTTTTTGAAAAGATGTGTAGACATGGTTTGATTGGGTAGAGCTGCGAATATACTCAATTCAGAGCGTCTGTTCCTTGCCACATCTTGTAATAAACCTACTAAGAAGCAGTGCGTTGAGCACCAGTGTATATTTTTTATAAAATAAAGCCTGGGACATCGGCAGATCGGAGTTGTGCTATATTCATTGCCAGTCAACGAAACTGTTTATTATTTCCATGAATTGTGGGACCGTGGTCTTAAAGTTATTGAGCAGCACCTGGTCAGAGCTTTGCTGAAGCCAGAGGCGGACAGCATACTCCTTGGTCCATATAGCAACCAGTGGGGTGGCTCCAGAACTCATTAAAGTAATCGAGCAGAGGAGTCTTTTACTGCAGTCATCACGAAAGATAAGAGAGTGTGGCCATGGAGCTCAACATTATGTACCCCATCTTAAAATGACATTGTAAAATAAAATTAAGAGGGGAATTTAATTGTTTTAATACCAGGAACTGAGAACATCTCCAATACTAGTTCCAATAGAAACAAACTATTGAAGTCATGATGACAAATACCAACAGAGCTTGAACAAAACAAAACCAGTATTACCTCATATTACTACTACACAACTGACACACATAGGATACTATTAATAATATATGTCACTACAAGATTCATATTAATAAATTCTGTACATATAACTTGTAATTAAAATTGATTGTGATTCCTGGTTCCCTTTGTATTTGAATCAGGACACATATACATTCATGACAGCACTGAATACATATTGTTATTTGAAAAGTTATCAGTGACTCCTTTAAGATATCCTCGTAGAGTGTTTTATGTATGTGAGTGTCACAGTGTTGTCAAGTGTGGTGGAATAAATTAAATTGTTTATCTGTCTGTTGTTGTTATGACTTACACTTCATCATACACATACCCTAGACATATAACGTAGTCATCACACTATTCCAGAATAATTCTGACTGAGGTATACATATGTGGCAGCAAGTAAGGTTATCTATAATACACTACTCTTATTAGATATAGATACCTTCACAGCTGATCTCAGTCAGTACACTAAGTCCCCTATAAATATTTATAACATCCCACTTCACCACATATATTGGGGTCTCGCTCTCGGGATTTTGAATCTTTCCCTATTACAAATATTGGGGGTAATTCACTTCAGGGAATAATAAGAATTAAAAGGTATCCTTGGGTGAAAATAAATAAGGTTGAGCTCACAGTGCCTGTGTTGTCCTGAGTTAATTAGTCATAGATAAAATTGTTTAGTTACATATTTTAGACATTTATCTGTTAGACAATGGCCGACCTGGCAAAATTTCGATCTGCTGCTGTACAGACTGCGAAAGAGTTAGGAATGGACGGGCAAATTATGATTTCTTATGTCACTGCTGAATGTGACAAATATATTGAACGGGAAGAAAGAAGATTAGAAAAAGAGGCCGAAAGAAAATTAGAGGCTGAGACTAAGAGGTTGCAGATTGAGGCTGAGGCTAAGAGGTTGCAGATTGAGGCTGACAAAGAGGCTAAGAAATTGGAGGCAGAAAGAGAAGACAAAAGATTGGCTGCAGAAAGAGAAGAGAAGAAATTAGCTGCAGAAAGGGAAGAGAAGAAATTAGCTGCAGAAAGGGAAGAGAAGAAATTAGTTGCAGAAAGGGAAGAGAAGAAATTAGCTGCAGAAAGGGAAGCAGAACAAAGAAGATTGACTGCAGAGAGGGAAGCAGAAAAGGAGGAGAAGAGATTACAAAGGGAACATGAGTTACGACTAAGGGAGTTTGAGTTTCAAGGCCATGCTCCTGAAAATGGTGCCAGTCCCTTTGCCTCTGATGCCACTGCTAGCCAGGGAGCCTCAACCTCAGCTATGAATTTTCATTTAGATCATTTTGTTGAGAAAGACGATGATATAGAGAGCTATCTAAATAGGTATGAACTATTAGCTACCACATATGGGTTAGAGAGAGAAAGGTGGAGCTTAAAGTTATCTCAGGGACTTCGTGGGGCAGCTTATGAAGTTTTTGCAAAAATGAGCAGAAGTGATCAGGAAAATTATGACATGCTAAAGCAGGCTCTTTTGTTAAGATATGAAAAGAATGCAGAATTTTATAGGAAAAAATTTAGGAATGCTAAACTACTGTCAGGTGAAACCTATCACCAGTTCTCTGCACGAATAGAGACATACTTGGAGAAATGGACTTCTCTGGGGAAAACCCAAGATCTTAAGGAAATGGTCCTTATAGAGCAATTAAGAGAGTCCATGGCTCCAGACCTGAGAAAGTTTCTCATGGAACAAGGTGCAGAGAGGCTGGGTGAGTTGCTAATTGTTGCTGAAAGGTATCAAGCAGCTCAAGCAGAGGTAACAGGTAATAAAAAGAAACAAGTGGATAACTTTAGGGCACCACAGAACTTTAATAAATTTGATCCTAGGGATCAAAACAAAGGTAAGCACCAGTTTGATAGGCCACGGTATGAAAATAAAAATAAAACCCCACAATTCGATGAAAGGAAATATGATGAAAGAAAATCTTTCAACCAAGGAAAAAGGTGGTGTAAAAATTGTAAGATGAACAATCATGACACTGACCATTGTAGAAGGAAACCTCCTCATTGTGCTGCTATGACATCGGGGAAAAAGGAAAAGAAGGTCAAACCTGAAGAACTACAGGAACCATACCACCCCCCAGTGTGTGAAGATGTCATCTGTAATGGTGTCACTATAAGGTGTTTATATGATACCGGTTTAGATATCAAGGATGTAGCTACCATGACACTTCCCGTCGCCCGAATAAAAGTGAAAACGCGATATGTGGAAGGAATCATAAAAGCAGCAGTGATAAATGAGCCAATCTACCCTCTGATATTGGGGTGTAGATATGTCTTCTTGGGGAATCCCAAGAGACCTGTGATATTGGCAACAGTGCAGACCAGATCACAGTCTAAAAAGGAGGAGGATAATCCAATAAATACTCACCCAGATGAGATGAGGAAGGCACAGGCTGAGGACAAAACACTCAAGCCATGTTTCAAGAAGTTGCCCAAATCTCATACACCTCCAGGCAAGGGAGAGTTTTATATAAAGAACAAATTGATATATAGGAAGGCTGGATCTGAATCCAATGGTCACGGACAGCTGGTCCTTCCCACTTCATATAGGACTAAAGTGTTGGAACTAGGGCATGCGATTCCCTTCAGTGGTCATATGGAAATCAGCGCAACAGGACAGCGAATAGCTTGTCATTATTTCTGGCCAGGAATAACTGAAGATATCAAACGATATGTAAAATCCTGTCCAGAGTGCCAACGAGTAGCACCTAAACATTGGACTGCACCAGCAACTCTGGGGGAAATGCCCATAGAGGGAACACCCTTTGAGAGAGTTGCCGTGGATCTTGTGGGACCTCTCACCCG